>JAKSZT010053785.1:9337157-9685300 GCA_026826555.1 Tolypeutes matacus
ATCGGAGGTCCCCAGGATCGAACCCTGGCGAAGACTGGAGAAGGATGAGAAGAGGGCAAGAAATGGACACAAAGAATCGTCCAGTGAATGAACATAGACAGCAAGTGTGTGGGGGTGTTAAATGGATAAAGTAAAATAAATCTAAAAAAAAAATTGTATGTTAGAGTATATAACATACACATGAACAGTTTCAAGAAGATAAGAAATAGAACATTGAGCAAAAGATTTGTCCCTTCTCTTCCACTGGAGGGAGCTGGTTAGAGGTGAGATCTGGGGCTTGGCCTGGATCCCACCACAGCCCCAAAGTCAGGAAGCCTGGGGAAAGACAAGGCTAAGACCTCTTCAACAGGGGTTCTTTGAGATGCTCCTCCTCCACCTCTATTTTCTTTTCAGTCTGATAGGGGACAGTTGGCTTTGAAGAGGTAGAGCGGGGTGGGGGGGGGGTCCTCTGGATTGGCTTAGGGCATCTTTGTAGTCAGGGAGCTCCCTGGGCTATCTCAGCCCTTCCCTACCCTCTAATGGACCTCCTTATTATCTATCTCTTAGCAAAATAAAGATAAATCAGGTACTTTGCTTAGGTTGGGGGGGGGTTATTTTTCCAAAGGAGACATATATTACCTTAAAAGTACTTTCCAAAAAACAAAAAACAAAACCCCCCCCAAAAAAAAATTAGAAGAAAAAAAAAAAAGGAGACATTTTCCAGTAACCACTGGATTGTTTTAATTTCCCAAACTTTTCTTTTGTTCCCTCATAAGTAAATCTCATTCTTTGGCGATTTTCTTCACTTGTTTAAGATATTATGCTATTCAAGGTATAGCTTTCACAGCCTGCCCTCTGGCCTGCCTCACCCCCAACCCCATTCCTGCCAGAACTTGTGCTTCGCATCCCTTTTGCCCTCCCAGCCAGGCGACTTTCATTTTCCTTCCCCCCAAAAGCTTTGTGTATGTTGGGGGTACTTAACAATTGACTCACCATTTCCCCTGTGGGGTTTGGGGTAACATTTGTAGCATTTTTGTGCAAATTTTTTGTAATTCACTGCTATGTAAAAAAAAGGTGTTAAATAAATTTCAGCCAGGTAATGAGTTAAAATAATGAATAAATATCTTCTACTACCTCTCCCCGCCAAAAAAGAAAGAAAAAAAGAATGAAAGAAAGAGGACATTACCAGAATCCCAAAAGCCTCATGTGCCATTCCCCAATCACATTCTTCTTCCTTTCCACCAGAGGAAACCATTATTCTGACTTTCAGACAAATAAACCACTTTTATTTATAATTTTTATCTGCTATGGATACATTCTTAAACAATACAGTTTAGTTTTGACTACTTTGAGTTTTATATAAATGGAATCATGCTGAGTGTATCCTTTTGACTTGCTTCTTTTGCTTTACATTATGCTTATGATATTCAACCACATTGTTGTGATTAGTTGTTGCCTTTGTTTTCATCACTGCGCAGAATTCCATTGTTAGGATATGCATAAGTATACAATGGTAGGATTTAACCATTCTTCCTTTGCTGAACATTTGGGTTATTTCCAATTTTTGGTTATTACAGTACTGCCATGAACATTTTGCATATGTTTCCCAGGGCACACATTCAATTGTTTCTCTAAGGCATTATATTAGTCAGGGTCCTGGCAGGGAAAAATTTCAAAATTTGAAATGAATTTAGGAAAGGGACAGTTCACAGAGGTATGGGTAGGATGTAAGGAAAACAGGAAAGATAGTGCAACACCTGAGGCTAGAAACAGCAGGGCTCTATCTATTGTGACTCCTAAACCTGAATGGACAAGATAAGGAAAGGATTACCAGAAAACACCAAAGGTAAGAACCAGTGGGAAAGTAAGGAAACCATCTTTACTGGCTGAAAGAGCCATTTAAAACTTTTAATTTTATTTTAAATTATTATTAAATATTATTAAATTAATCATCTAGAGGAAAATAATTTAATATTTACTCTAATGTTGAAAACACTATAAAAACAATCTTGAACAAGATAGAAAACAATTAATATGGTGCTATCTACTTTTTAATACATTAAATCAGCATTTCATTGAACCTAATTTTGCTCTGAATTTACATAAGTTACATAACCAATAACCGTAACTCTAGGCATGAGATTGGCATGCTAACAACCATCAAGCCTAATTTAACTAAAAGTCAAAATACCACTTTGGCCAAAGGCTGCACAAGATCTTAATTTAAACTATCCCTAAAATATTATTTCCTTATATATTTATATAAAAATATGAAAGATGGGAAAAGATAAAAAAAAAAGAACAAATAATTCAGTTCCTACAGTTTTAATAAAAACTGGTTTTCATTTTCATGTTCCAATTAAAAACTGCCTTTTGATAAGAACTCTAACATATTGAGTGCAAAAGTGTACAATCATTTAAACCATTAAATTGTCTTCTTTCATAAATATTAATAAAAATGTGATTAAAACAACCAAGTGAGATTTTTTAATACACACACATTAATCTTTTTTTTTTTTTTTTTTTTAAGATTTTATTTATTTATTCATTTATCCCCCCCTTGCTGCTTGTGCTCGCTGGGTCAGCTAACCACGCCGTGCAGGCGGGCTTGCCTTCACCAGGAGGCCCCGGGAACCGAACCCGGGGCCTCCCATATGGTAAACGGGAGCCCTACTGATTGAGCCACAGCCGCTTCCTACACATTAATCTTTTAAATTGCACTATTTTCTCTTGCAAGTTTTAATGAAGTGATTCATCCTTTTATTTAGATTTGTGCAAGTACAAACATAATTGCCAAGAAACTAAACCTACCACTTAAAAAAATTCCTACATAAGAAAATAACTATTTTGAATCTTTGATTAAATATTTCTTAAAGTAAACTAAGTACTTATTCACATGATAAAGGAAACTTAAGTAAAAGCAAATGAATAATCCTATTTTAAACAAAAACCTTTTTAACACAGATCATAATATTGTGATATTATTTTCCTCAAGGTAACAAAATCACTTGTGCTAATTCAACTAAGCTAAAATTCTTCATAGCACTTATGATAAATCTTAATTATGAAAGCTTATGAAGTACCTAAAGATAGTGCAACTATAGTAGTACAATGCCAAAAAGGCAGATAAGTGCTGAAAAATTCTTATGCTAGAATAGGATTGTATAAATCTCTGAAAGCCCTTATAAATGTTTTTATATTCATTATAAAAAATTAATAAAGAGATGAATTTCTCATCCTATTCCTACATTTCTTTTACACAACTGATTCCCAATTGATGTATACTAGAAGTGAAATTCTCATAGTTTTCAAAAAGATATATAGATATAAACTATTATACACTCCAAATTCATATAAAAGGAAATATCACTTAGGAAGGAATTATTGCACTTGCCTTTCACTAAAATATACACTTCAAATGAGGAAGAATAAATTTACTGATTATATAATAATCAGTTCTAATTAAAGATTATGATAAAATGAATATCAATGTTCATTTAAAAAATGTATCTAGAGTATGTCTGGAATTGTTTGGTTTTATTTTCTTCGCTGCTGAATTTGTCGACTCTGTCCTGGAATGCAAAAGAACACACAATTAAAATGCAGAAAAAGATTAAAAAATCATTTACAAATCAATAAACCAATGCTATTTTTTTTCCTTTCTTTCTTTTTTTCTTTTTTTAGGTACAGGGCTGGGGATTAAACCTGGGACCTCCTATGTTGGAAGCTGGTACTCAACCACTGAGCTACACAGACTCCTCCTTGTTGGTTTTCTCATTTGTTTGCTTGTTTGTTTTTTGTTTGTTTGTTTTTAGGAGGTCTTGGAGATCAAACCCAGGACCTTGTATATAGGAAGCAGGTGTTCAACAGCTTGAGCTACATCCACTCCTCACATGCTGTTTTTAATGTTAGTTGATGATTTATAAAAGCAAAATTTTACATCTTTTGAAAATTAGAACTCAAAATATGACAATTTTGTAGCCAGCTGTGTTAAAGCTTAAATAAGTCATACCTTTTTGTTTTTGTTACAGTCTTCTGTACTCTGCTTGAGTTACCTACAGAAGGAAGAGAAGTCAAGAAATTCCAAATGAGCAATAATAATAATTATTGTAATAATTAGAAAAGGAATAATTAGAAAGCTATAAAAAACATAAAAGGTTAAAACCAACTGATTAAAGATAATAAAAAACTCACTTAATACTATATAGTTTATAACAGTTAACCTGATTCTTGAAATTTCACTAAAGTTAGAGCTACCAAAAAACAAATTAAAGAGATTTTCTGGCTATTTACCACTGTGCTTTGGCAAATGTTCCTTTGAAGGAATTTTTTCTTTGATTAGATCACTCAGGTCCTTGTACCTTTGAGTTCATTCTACGCAAAATCAAGCCCAAACCAAAGTTTTCCCAAAATCAAAATCTAGTGGCTTGGGGGGCGGATGTGGCTCAAATGGTTGGATGTCCATCTGCTATATGGAGGGACCTGGGTTCGATCCCTGGGACCTCCCGGTAAAATTAAAAAAAAAAAAAAAAAAAAATATATATATATATATATATATATGTATATATATAGAAGGCGCATGGGCTGCCAGGCTCTGCGTGCCAGTGAGCCACCAGGCCCCGGGAGCCATGCAGCAAGATGATGACGTAACCGGAGAGAGACGCAGGGGAGAGACAAGATGAGATGCTCCGAAAGCTCTGAAAACCAGGAACCGAGGTGGCGCAGGCAGCAGAACACCTCTCTCCTACATCGGAGGTCTCCAGGATCGAAACCAGGTGAAGACTGGAGGAGGAGGATGAGAAGAGATGGCAGGAAACAGACACAGAGAATTGCCCAGCGAATGGACACAAAACAGCAAATGGGAAAGGGGGGGTTTAAAATGGATAAAGTAAATAAATAAACCTTAAAAAAAAAAAAAAAAAAAATCTAGTGGCTTCAATTAATTCTAACCCATGGTAAGGCACTAACAGTTTCCGACATGGCAATATGCACAAACCACCCCTTTGATGTTATGTTACAGAGTTAACAACAATCTCATTAATTTTAATAAAACATTCCTAGAAAATCAATATCTTTAAAATAACTGTAAACTCACCAGTACTTCTAGAGCTTTCTTTGGGTTGGTTAATTGGATTAACTTTATCCTTTCTCAGTTCCTGGATAATACCTTTATTTAAACAAACATCCACATGCATATTGAACTGGGTAAGATCTGAAGTCTTTTGTTTTAGGTTACAAACAGGACAAACCAGAGCTTGGTCTGTTATCACTTCATGTAAATAAGGCTGGAGGGATTCTCGCCTACTTAATGATGTGACATCTTCATTCTCTAATGAAATAGAAGAAGAAGAATTCTTATGAAGGTGCTTGATATTAACAGACTTGCTTGAAAGGCTAGTACATTCCTCTTTGCTGGGCTTATTTCTTATAGCATTTCTACTTTCTGCTTTAGATGGGTTATCCATAGTTTCTACCAAATCTATACAATCTGCTGAAGTAATTTCTACATTATTCTGGTGTGTTTGAGAATCCTGCTTCTCACAGGGTGAAAAAGAATGATGCACATTTTCTTTCTTGTTAACTTCAGAAGAAGCAGCATGTGTACATGAGGACATTTTAGAGTTTTCACTGACTGAAGGTCCACTAAGACATGCATCCACATGTCTATTAAAGGCTTCTAGACTAAGGTTTCTTTGCTCCCTAAAGCAAACAGGGCAGATAAATAGCTGACAGTTATCTGAGTTCTTTGATGTTTCTAAATTCTCACTTATCTTTAAAACTTGGAATGGTTGTGATTCCTGTAAACTTTGTTTATTTTCAGTTTCACATTTCAATGTGTCTTGGAGGTTCCATGTCCCTTCTAATCTTTTTTTATCAAAGAAACTCTTCTTATGAGACATTTCTAGAGGTTTTATAAACTGATCTTTGTCAGTTTTCTCTAGTATACATCCAGTGGCTGTCAGAGCTTGTCTTCCAGACTGTAAGAAACCAATAATGCTCCTTTGTTGGTGTTTCTTGTCTTCTTCATTAGGAAAACTAGAAATCCGCACACCTAAATTAAACCAACTACAATTAATTTCAAATTCAACAAAATTAATTCACTCATAGTACATAAAATTTTTTTTGCATAATACTGTTATGACATATATACAAATAGTTGATTAGAGAATTAATATTTTCTGAGTTAAAGGATGATTTTTCAAATGCTGGTATTTTGAGTAGGAATTGACTTTCCTTTATAAAAGTGGAGATCATTAAATATTAAGAATCTACTTGAGTTGGCATGATTACACAGGCTTTTCAATTAATATCTCACAAGTGAAAACATTAAATACTATTAAATACTATTGAAGTCAATTACACAGAACTCTTTGGGTCTTCTAATTAACATACTTTTTTCAATATACTTCCATGTGTGCTATCTTTCATATATGAAAGTAAGGTTAAAGGGCATTTAGAATGCTTATTCATATATGTTTCCCCACCAAGTCCACTTTGGAAACATGTTCTTTTTTTTTTTTTTTTTTCCTTTTTAACCATGAATTGGAGGGAGATATGGTTATATAGCACCAGAGAATTATAATTGTGAAATCCAAAAAGCTCTGAAAAATGTAAACAACAAATGATAAATGATGACCAGATTGATGAGGCTATTTATAATATTTACAGTCACTGTGATTATTTTTTTTGCTTTGTTACAGAAATATTAATGTGTTTGGTCATAGGATGCTACCCTAGATCCCAAAGGAGTTTTATGTAATATACTTAATATGCCCAGAATTTGTTTTCTAAAATATGAAAAATTTTTAATTTTGAAACATATCTAGCTGCAAAGATTTCACAAAAGGGATTGTGAGACATGTAGTAAGGAAAAGGAAACTTTAGTTGGCTTGTACTGGAAGTAAACTAATGACCATGGCTTCACATGCATTAGGTTCTAAGAATTAAGGTAAATGGCAGCAGTATAATAACAATTTCCTAAACAGTCTCAAGAAAATAAAGTGGAAGTGAGAATAGTTCCAAAGCTGATTATTTGGGAAAGTCTAAGAGAAATATGGAAAAACAAAAAAAGAAAATTATACCCATAAGTCTTAATCTCAAGGGATGTGGGAAATCAGCATCAATTTCTGTTCTTAGCAACTCCTTAGCAATAGAAAATATTTCTTCTGCAGTAGAAATAACAGATGAAACAGTAGATGCACGAGTTTTTACTTCAAAATTCACATTCTTCAGCTTAATGGTAACAGTTCTACCCTTTAACAAATAGAATACATCATTTTATATAATGCTTTATATGGCTTTCTTTTTTTTTAAATAAGGCTTTCTAACTTTTAGAAAACAAGTTATTTTACAGGTTAGAAAAATTCAGAAAGGTATCTCATGCACGTATAAGAATATAAAAGTATAATCAATTATTTATAAAATATGATAATAAGAATGGTCACAAAGAATAACTAAAATCCATAGGTAATCTTAAAATGCTCTTTTAGCCAATAATTATTAGTCCCTCCCCAACTAAATTTTGTAAAAGACCTTTATATAAAAGGTTAACCGATCATCTTCCTTTTTACTCAATCTCTTTTACAGGTTAATTCAGAACCTAAACAGGGAGGAGAAATAAATCTTTCTAAAGGTATCTCTTTAGGGGGCAGATGTGGCTCAAATGGGTGGGCATCCGTCTGCCATATGGAGGGACCTGGGTTTGATCCCCGGGACCTCCCAGTAAAATAAAAAAAAAATATATAGAAGGCGCGTGGGCTGCCAGGCTCTGTGTGCTGGTGAGCCGCCAGGCCCCGGGAGCCATGCAGCAAGATGATAACGTAACAGGGGAGAGACAAGACGAGATGCTCCAAAAGCTCTGAAAACCAGGAACCGAGGTGGCGCAGGTGGCAGGACACCTCTCTCCTACATTGGAGGTCTCCAGTATCGAATCCTGGTGAAAACTGGAGGAGGAGGATGGCAGGAGATGGCAGGAGACAGACACAGAGAATTGCCCAGCGAATGGACACAAAACAGCAAAATGGGGAAGGGGGGTTTTTAAAATGGATAAAGTAAATAAATAAATCTTTAAAAAAAAATAAAAATAAAAAAATAAAGGTATCTCTTTGAAAAGTCTTGTGAATAGCTCATACTTGTTGTGTGCCTATTATATGCCATATACTATGCTAAACAATTTACATATAAGAACCCAGTTTACATTCATATAATAGAGATGGACTGAAATAAATACTCATTCATCAGATACTTCATTCTCTGTAGTAAGTCTTTAATACTTTTGTATTATACTTTGTAATAATTCCACCTCTGGCTTGGGAGGGCTAGAAAATGCTAAGTATGGATTGTTGTGTGTGAAGATTATAAAATAGAAAATTCAAATCCTTCCAGGCTTTTGTTCTCAATATGTTAAGCACCTCAATTACAGCTTTGAAACAAAATGGCCTATTCTAGAAGGTTATTGTCTACCTGAGTAGAACATTAAAGGATGACTAGAAAGGCATTTATTGTATGTGAGTATATTCCTAGGGAAATTCTTCCCTTGCCTTATTCCCTACTTCCAATTTAACTCTAGTTTTGAAATTATTCAAATCCACTTCCAAGGTGGCATAAACAAACACCTCTAAATTTTCTTGGAACTATTCCAGCCTCAAAAGGTGCTTCTTCTATACAGTGACCTCATCACAGGCCTCAGATATGGGTCAGAAATGAATTTGGCTCTTATGGTTGGGGATGGGAATATTCTTTTCCAACCATTTTCCAATTTGTTTTCATCTATAAGAAATGCATAATATAACTCCTCCTTTAAGAATAGCACATCAAAACAAAATACCTTAAGTCCTTCTTTCTGCAGATCTTGAGCAAGCTCACTGCAAAGTTCTTGGCATAAGCTGTACTGATGTTCTGCTTTACTTATTTCACTGAATGTCCTGGAAAGACAAGAATGATTTTGGTGCACAAATAAACTATAATTCAGGACAATTTAGGAATGATATAGCATGTTTAAATGTCTAGAATTAGGTTATATTTTCTGCAGCATACAATAGAGTTTTCAGATGAAGTAAAGTATAATTACATTTAAAAAACCCATCTAAGATCTACCTAAATATATAAAGCCATTTAGATAAGCTGATTAGCAAAGGAGCAATGTTATGCTCTTGCTCTCTCTATAGTAATAAAAGTCACCAAGATATAACACCCCAGAATTTACAAACATTAGGGCATATGTGCAGATAGACTCTGCTACAGGGGCTTATCTTAAGAAAATACAGAGGCAGATATCATTTAAATTACTGCACATTTATTTTCTGGAAGAGAAATATCTTTGAGTAGATTAAAAAGGTTGGTCCAGGTTACCTAGATAGAGTTGCCTAATAGACAATTGGAAATGGAGGGGTGGCAGAATCAAATGTAGAAATTATGAATTCATCTGCATAACTGTTGAAAGAAGTTAGAGAGCATCTTAACATAAAAGAGGAAGAGACTAAAGAGAGATCAGAGCGTTGAGTATAAAACCCTAGGCAAATGACTCTTCAGTGAAGAGTACCCATATCCCCACGTACCCCATTCTCTTCCCTAGTGGCAACCAATGTTGCCCACTTCTTAGTCTTATTAATTCCTCTAGTCTATGGATACAAACATTTCCCCCTTATCTTTTATATAAACAGAGTACTAGACACATTGTTCAGCACCCTGCTTTTCTCGATTCATCTTGGTGAAAATGTCCTATGAGTAAATAATTTCTCATTTTTACATGACAGCATAATATTGAAAGATACAACATAATTTAACAATCCTCTATTCATGGATGTTTAAGTTATTTTCAATTTTTTGCTATCCTAAGAGAAATGCTCAATGAATAACTTCGTATAGGTGTAAAGTGACATGTGACCAATCAAGTAGAATGAATTCCTAGAAAAAGATCAAATGGTATGTATATCTGTGATTTTAATAGATAATGCCAAATTGCCTACCCCTAGGGTATGCTGAATAATAGTTCTCCAAAGTATCCACATTCCTAATCCATAGAACCTGGGAATGACAAATGGACTTTGCAGATGTTTTTAAGGATCCTGAGATGGGGAGATTATCCTGGATTATCCAGCTGGACCCAATGTAATCAACAAGGCTCTGTATAAGAGAATGGCAGGAGGGCCGAGTCAGTGAGAGAGACTGAAAGATTTGTGTTGCTAGGTTTGAAGATGAAAGAAGGGGGCATAAGCTAAGGAAGCTAGAAAATGTAAGGAAATCAATTCTCTTCTAGGGCCTCCAGAAGGAAAGCAGTCCTGCCAATACTTCGATATTGGACTTCTGATCTCCAGAACTACAAGAGAATCCATCTGTGTTGTTTCAGGCCACTACGTTTGTGGTAATTTGTTACAGCAGCAATGGAAAACTAATAGGCCCCCCCTCTAGAGTTTATACCTTTTTCACTCCCAATAGAGTATGTTAGAATCTTTGCCAACCTGATCAGTGAAAAATCTATCTCTGGGAACTTTCAATTTGTATTTATTTAATTATAGAGATTGGGCATATTTTTACATTTTTAAAGAGAAAACTATTCATATCCTTTGTCCATTTTTTTTCCTATTGATTTGCTGGCCCTTTCTTATTTGATTTTAAGAGTTCTTTAAATATTAGAGAAGTTAGTCCATTTGATGTGAGATGACCTTCCACCCTATTCTCCACACATTTGATGTTTTAATGCAATTTTAAAGAAGCCAAGGAGAGTTTACAGAAAGAAGTAGAGAACATATTCTTGCATATTAAGTATTGTTCTCAATAATAAAGACAAAATGGAAGAAAAAGCATTCATTAAATAGGACAAACTTATCTTACTTTTAGATGCTTCTTTTCTTCTCTTTTACTTTGATTACTTGTATGTAAATTACTGCCTAAAACAGCAATTTTTATCAAAGCTGTTTATTGAGTGTGTTGTCTTGTACAAGTCATTCAGCTTTTCTGACCACAAATAACATATGTGGAAAATGAACACAACATTGTACTAGGTCTGTGGTTCTTAAATGTCTCAGTGGAATGCAGGTGGTTTGAGGAGATAATTGAGGACTTTTTAAACATGACGTATTTCCTCAAACACTGAGGTTCCATCAAGATTTCATTTGATTTCCAAATAAGATTGTAAACAAACTAGATAATCTTTAAGCTCTTTCCTCAATATTTTATTATTTGATGCCTCTGCTTACTCACCAATAATTGAAGACTCTCAGGAAGAATTCCCACTGTCACTTCTAAAATTTCTAAAGTAAATAGTCAACATTTCTTTTGTTAAAAACAAGGCAGGAATTAAGATTTGGAATCTTCTAATGCTTGGTTTTCATTGGATAGGAGAAAAGTCAACATTTTAAAAACACAGCTGCAGTTCATTGTTTTCCTACTAAGAGTATAGTTTATCTAGTAAAAGTAGATTAACATAGGTATTGTACTGGGTATTTAACTGTTGAACATTGTTACCATGGTTTGCAAATGAATCTTTTTATTCCTATGACATTTTACCAAATATTAATTTTAAAATAATTAAAAATAATATGAATTATGAGCAATTAATAATAAATAACAAAATATTACCTCTCAACACTCATACTTTTCCTCTCTCCATCCCTTGAAATGAAAAACAAAACAAAACAAAAAGAAGCATTTATTTACTTTCTTAAGGAAGACTGATTTCATTTTATCAAACAAGAGGATTTAACGTATCAATTACTCTTTAGGCATCTCAATATTTTGGTTAAAATTTATACATCATGGAAAACAGTGAATTTTTCTTATCCATAAATGAAACTATCACTAAAGAATATAGATTGATAAAAATACTAATTTGATCGGATTTATCAAGTCTATATTGGAGAGAACAAATGTGAAAATAGGCTGATATTATAAATTGTTTCTATCAAAAGCCTGAATATCAAAACCACAGCTTACAGAAACAAATTGGAGGTGGTAGCATAATGGCTTGCAGCTATAGGATATAATTAAATTTAAATAATTTAATACCCGTTACCTAGTTTTTGGCCTAGTACATTAACTTCTTGCTCATCTAGCTTATTCATTATTCAGTGATATCATCCTATATAATCTCAGTCAGAATTTGGTTCATAGCAAAAGGGTGAAAGTATGGAACCTGAACCAACTGGTTTGGCTGGATTCTAACTACTCTGATAGGAAGCATTGAAACCAAAAACCGGAAATGACATGTAGATTATTTATTTTCTAAATATTTATTGAACTTACTATATTAATCAAACACTGCTCTAGATCCTGGAGATATTATAGTAATAAATAAAACATACCAAATGTCTGCATTTAAGAAACTGACATCCTAATGGAAGGAGGCAAGTAAATATAAAGTAAATATACAGTATGTTAGAAAGGGAGAGGTACTACAGATTAAAAAATAAAGCTGGGAAGCGGCTGTGGCTCAATCAGTGGGGCTCCCGTTTACCATATGGGAGGCCCCGGGTTCGGTTCCCGGGGCCTCCTGGTGAGGGCAGGCCCGCCCGCATGGCATGGTTGGCTGACCCAGCGAGCACAAGCAGCAAGGGGGGGATAAATGAATAAATAAATAAAATCTTTAAAAATAAATACATAAAAATAAATAAATAAATAAATAAATAAAGCAGAGCAAGAAAATAGAGAATGTGGGAGAGCAGAAGGCAGACTTGCTGTTTCACAAATTATAAATTACCTTTGAATTTCACTTAAAATCATTACCTCATTTCTAAATACCACAAGTTAACATTTGCTGTGCTGTATTATTCAAGAGATTTATCGGTTCATGTACTATGGAAATAATAATAAAATGATAATTTTTGGATTAAAGAGGAAAGGTTTATTTATTGTTATCTTCAAGTAGTAGATTATTGATAGTAGTATGTCTTTCTCTTTTCTTTGATTATATTCACCTAAGACTAAAGTCAGCTAATTATGGACTCAAAGGAATGAGGAAAAGAGATGAGGAAGCAACAAGCCTTGCAATCTCTGTAAGACTCTGCAGGTTTAATTGGTCAAATAACTGAATGAATGAAACATTTACAAATTTGGACAAGGAAAGACTTATAGTTAGTTCATTAAAGCTTTCAGAGTCATTAAATGTTTTAACTTAATGGGTGAATTCTGGAATATGAGCCATCTTTCTTTCCTCAACATCCTGACCACCAGCATTCCTCCCAAGTTCTGGTAGGAAAAAAATGTCAGGGACAGAAAAGGTAGCCATTATTCCTCTTGTCATTTTACTCAAGGCTCAAGGCAATAACATAAGGAGTGGTTTTTTTTCCTTCCTCTTTTTCTTTACTCCCATATCTAATCTGTTGGTTCTATCAAAAATATTCTAAACTGAACTAGCCTGAAAGAATTTTAAAACATGTTATCCTGAGAGCCTCCATCTTAATAGTTAAAAGTGATATTCCAGTAAATGATAAAAAGGTAAAATGACTAAATAAAGAAGATACCTTGCCAGATGTGTTGAACCTAATCCCAGGGAAATATGAAGGAAATGATGCCAAGATGTTTCAGAGAAAAGGAGAGAAAGTAATGCCCTTTGTTGATAGAGTTCTGTGCAAGTAATAATTCCAAGAGCCTTTAACATTTTCTCTGTAACTTTTCCTATTCCAGAAACCTAGAAGAGAGTAGATAGTTATCATTAATAGATTTTGAAATTAAGGTAAAACTGAGATTATAATCTCATAAAAGGTATGAATAATGTGTCTTTTCAAGTCATGCAAGAAAACAGTTCTAAGTACCTTTGGGTCATATTTCCTAAATTAATGTTCCAAGGAATTTTAAAAGGTGTTTAAAAAAAAAAAGTTCTCTGTTCACATAAACTTGAGGAATAGTAGGATAGACAAATTTAAACTGTACTTTTCACTTTAAGACTAAACAATCTTTAATATATTAATATCAGTTGTGACTCACTAATGGGGTAAGCTCAAGTTATTCGACCCCAAGACCTTTTTTTAGTGGCACACTTATTCCTATCTTGAAAAACAAGTTAGAAAACATTGCTTTATAGATACATATCACATAAGAGTAATCATTATATATTTATACTTAGATATAGTCTTTCTTGAGAGCATTGAAAAATGCTTTATTTAAATTCATTCACATGCATTATGTTGCATGAGAAAATCAAGTCTGAGAACACCATATTTAATGTATAGTGCCATTTTCATTGTTTTTTAAAAAAGATATCCTATTTGTGTGGAAAAATCTAGAAGTTTTCAAAATATATATATATATATATACTCTTTCTGGAACTTTTGAGGGATAATCTATCATTTTAAAGATGGTGAAGTATTTTGGTTTATTTTTTGGTGAAAAACTGAATTAAAATTCTAAATCTCATTTAAAGATACCCATCTGATAGCAATACATGTGTTAGAATTAAGATAGTACAGTAGTACATATAAGTCTGTCATCTACCAATTTCTTAAAAACTACCAGCGAACAAGTTTCCTGTACCTCACTTATAGGCTTCAAAACTCATAGAGGTTTTCCAATTTCAAATTTACTCACCCATGAAAGATCTTGCTTCTTACCTATTTATTTTTCAGCAAAGAAGGATTACTATCAGCCTAGAAAGTCTCTCTTTAAAACTCAGAGTACATATATAAATGTTAAATTTTACATAAAATCTCACCTTTCTAATGGGCAAGTCCTTGATGAAGTCCATCACGGCTTGTCTTTTGGGGAGAATTTGGTATTGTCCATTTGGTTTATTCTTATCACTGCACACTTTTGCTAACATTGTATTTGGGGCAATGCCTTAAAAGAAGAACACTGATGACTCAAAGAGGTTGATTTGTATATTTTAAAAGAATGTGATCACAATATAGAAAAAAAAATTTTAATGGAAAAAAATCTGAAATGATGTGTAATGTTACTTAAAAACAAAACAAAATAAAACATTTGACATTGTCTATGTACCCAGGGCTTCCAAGAATTTCAGTAAAAGGAATTGCCTTGGTTAATGTGGAGCAGAAATGAATATTTAAATCTCAGTGGCATTTTAATATCTAAGAGTAATTTCTGAGCTTATTAATAGATATTATTAATTTACATCATATCTTTAGTAGGAATACAATGCTGTTTCACTGTGGTTCCATATCTACTTCACATAAAAGATACAGAAGCTAATTTAGGATGAATATTTTACCTCTGAAAATGTTCTTTGTGTAGATTATTCATATAAAATGTGATAAAAAAAAAATAAAAGATTTTTGGTTGCAATATTCTTAAAATAATGACAATTAACCTTGTTTTTTTTTTTCAAAAACAAATGACTACTTTCCAGAAAGGTGTTTAACAAGTTCTAGATTAAAAGTCTTAATTAAGATAACTTTAAATAAGTAAATTCAACTGTATTCATTATACAGATCATTTAAATTTTTATACATTATCTTCTTAAAATTTATTACTCATTCTCAAGCTTTGGCACAGAAAGAAAAGACTAACGTAATTGCAAATGACTTTTACAAGATAATTTAAGGCCCTCATTATGAATGTCAGTTACAAGTTAAGGTACAGTGATGCTCTCATGAGCTACTGGCATATGTAAAACTGTTTTCCCCTTTACCAGATGGTCCTAGATTGCCATGTTGCTGGTTGGTGTTTCTTGTGTCTCCTATCTTGTGGCTATCTGGGTTCTATCTTGCAATGCAATCTTGGATAGGACTGAAGTCTTTGAAGGAAAAACTAACAACCAAATATATATGCAAAACCAGCTAAATATATTTTGTGTCTAAAAAAGGGGTAGTGACATGGGATTTGTGATAGTTTCTTTCTTTGGGTTTATAGGCTTTTCTGATTAATTTCAACTTACCTGTAGGTTTACAACTATTCTAAACAGGTAAAATTGTCAGAAGTTGAAACAATGTGTATATAAAATGTTACTATATGCTTTATAATGAGGAAACTATTAATATTACACATGAATTGGCCAGTCTGGTAATTTTAATTATAGTAGCCAATAGTATCCTTTTAAATACCTGCACTGGCTGTCAGTGTTGTTTTTTGCTCGATTCTGAAACGAATTTCCTTCACCACTTCCTCAGCTGATTTTCCAAAAACAACTTGGTTTTGGAGTACTTGATGATTGTTCTGTTTTTCAAAGTTCTGCTGAAAAGGAACTCCTGCGAGCTGCAAATCAGGAGGACTATCTTCAAAAAGTAGCGGAGAGAGGGATATTTCATGTTCACTCAGTTTATTAACTTCCTTTCCTGGTTTATCTAAATTAAACAGGAACAGTAATTCATATTCATTTAGAGAAGTACATATTCATAAGCTAGATTTCCCTAGATTCTTTCTGAACACAAAGCAAATCTAGTTTAGTTTTCTAAGAATCAAGATAAAAAAATGCTATTTCTATTTTGTAACTGTTTACAAAGAACACACTGATTCTTATATATATATATATTTTAACTTGAAATTTTGAAATAATTTCAAACTTATAGGACAGTTGCAAAAATAATACAAACCCCATACAGAGAACACCAACATACTCCACCCCCCCACAAATCCAGATCCACCGATTTAATATTTTGCCACCTTTGTCCTATCTAATTTCTGAACATTTGAAAACAGCTTGCATATATCATACCCCTTGAACACATATGTCTATGTACATTTTCTAGGAACAAGGATATTCATTTATGTAATCACTTTGAATGCTGTCAGGTTCAAAAAATTTAACATTGATGTAAAACTTTCATTCTATATTCCAATTTTTCCTTATATTTCAATAATGTTTTTTTTAAACTTTATTTTGTACATTTAATAATTGAATATATAAACAATTAAAAACTAAAAAGGAAACATATGAATAAATACATACATTTCTCAATTAAATAATGTTCTTTTGAACTTTTCTCCTCCATTCTTTTTTTTTTTTCTTTTGTCTTTTTTTCCTCCATTCTTATATCCCATCCAGTATCCAGGATTGCATTTAATTATCATTATCTCTTTAGTTCCTCTTTCTTCTTTTTTTAAATTATGAAAACATATATAATGTAAATCTTCCCATTGCAACCCCTCCCAAGCACATCATTCAGTGGGATTAATCACATTCACAATGTTTGCAGTATCCTCACCAACAACCACTACTAGAACTTTCACTTCACTCCAAACAGAAACCCTACACTCCTTTTGCATTAACTCCCCACTGTTCCTGTCCCCCACTCCTGGTAACCTACTTCTGTTGATTTTCTGTCCCTATAAGCTTGCATATTCTCTGACATTTTCTTTGTGGTTACCCTGAGGCTGAAATTTAACGTACTTAATCTTTAACACTCTTGTTGGCTTCGATATCAACTTAACTTCAATTGTTTACAAAAGCTATGTTCCTATACTCCTCTGTCCTCCACCTTTATGTAGTTTTTGCCACAAATTATATGTTTATACATTATGAGTCTAAAACCACTGATTTCTCATTACATTTTGTGCATTTGTTTTTTAGATCCTGTAGGAAGTAAAAAGAGGAGGTACAAACCCAAAATACAGGTATTTATATTTACCAATGTAAATATAATACCAGTGGTCTTTATCTCTTCATATGGCTTCAGCCAAATTATCTAGTGTCCTTTCCTGTCAAGCTGCAGAACTCCTTTTAGTATATCTTGTAGGGCCAATCTAGCTGTGATGAAGTCCCTCATTTTATCTGGGAATGTCTTAATTTCTCCCTCATTTTTCAAACAGTTTTGCCAGAATTCTTTGTCGGCAATTTTTGCTTATAGCACTTTAAATATGTCTTCCCACTGCCTTCTTTCCTCCATGGTTTCCGATGAGAAATTTAACTTAATCTTATTGAGGCTCCCTTGTAGGAGACATATTGCTTCTTTCTTGCAGCTTTCAGAATTCTCTCTTTATCTCTGGCATTCAACAGTTTGATTATAATATGACACAGTATGGGTTTATTTGGGTTTATCCCGTTTGTGGTTCGGTGCGCATCTGAGATGCATATATTCATGACTTTTGTCATTATTTCTTTGCATATTCTCTCTGCCCTTTTCTCACATTTTTTTTCCTTCTGGGACTTCCACAATGCTGTATTATGGTTATGCCTGATGGTGTCCCACAGGTTCCTAGGGTGCTGTACATATTTCTTCATTCTTTCTTTCCTCTGCTCCTCAGATTGGGTAATTTCAATTGTCTTATCTTCAAGCTCGCTGATTCTTTGTTCTGCCAGCTCCAATTTGCTGTTGAACTGCTCTAGGGAATTTTAAGTTTCTGTTACTGTAGTCTTTAGCTCTATTTGGCTCCTTTTCATAGTCTCCATCTCGCTATTGATATTCTATTTGTGTTTCCTTGAATTCTTTGTCCATGTTTTTCTTTAGCTCTCTGAGTCTATTATATTTAAGACTTTTTTTTTAAAAGTCTTTTTCTGGAATGTCCCAGGTCTGAGCTTCCTCACTGATGATTTCTTTTTTTTTTTTTTTAATAAAATTTTATTGAAGTATATCATTCATATTTGAACATATATAAACAATAAGTTTATAGTAAAAGTTATAAACTTACAAAACAAACATGCACATCATTATACAGAGCTCCCTTATATCACCCGACCACTACCAACTTTCATTGTTGTAAAACTTTTGTTACAAACTATGAAAAAGCATTGTCAAACTATTACTACTAACTATAGTCCATATCTTAAATTTGGTGTATTTTTCCCCCATCCCAGCTGATCATTAACACCCTGTATTAGGATTATACATTTGTTATAGTTCATGAGAAAACATTCTCATATTTGTTATATTAACAACAGTCCATTTTCCACCACTGGATTCCCTGTGTTATACAGCCCCATGTTTTGTACAATCCATTCAAAGTGTACACTCAGTGGCTCTCATTTTCATCACAGAATTGTGCTGTCATCACCTCAGCCAATTTTAGAACGTTTTCCCTTTCTCCAAAAGGAAAACTCCTATACCCCTTATATCTCTCTATAGTTACACTGATGGTTTCTAATGATTTAATGTTCTCCTTTGCTTGGACCATCACTTCCTATTTCTTTGTATGCTTTGTACTCTTTTGTTGAAACCTGGACATTTTGATATTTTAGTGTGCTATCACTAAAATTATACTCTGAGGTATCTGTTCCTTAAGCTTGTATCTAGTTAGCTTTCAGCTTTCCTTGAATCCAGGTAGTGCAAAATAAATGGAAGGAAGGAGGGGAGGGAGGGAGGGAGGAAAGAAAACAGCTTTCTCAGTTTTGCATATTGACCAGTGTGGGTACTCTCCTTTAGGGTTTATCCATACAATGAGTTTGGAGAATAGTTCCAGACCAAAGTATAATAATCTCCCACGTCCTTTCTGTTCTTGCCTCTTATCTTGGGTATGCCTATTTGGCCCTAGGAATTCCCCTTTTTACATGCATAGGAATCTCCTCTCTTCCCTAGGAAACAGTTTCTTCACAGTGCCAATCACTGAACTGTATATCAAACAGTCTGCAATCCTTTGCAACAGGCAGCATGACTTGACTATTCTACAGAGTTTTGTAGAAAAAAAAAATTTTTTTTTAAGATTTATTTTTATTTATTCCTCCCCCCATGTTGTTTGCGCTGGCTGTCTGCTCTCTGTGTCCATTCGCTGTGTCTGCTTGTCTTCTCTTTAGAAGGCACCGGGAACCGAACCTGGGACCTCCCATATGGGAGAGGGGCACTCAATACCTTGAGCCACCTCTGCTCCCTACTTTGTTGTGTCTCTCATTTCTTCTTTGTGTCTCCTTGTTGTTTCAGCTTTCCGTGCCAGCTTCCTGTCTTGCTTGTCTTTTCCAGGAGGCACCAGGAACTAAACCTGGGACCTCCCATGTGGTAGGCAGGAGCTCAATTGCTCGAGCCATATCCGCTTCCCTGTAGAAGAGTTTGCGTACTGCCTTCTACGTGTAGGGCAAGTTCCTCAGGTCACCACCAGACAGGTTGGGTCATACATACATGCTCCCAGTATGTACACAAGGGTTACTCTGCTCCCTCTGGAACCAGGACCAAGGATCCTCACTGGGAGCACAGGCCAGCTCTGTGCTAAGCTGGTGGGAGGTTAGGGGTGGGGTCACCAGGGCATGTTTTTCAGTGTCCTTTATCTTGATTTGGCACTTGCTCAATTATTGCAATCCTGTAAGTATTTTCTGGAGCTTTTAGAAAGATGTTTCTGCCAGTTATTGCTGGTAGTTCAAAATTTCTGTTGGGTGACGGAGCCCTGAAGTTTCTCACTCTGTATCTTGATTGAGGCACGACCCGTGAGCCATACTTAAAAGCCACTGAGCAGAACTTCACTGATGAATTCTATTGAACATTTAAGGAAGAAATATCGATCCTCAAAAAATGTCTCAGAAAGTACTGGAGTAAGAAAACCTGGCATCTCATTTTGTGAGGCCAGCATTACCAGTTTTGAGGCTAGGAGAAGTCCAAAATCAAAGTGTCAACAAGGCGATTCCCTCTCTCCTGTAACATACTGGTGTTGGCTTGCCAGTGACCTTGTGGTTCCCTGGCTTGCATCTTCTTATACATTTTTTAAGGACATATATTTAAAACTCACTAATCTTTGTACCCAAATTAATCTAAATCTAGAAGTGGGTTTAGATTTACAATACTTTTTTCTTAAAAAATAACTTCTTTTTCCTTTACTCATCTCTGTAAAAGAACCTTCTTACAGAAAAGAGGAAAAAGGCATTAAATGACTTAGAATTATACCTGAAAAAAATTTTTATTTTGTTTTTAGAGGTAAAAAAACTTAGTTTTTCTTTCATTCAAGACTGAAATTTTTCAGATGTTGAAATAATCCAAATTTTTGTCTTTCAAATGCTGATTTTAATGTTGACTTGTCTGTTTATAAGGTATCACTTTTACTAAGGAGACATTTGCAATAGAAATTTTCTCTGCAAGTTATGCTTTTTTAAATACATATTCTTAAGGTCTTGATCAGATTAATAAATTTCAAGTTTAATGGAAAGAAGTCTTTATCATTATCAGTATTCTATAAACTAATATGATTATAAAAAATTAAGTAAACCTTTTTATTTTATTTACATTTTCCATCAAGGGACTGTAAATTACATTTAAATCTATACTGATACTAAAAATTTCCTCCTGAATGAATCAATGAAAGATTTTACTTTCTGAGTTTAATGGAGGAGAAATGTAGTTTAAATGTAAATAAGAGCTAAGTTTAACAACAGAATTTTTGATCCCTTTTCATAATTTTATTATATATAAAAGTTTCCAAATTAAGGTAAATGCAGAAACAAAAATTAAATTTCCATTTTTAAGATGTATGAATGCATATTACTTTAAATATGAACTTAGCCTTATTCTAAAGTTAATGTTTATGGAATTGTAAAGTTCTGCAAACATCTGTTAATAATGTTAAGCTTCTGACTGGTTTCAAAATTTAAAGTATGTAACATGAATTAAGTTAGAGACGGATGTTTTCCAAATCTTAAATCCCTGGCAACACACAAAATAAGTCTCATTTTTAAACTTACATTAGCTGTTACTTATTCATTTCAGTTCCTTTTGTTTTTTCCTATATTTTGGTTTTTAAATGTAGGGCATTTCAAAGGGGATGAAGGATGAGGAATAGTTAAAATGGTCTCTACCTGGACCCTCTTTTCCTCATCTGGATAGGTGGAAATCAAGATAAAGAGAGTTGCAGAAAAGCTGCAGACCAAGTAAGGTATGTGCTATGTTCAAAAGGCCCCTTCTGCAGAGTTCTTTATGGCATGTTGCATATTTCATGCCTCTGTACTCTACCCTCAAGTGAGTCACTGTGATAGAAGAATGCTAGAGTAGGAAGCAAAGCATGCTGTCTTCTGGGATATTATTAGATTAGTGAATTGTACAGTTACCTTTTCAACCTGTACTGCACTCTACTTTGTGAGGCCTAGCTATGTAACTAGAAAGTGAAGTGGTTTCTTATTTGTTTACTGACAGAAATATCTTTATAATCTCCATTAAGTGAGGTGACCAACATTCAAAGCAAAGGTTTCTTGTCATCTAAAACACTAGGATTGCAACAGCCGATTGGGATGACAAGTGCTAAAAAGTGTAGGATATTTCAAAGTTCCTTCCACTGCCTGGCACTCACCATCCAGATTTATATTGCAGAATAAATATTTAATAATAGTTATTTTATTTTTACAAAGACACATTAGTTAGCAATATATTTCCTAAGATGAGGCGTCTTTTCAAAAAGGGGAAAACAGCAGAAAATTTTCTTTGATTTTAAAGGAAGATATATCAATCACCAGCCCCTGCTCCAACTCACTGTTGATAGATTCCTGTGGCACAATATGAGATCAGATGATCTTGAAAGCCTATCCCATAGGATTTGTATACTAGAAAAACAGTTTACTCAAGTTTTAACAAATATGTTAAAAGCAAACAGCTATTTAAAATTTAAAATTCTTATCCTCGAGTTTGGACATATTGTAATAAATGAAAAGCACACTAGTAGAGAATGAAAACATTCACACTAGTCTGAATGGAAATTTTGTTTTTAACATCTTGTGCAAGTGATTGTTATAGGAGACCCTCAGATAATATTTTGACATGATTATTTAATGATTATCCCACCTTCTCTTAGTTTCTGAAAAGTAAGGAAAAGGAACTACCAATGCGAGATTTTAAGCAAAGTGATGTCAGGCTCTGCGTGTCCCTTCCTCAGACAATAAAGTTATATCAAGGAAGGAAAACCTCTTGAATGCCAAGCCTCTCTCTCCAGATATTATTTATGCTTGTTTTTTAATGTTTCTATTAACAGACAGAGAGGCCTACTCCTTAGGGCTTTAAATGAAGTAATAATTTGATGTCCACATTAAACTTTCTTGAAATAATGAGAGGCCCAAACAATGTGGAGAATTTTATGCTATTGTCAACCCGCCATTTGTGCTTCAGAGAAAGTTACAAATAGGAGACCTCCCTAACTGCCTGCTCACTCTAAAGCAATGAGCTGTGCCTATGAAACTTGACTCTGAGTTGTGAGCAAATCCCTGTGTCTACTTTGTCATCCAAATGAGCTTTGCTCAGGGGTCTAGGGCAGCTCAGACATTTCAAGCAATCATATTTTTGAGAGAGGGCTGAGAGCAGTATGTGTAATATCTGCATGTTTTTTTGGCATTGCTTTGGATAGGTAATAAAGGATAGTTGGAAAAAAATCCTTGGGAGGGGTCATGAAGCTTCTGTTTTATTATATGTAAAAGAGTCAAAATAGGGTCTAAGCCAAGCAAGGGATCTGAGGAGTAATTAATTTTGGCAAGATTGAAAATAGTGATAATCATTACATAATTAGATTATAGAAAGTGCAGGAAATAAAGAAGAAAATGTATCACCCAATGTTTTGATATGTTGGAGACTTATCTTTTTAAAAATATTTTTTTTAACTTGATTTTGTATATTTAATCATTGAAAATATAAAGAATTAAAAACTAAAAAGAAAATACAGTTGAATAAAAACATACATTTCTCAATTTAATCCTTTTTATTATTAAAAAAGTGGCCACCTTAAACAGATAACTTCCACAACTTCAATGCAATCTAACCTTTTGTTAGATCTTAGGAAAATAAATGCTAAGAAATTATACTGTTCAGGATCTTTGCAGATTCTTAAAGTCTAGAGACTTAACAATATCATTTGGTTTAAAAGTAATATTCCACATATTTAACTTAGAAAACTAAATGGTATATTTTAAGTTTCTGAGTTTTTTTTTTCTTTTTTATAAAGGTATATATATGCCTACCACTTATACATGTTGAGCTAATTGAGTTAATTCAAAGGGTTTTTTGGTTTGTTTGTTTGGTTTTTAATCTGACAGTTCTAACAAATTGCTTACCATTTTCTGCAGAGTTTCCTGTTTTGACGAAATATTTTCTTTTTTCCTCAGGCCAATTTTGTCTTTCCTGTAAGTGTTTTGTTATATTCAAGTAGGCTTCATCAAGACTCACAGCCATAAAATTGGGATCATAATCAGCAAGTATTTCCTTAACCTCCAAAATGAACCAAAAAAGGTTAAAATTTTGCTGCCACAGCATCACCTTCTGTCATAGATAGCTGATAAGAACACAGTAATATTCTTACTTTGCAACTATAGCAACGATTCTGTAATCAATAGCTCATGGATTTAGGGAATAAATAATTTACTGTTAGGACATATTTGTCTAAATTCTCTTTTGTATTAAAGTAAATTGTAACGGCAGAAGACCATGAAAAAGTTTCATTTGATATAATCTCTATTTAGCTATTCATATCTAGATATAATAAGAAATTCAAAATAAATGTCAGATAATATCATTCTGGTAGGTACAAAAAAAAAGGCTAACCAATATAATTTTAGGTAGCTGGTCAAAAGTAGCAATGGGTATGGAAGGGTCCTGCTCACCCTCACCTTTTATTGTTTTTTTGTTTATTTTAAAAAGGAAAAAAAAAAATAATAAAATAAAATAAAATAAAAAGGAATAATCATACGTAAAGATAGTGTATTGCTTTAAAAAGTAGTTTTATTTCAATAAATTATAACATGCACATAAAATTCTAATCAATACACATACTAATGCATGTATTCATACAGGAAAACAAAGCTCAATTACCTACTGGAATTTGGGATAGAAAAGATGACAAAGTCTGCAGTGTAAATCCATGCCTATGTTAAATGATGCAGAAAAGTCTGGAGTTGCATCTTGGGGTAAAAGGAATACATACAGAGATCAGGATTATAGTTGCTACAATCTAGAAATGCCTTTTATATAAGATTGTTTTATTACATGAAACTAGGAAGTTGACTTTTTACCCCTGAAGTATTAGATGTAATTAGAAGGAATGGTTGCCAAAATAGTAAGCATAGTAAAAAACATATTTTCTGAATTATGTTACACTTCCATCTAGCATTTAAAAGCTGTCTGTTGGGGAGTGGGTGTAGCTCAGTGGCGGAGCACTGCTTCCCATGTATAAGGTTCCAGGTTCAATCCCAGGTACCTCCTTAAAATAAATAAACAAACAAACAAACAAATATAAATAAATAATAAAATAAAAGTTATCTGTTGTATCATGAGGAAATTCTTTTATGTTTTTTATAAAAAGAAAGCCTTTTAGCTTAATATAATTATGAACAACTGAGTCAAAAGGAATTTTAGAAAATGATGACATAAAACTTGGCCAAGCTTTACTTATAGAGTATCTTTAATTAGCTATGTCCTTGTAGAAAAAACTATTTATATAATGTACTCAAAAGGAATCTTTCTAGTGAAAATGAAACTCTGCAAAGTCTGTAGTTGGCAGCCAACTAAGATTATTCTGAATGAGAAGTACTCCCTAGAGACAATGATGAACATTCACTACATTCCTTTACACAGAATACTGCTATAAGAATTAAAATAGACAATGTTCCAGTAAAAATCAAGCACTTAAAGCTTTAAGAGCAGTTACAGCTAATCCATTCTTTGGGATAAATTAAAAAATGGCTTATCCTTAAGTTTTTAAACTAAGCCATAAATAAAATGTATTTATAGTCAGTGATGAATTTGTGCTGTAGTTCATTTATATATAAGAACCCATTTGTTATCCTCAAATAAACTAGCTAGATTTAGTTCAATTTGGAGAAAGATTTCTCCAATTTATATAAGTAACCATAAGAAAGAGAATTAGAAACAAATTACTTTTCAGTATTGTACTCTCAGCAGTTTTACTGAGAGAAAGAACTTTTAAAAAAATTCTTTTACAAAGTCTTTAAAAGATTTTCAAATTTATTAAAAACTTCTAATATTTTATCTCTTTTTAAATTAGCAATACAGTGAAAGACGTAAGCAATAACCAAATATGAGTGTGCATCTCTACTCCTTTTCAAAGGTAGGCATGAAAGAACTTGCCTACACAATTTTTGAAAGGATGAAAAATAAAATTAACTTGGGGTGAGATGTTATTTCTAGAGGAAATGAGGTGAAATACAAGAAAATAAGAGGAGTAAATTTAAAGGCCATTCCTATGAATAAATGGTAGGCCATACTTTTTTCAGGGTTTCAGTTCAGACAACAGTCTGACACGTTGCATTTTACCATAGCAGTCCAAAATCTTTGATGCAGCACTCTAAAATTTTAATTTAAGACTTAAGTTTCAGACCTGGATTGATAGGCCAATATTTATTTTGTCATCGAAAATAGAGAAAATGGCAGTTTTTCACATATGACAGTTTAGACAATTTTAGTGAATAATCTAATCTCTATATTTCAAAGCAATTTTCTCTTTATCATAAGCATTTTCAGCATATTGTAGGAAAAGTAAAGTACCTAATCAAAATAAGTGGGGAGCAGATGTAGCTCAAGTGGTTGAGCACTGCTTCCCAGGTATGAGATCCTGGGTTCAATCCCTGGTACCTCCTAAAAACAAACAAATCAAAAAACCAAAAAAAAGAAAAAACCAACTCTCATTGGGGAGTGGATGTAGTTCAGTGGCTGAGTACCTCCTTCTTATGTATGAGGTCCTGGGTTTGATCCCCAGTACCTCCTTTAAAAAAAGTAATAAATAGGTGAGCTTTGTTTCTGCTTAAAAATTGAAAAAAATATTTGGGAAAGAGGTTGAAAGCAATAAGTCAAGTAGATCCTGGAAATTATAAATATAAGGTTGTTACTGGAGAAAACGTACATAGCACATAATGAAAAAGTTAATTTATGTTGCAATTAAGGTAATTCAGAGTTTTCTGAAGAAATAAGAAGAGTAGAAAAACATGTGGAAAGACAAAGAATTGGGAAATAAAATTATGTGTTCTGGAAATTACATGCAGCTCAGTATTCAATATGTAAGGTAAAGAAGTGGTATGAGGTGAGACTGAAGGAGTTATGCTAAAGTCAAATCGTGAGGTGCTAAGGCATTTGGATTTGACTTTGTAGGTGGCAGGAAGCCAGCAAAGGGCATTAAGTAGTGGATGAAATATCAGACTTACCTCTTTACTCACTGCTTGGTATTTGTCAAAGTTTGGGGGCACTATAATAAGTTGTGGGCAAAGTCTCTTAGCAATAAACCCTGGCATGGCTGCACGAACACCAAACCTCCTTGCATGGTAATTTGAAGTAGACTGAAAGAAAATTGACCACATGGGAAAAAATATACAAACCTAAATGGACATATTGATCCATGCATTTGTAAGAAATATTACTGTTGTGCATTTTCAATTCAAGGACATTTTTTTATAGGCCACTGTCTTGAACCAAATTTTGACTTTATCCTATCACATTATTATTCCGTAGATCCTCTCCCACTACTCCCCTGACATTTACAATGTGACACCAGGTAATAAGCAAGGTTGTGATAATTAAAAGGTTCTAGCAACTAAACTTGCAATATAGTATTGATCAAAGTTTGTATGACAGTGGGTAATGTTACATGAAAGTAATAATGTTTAGTTTGCGAATGTGCTCTATTTTGTGAATTTGGTAATCTTCTTATCTGGAAAAAAATCAAAGGTCTAATATATGCTCAGTCAAATTAAGTGCCCGAAATGAAGTGATTAAAGCTTAAAGGAACTTTAGAAATCAAGTTTTATTTCAGAACCTTTTTTGGTGAAACTTTTGACTGGAAGATGGAACTAAAAACTTTGAGAGTGAAAAGGAGAACATTACTTACTAAATCCTGTTAATGATGTTACCTAATCAAAGTCTACATCAATGTGGTAGACATTCACTATCTTTATTTGGAATCTCACGTAAAAATTCAAAGAAATGGAAAACTGAACCTATCAAAAAAGGAAGTGTTGCAGAATAATATCAATTTGCTATTAATAATTTTCAAATGGCACTTTAAAAATCCTGATAATACTCAAAATTATGCTAATCCTTGATCAGTGTTCTGGAACAGAAAATGCAGGTAGCACTAAAAATGCTTACAATAAAAATAGGTCTGAGGAGAGAGCGGATGTAGCTCAGTGGTTGAACGCTTCTGCTTTCCATGTATGAGGTAATGGGATCAATCCCTGGTACCTCCTAAAAAAATAAAAGGTCTGATGAATTGATATGAAAGCTGATCCACCAGAGAGAGATAAAATTTTAGATATGAATTCCTCTAACTTGTGATGATTTGGAAATCACAAAAATAATAATTTATAGTTTCTCCCATCAAAAGGTGGGTTCTAGTTCCTCATGCCATGTGACTTGCTTTAACTTGCTTTGACCAAAAGGATGTGGTTGAAGAGACATTATTCTATCTGTAACAGACTGAAAAAAACAAACATGTACTATCATTGCCATTAATTTGTATATACACTTTTATGAGTTTGATAAGACAAAAAAATTATGCTTCAAATCTCATTAAGAGATGGAAATCCATTAGCATATGAAAAGGGAAATCTTTGTTTAAATATAGCATAATATCATCTTGAATTTGGAAACAATAACCAATTTTTAGGAGGACAGCAATTGTAGGATGGAAAATATTTTGTAGGTTTCAAAGCAGTTGGTTTTACCTTTTAACATTCCTACATCATATACATACATTTAATTTTATTAAGAATTTTATATATAGGATATATATACATACATACTGAATATATGCACTGAATATATAGCTTAATATTCTTAACAAAATGAAATAGCTTCTTTCAAATATTCATTGTGGATTTGAAGGAATTCTTTTCAATAAAGATTGTTTTAGAGCCAGAGTTGTTGGCTACATGAATATCTATAGGAGTAGAGATCAAGAACAATCAGACTATAGTTTTATAATAAAATAACTCAGTAGGAATTAGGTTTACAGATATCTAAGGCATTGGAAGGAGTTAGGAATAGGGAAGAACTCTTCCTATTTTTGTAGTCTTTTTTTTTTCCCCCTGTAGATTGTTTTTATTCCAAAAAAACTGGAATGGATATTCCAGTTGCTCCTTTTAATGCCCACAGTTCAGCCACATACAGCTATCCTGGTCATCTTTACTTTCTATGTTTAAGGTGGCAATAAGGAAAAGCAATGTAATAATCAGAAAAGCAAAGGTCCCAAGTCATGGGGAAACTACTTAATTGCAATCTAAATGTACTATATTATTGAAATATATTACTCTAGAACAAGGATTGGCAAACTTCTCCCATAAAAGCCCAGATGGTAATTACTTTAGGCTTTCCAAATCTTACAGTTTCTGCTGTAGCTACTCAACTCTGCTCTTTTAGTACAACAGTAGTAATAAATGAATGGGTCTGACTATGCTCCAATAAAATCTTATTTACAAACCCAATCTGCAGACTGGATTTGGCCTATAAGCCACAGTTTGCCAATCTCTGCTTTAGAATAACATTTCCTTTACTTTCTTCTTCAAATCTACCTTCTACTAGGTTTATAACTTTGGACAAATTATTAAACATCTCCCTGAGTTTCTTATTTGTCAAATGGAAAGAAAAATTTGTACCTCAAGGGATGCTGAAAGGAACCAATAATTGAACATATATAAAGCACCCCAAAATATGTGGCAAACTGGTTGAACTCAATAAAGGCTTCCCCCTTCATGAACAAGTAAAATTTACTGAATATATTATGAAATTTCCTTCTTGCCTTTAATTTTTACTGACTTACCAACATACTCACTGATCCTACAGCAATGGGTTTATCCTTCAGTTCTGGATTGTCCCTCATTTCTACAGCTGCATAGAAAGCATCCATGTCAATGTGGACTATGGTACTCTTCAGATCCCGGCTCCGTTCTAATTCCATTGCAAATTTGTCAACCTTAATATTAAAAAAAAAGTTATCATACTTTTAGACAACATAATAACGAAATACCATTAAATCATAAATTTAATCTTACTTGTGGTGGATAACAGTAATATCTGAATAAGTATGTACATATATATAATAGAGCACTTAAATGATACCATAATGTACCGAAAATAATAGTGTATATTTCACACTCCTAAATAAATCAATAAGAATTATTTAAAGTCTACTATGTGTCAGGTACTATTCTAATCACTGGAGATATATCAGTAAAACAAACAAAAATAATATCTGCCTTCTTAGAGCTTATTTCAGCTAGAACAGACAGACAATATACAAAATAATCAAAATGATTAAGCAAAAACAGGATGCTAGAAAGTAGCAAAAGAGAAATGTACCAGGGAAGGAATGGTGATAAACATGTGGGGAGTGGGGATGGGTAGGGCTGTTGCAGTTTCAGATAGGGTGACCAGGGAAGATTTCACTGAGAAAGTGCCATATGAGGAAAATCCTGAGAAAAGTAAAAAATTTCTTTAGAGAGCATTAGACTGGTGAGAAAAAAGAAAGAGAAATGAAAAGGGGTAGAAATAATCTAAATAGGTCAGTAAAAAAAGAAAGTTTAGGTATCAGATACACCCATTCCCAACTGTTCCTTTTTTCTTGTCTGCCTCTACTACAGAGGCTCAAAAAGCTAAATACTCACTTTCCCAGTTTCCTTTGCAGGTGGGGGGGCCGAAGATTTTGGTCTATGAAACATAAAAGGAAGTTTGCTGTAGGCAGGATAGGGCAGGGCAGTGTGCATCTGGAAAAGCTTTTCCTATTCTGATAAAAGGGATCTGATGCACTAGTGCTGTCTTCTTAGTTTTTCAATGCAGAATGCTGACAATGATGTCAGGAGCTGTAGTAATTGTATTGTATTGTAGTAAGCCAATACATCAAGGACCACAGAATGGAGAGACAGGGCAACCTGGGGGGGGGGTTATGATGACATTAAGGTACCAGTCCTGGACTGCCCTCTTCCATACTTTTTTTACTTTTAAAATGTTTTTATGAACATCAATATGGAAAAGACACTTATAAAGAAAATAAAAAAAACAAGTCATATAATTGTATAAGATATTTACAACCAATATAAATGAGTGGATTAGAATTCAAATTATATATATTTTTAAAAACTTCTAAAAGTCACTAAGAAAAAGACAACCCAATATAAAATTGAGCAAGACAGGAACAGCCAGAAGAAACACAAAAAGGCTTGTTTAAAAATAAAAACATGCTCAACTACAAAGGCAACCAAAATTGACCAAAATGGAAAGTCTGATGATACCAAAGATTGATAATATATAAAAATAAGGACTCATACACTAAGAGTGGGTATATAAATTGATACTAGTATTTTGCTGAGCGATTGGGCAATATTTAGTAGCTTTGAAGATGCACACACCATTCAACAGTAATAATGCGTCTTGGGTACATGCCCTGAGGCACTTAGAAATGTGCACAAAGAGACATGTAAATGAATCTTCATGGCCATTTTGTACTAGTAAAACAATCAAAATGTCTATCAATAATAATTACATACTGCAATATATCTAAGAGAATAATACACAGCAGTGAAAATTATAATCTAGTACTACAAGTATAAAGGCTGAAGGAACTCGAAACATAATGAGCGAAAGAAAATCAAGTTACAGAAGAAGATGGACAATTTGCTTGTATAATGTTTTTTTCCATACTTTTTATAATGTGGGAAAATAACACTATTATAAGTTAGGTTTGCTATTACTTGATGTGAACGGTTATCTAACTAATAGTTTAGGTAAAAAAAAAAAATAATAAGAAGAAAGAAAGAAACACTAGAAACACTGAGTTAAGCTTTCTCCTAGGAACTGCTATATTCTTGGAGACAAGCAATACTTTTTACCAAGTAAGAAATTCTGGTCTGTCGAAACCCTAAATGAGGAAACTAGGGATTCGTAGCAGTTAAGGATCAAGCTTATTCAGAAGAGACCTTGTGTAGGACTTCAGATGAGGTTCTGTTATAGCATTCTGTAACTTAACTGGCTCTCTGTCCTCCATGCCACAGAATTTAATGTTTCCTTACTTGTTTTCCTGCTCTTAATATGGCATGTACTCAATTAGATATTAAATTGTGAGTTCCTTCGGTAGAAAGATCTTATCTGCCTTTAAATTCTTTCCCTAAAGGGAGGGGAGACTGGTAGGAAAAAAGGAATGAAATTTATACTGATATATTAAAGTTGGTTAAAAAAGAAAAACCAGAATTTGTGGTAGTAATTTCAGAAAAGGCTGATCTCTTACAATGAGACACCATACCTAATAAATAGAACTTTTCAATATTACTACAATTTCTCATCCAGATTTAAAACAACTATTTCTTCCCCGGAATCAGTTATAAACTAGAAAATGGTATGATAACTAGATAAAAACAAAGCATGGAAACTAATAAAAAATATGATAGATTAAAAGCAAACTATTCTTTATTCATCTATAAAATATGCCTAAATATGAGCATCAAATGAGAATAAAGGAGTGGCATTTTAAATATCTTAACCCTGAATCATCTGGAAAGGAAAAATAAAAAGCAAACCAACTGGGAGAAAATCTCCTCAGACTCATATATTAATGTTACAACAGTTTCTTCAGCAATCTATTCTATTTTCTGTGCTTGAAGTAATTGCACAGTTGCCAGAAAGAAATCTCCTCACTGCATGACTCATACATTCAACTTTCCTTTACTATCTCTCATTAGACACTGTTCTCTGAATTCTTCTCTTTTTACATCTATCATATGCACATCACTGTTTTTTAAAGGTTCTTCTACTCTAATCTTTATCATGTTTTCCTTTTTTCATTTTCCTTAGCACAATTTTTCTTTCCAAAAGAGTTTCAAGTCCTGATCTAAGTCTCTAATACGTACATTATTCCCTTTGTTACTGCTGAGAACCGTGTGTGCCACAGTGGCTAAGGATATGGGCTTTGGTTTAGATCCCAGCTCTGCTACTTATTAAGTTACATGACAGTGGGCAAGTTAAACCTCTAATCCTTACCTTTCTTATTTGTAAAGTGTGAATAAATCAATTTCAAAAGGTTGTTGAAAAAATTAGAAGAGATGCCCTTGTAATGCACTTATCTAGGGATATTGTAAGGGCTTAATGATATAACCTATAATTTTAAAAGTAGAAGTAACATTGAATATATTAAATATATGGTACAATATGCTAATTGCTTCTTATATTAACTCATTGAGTGGTCAAAATAATTCTGAGATGATTGTTATTCCCATTTTATAAATGAGGAAACTGAAGCTCAATAGGATTAAGTAATTTGCCTTAGTCATATAATGGGTAAGTTTTAGAGCTAGACCCAGAAACCAGGTTACTGTGCCCTTTCTATTATGCTTCCCTAAAATATGATTTTAAGAAGTCTTTAACATTAAAATAAGTTCAAACTCTAATGCTATAATTTATATCCATATTATGTCTTAAATATTTGTTAAAAAATTCCCCCTATCTCTATTAGATTTAGGAGGCTTATTTAAGAAAAAAATGTTTTTCATCTTTTTGACTTAGTATTTCTTTAAAAATTGTTGAGTAAATCTGAGCTAATAAAAATCAATTGTTACGATGATCAAAATGCACTGATTTTCTGTGTGGTTGCCATTTAGTTTAACATGAATGCTTGCCTATTCAATTTATGAACCTATATACTTATTATGAGATGTCACAAAAATGATTGTGTCTCTAAGAAGTCTAATGAGGATGGAATGGGGTGGGGAGCACTGCTAAATACCATGGAGAGGTTTTGAATAAATGCCATGAAAATTCATGTTTGCAGAGATTATTTACCTCAACTTAACTAGAAATAGTTCATACTATCTTATTAACACACGTATTAAAATCTAGTACTTGGAAATTTTATGACTCAAAGACACATTTCCCAAAAAAACATCTCTGCTCTTTCAGACTGTCTTGACTCCTAAGGACTTCCTTAAATCCCCTCCCATTTATACAACTTCTTTTAGAGGAAGCTGAACAAATGAAATATTTCAACAATCAACATAAAACACATTTCCTGCCATTTCCCTTGCATAAGAGGCCAGAAAACCTCCCATGAAATAGCTATAAACTATAACAAAATTTGAAGTTCTGCTAATAATGTAAAATATTTTCTATTCCTTCAGATTATTAGCATATTTAAGGATATGAGCTTTAAAGAACAGCAAAAAGCTATGTGGCACCACTCATATGTACTTTATATTTAAAACATTATGAGTGAGATTTGTAGAGTATAGATCAATAAAACTTACCAAAAAGGGCACAGAAAATAAGTTGCTTTAGGATTACTATCAATTTAAAAATAATTTTATTGTGAGCAGGTGGATTTTTTTTTTTTTATTTTTTTTTTAAAGATTTTATTTATTTATTCATTTATCCCCCCCTTGCTGCTTGTGCTCGCTGGGTCAGCCAACCACGCCGTGCGGGCGGGCCTGCCCTCACCAGGAGGCCCCGGGAACCGAACCCGGGGCCTCCCATATGGTAAACGGGAGCCCTACTGATTGAGCCACAGCCGCTTCCCCGATTTTTTTTTTTTAATTTGATAAAATAATGCTTAAGTTTATTTGGAAAAAACAATGTATGAGAAAAATATTTTTTTCTTGAAGACCAGTGGGGAAGAATATAAAACTATATCATTATTGTTTAGTAGTTAAAACTGTATGGTACTGATGTGAGAAAAGACTCAACTGATTAGAAGAAAGGGTCCAGAATCTAAGTACAATGGGAATTTAGTATATGAATGTGCCTCATTTCACTTTAGTGGAGAAAGGAGTCATGATACAATAAATGGTGTTCGGACAAGTAAACCGCTATTTAGGAAAAAGAACATCATTTAGGGAAAAACATAATAGCATTTAGGAAAAAAAAATTTCACACCTTACATCAAAACTATTCCAAAAATGGGAAGCGGCTGTGGCTCGGTCGGTAGGGCTCCCGTTTACCATATGAGAGGCCCCGGGTTCGGTTCCCGGGGCCTCCTGGTGAAGGCAAGCCCGCCCGCACGGCGTGGTTAGCTGACCCAGCGAGCACAAGCAGCAAGGGGGGGATAAATGAATAAATAAATAAAATCTTTAAAAAACAAACAAACAAACAAACAAAAAAAACTATTTCAAATGTACTAAAGATTTGAATGTAACAAAATCTATAAAAATACTAAAAGAACATACAAGCTTGATTGTAGGGAATAAATTTCCAAGCATAACAATACCAAAGCCAAAAAAGTCCCTTCTTTTTGGAGTAATGAAAATGTTCTAAAATTGATTGTGGTGATGAATGCACAGTTCTGTGATTATACTGAAAACCAATGATTGTATGCTTTGGATGGATTATATAGTATATGAATTTTTACCTCAAAAAAATTCTTAAAATTACTGTTGGATTTGATCACATAAACAAAACTGTATAGGGGAAAAAAAACCCTGCAAAATTAAAATACAAACACATTGGAAAAATATTTTCAAGAAATGGCAAAGAAAAAATATATCTTTAATATATGAAAAGATCTTATAAATCAAGATAAAAAGATACAAACTCTAGAAATGAGGGCAAAGGATATTGTCTTGGACTGCTAGTTATATCCCCAAATCGATTCTCTCTTCATTCCATAGCTGGGCATATGGCCACCCAGCTTGAGAATATATTTTCCAGCTTCTCTTGCAGTTAGGTGTGGTCTTGTAACTCAAATTCTTCCCACTAGAATGGAGCTGAAGTAATATGTGCACTTTCTTTTTCACTTGTTTAATAGCAAATTATTTGCTTTAGATTTTTTTTTCTTGTTCTTTCTCCCTTACCAGGGGCTAGAATATGGACTGGTGGTGACCTAGTTTTGTCAATCTAGATAAGGGTAACACTAGGGGATGATAGAACAACACAATAAAGATCTTGGGTCTCTAAATTACCACGGTAACCAGAGCGACCCCACCATCTAGGCCTACCTACCTATTATGTGAGAAAGAAATGAACTTTTATCTTATTTAAGTCATTGTATTTTGGGGTCTTCTTTGCCAGCAACTTAGCCTGTATCATAACAAACAGAAATAAAGAAGAAATTTCCACATGAAAGAAATATGAATGGCTAATATGTGAAAAGATGCTCTTTCTCTATCAATCAAAGGAAGGCAAATTAAAACAACCATGAAATAATATTTTGGACCATTGTATTAGCAAATACTAAAAGACTGATAATGTCTAGTGTTAAACAGATATGTAGGAAACCAGAACTCATGGTGAAAATGTAAAATAATACATTACTTGGTGAAAATAGGATGAGAGTGCAAAGGTATTTGAATAAAAAGGATCAAAAGGATTGTGTATAAAACAGAAAGCTAGAACGAAGTTTGAGTAAATAAATTATGGCACCTCCATATAATGGAACAAACATTGTTAAGCATTAAAAAAGATGAGTGGCAGACAAATTATCCTTTGTCATTACAGTAGACAACTTAACACAGAAGATAAAAATTAGCTTGTGCTTTGGAAAAGCATATATCAAAAATGCCACTTTATAGCTTGGTACAGAAAACATGAAACTTATTATCTCTAACCTTTATCACAAGAGAAGTATTTTGTAGTCATTAGGTTGATATTATAATTTTATCTTTATTATTATAGCCTAAAATGCTTTAAAGTTGGATCAAATTTTGATGAGGGTACACCAAGCTGGCAATCAATTTAGCTTTACTAGCAGAACTTGACTGATTTGGAGTTGCCAATCCACCATGGCTTGATGTCATTTGGTTCTTCTCAAATGTTTCTCCTGAAATAACTTTTAACAGCAGAGGAAACTGAGTATTTACCCCCTGAAAATCCTGGAAGAGAATACAAAAGCTTCCTAATTTTCCGAAGTCCTGTGTTTCATCTTAAAAATGTATGCGCATTTGGCATTCTACTCAATAGTATGATTATTTTGTTTTAATATAACACAATTACATTTTAAATTATTTTCTAGTTTAATTAGTAAACATGTTCTCCCAAATCTTTTCTGCAAAATCAGCACTGCAGGAAAATGTGCCATATTTATCCTATGGCTTTTTCTAGCTGCCAAGTATGTATATAATAAAAAGAATAGGGGTACGGATGTGGCTCAAATGGTTGGGCATCTGTCTCCCATACGGAGGGACCTGGCTTCGATCCCTGGGACCTCCCTGTAAAAGAAAAAAGGCCGTGCATGGGCATGCCAGGCCCCACTGAGCCATGCAGCAAGATGATGACTTAACAGGAGAGTGACACAAGGGAGAGCCAAGATGAGACACGCAGAAAAACCAGGAACTGAGGTGGTACAGATGGCAAAATGCCTCTCTCCCACACTGGAGGTTCCCAGGATCAAATCCCAGTGAAGACAGGAGGAGAAGGACAAGAAGAGAGGGCAGGAAACAGACACAGAGAATTGCCCAGCAAATGGACACAAAACAGCAACAATGGGGGGTGGAGGGGTGGGGGGATTTAAAATGGATAAAAGCAAAATAAATAAATAAATCTTTTTTAAAAAAATAAAAAGAACATAGGCCCTGGGTTAAATCCTAGCCAATTATATGTTGTATGAAAATGGGCAAGTTAACCTAAAGGCACCTTTGTATACTGGAGGTAACAGTGTCTACATGCCAGGTCAAACAGGAGAGCAATGCTTAGCAAAGTAAAGTATGCACATTTGTTAAATTTCATGCTTAACAATAGAGGTATAACTCGTTTCATTGTGCTTCACAGATTTGGCATTTTAAAATTTATTATTATTTTTTTTTTTACAAATTGAAGGTTGTAGTAACCCTGAGCAGAGCAACTCTATTGGCACCATTTTTCCAACAACATGTATTCACTTCATTTTTGTGTCACATTTTAATTAGGAGAGAGATATATATTTATTTTAGATATAATGCTATTGCACACTTAGACTATAGTATAGTGTGTAAATATAATATTTATATGCACTGGAAACCAAAGAATTCATGTGACTCACTTTATTGTGATATTTGCTTTATTGCGGTGGTCTGGAATCAAACCTGCAATATCTCCAAGGTATTTACCTTTCACTTTGTTTTCAGTTATGACTTGACCATAATGCATTTCATTTATTTATTTATTTATTTTTAATTTCACTTGCTTCTATTTTACCCTTTTTTTAACTTTATTTTGTACACTTAATAATTGAAAATATAAACAAAAACTAAAAAGTAAACAGAGATGAATAAACATAATGCATTTTAACTGCCAATTACTATTCTGTTATCTTCCATTTTACTAAACAACTGAATTAATACCTGTAATTGTGCTTTACTTAGCTGCTGGTTAGTAATTTGAGCTTTTTGTCGCATCATATTTTCAATTCTTTGGTTGACTTGTTTTTCCTTCTTGAGCTCATTTCCATAAAATCTGGACCCCTATGTAGGACAACAAAACAAAGAAAAAGAAAGTACCTGAAGAAAAGTATCACTGCAGTATAACATTAGGGCTAAGAGCACAACTTCTGTAATGAAAACGATTGGCTTCAAAATGTAGCTCCACTACTTACTAGCTATCTCCAAAATTATTTAATATTTCCATGTCTTAGTTACCTTATCTATAAAATGAATTTAATAATAGCACCTGTTTTAGTCTCCTAGGCTGCTGAAAGCAATGTACCAGGATCTTTACAATGGGGTAGAGATCCGCACTCAGAAAAAAACAGTGTTTGACAGGATCCATGGGGCGTATCCACAGCCTTGGTCAGTTGGGTCATCAGGTATTGCCTCCACTAAAAAGTTCTCCTTAAGAAGTATTTTAAAATATTTAAAGTCAAGTCATTAAAGAAAATCTAGAAAATTTAAAGAAAACATTACCCATCATTCCATCACCCAGTATAATATCTATCCATGGAACCTATGAGGGTTCAAGTTCCTTCACATCCTTGCTGACATTTGTTATTGTTTCTTATTTATTATGGCAATTTTAGGCTGCAATAAAGCCATAATGGATTCTCATTATGGCTTTCTTTTCTTTAATTTAACAAATCAATTTTATTGATACATATTAATAAAGTATACAATTCATCCAAAGTTTATAATCAATGGCATTTGGTATAATCACATAGTTAAGCATTTATCACGTCAATCATCATTAGAGCATTTTCATTATTTCAATAATAATAATAACAATAAACAAAGAAAATTCTTCATCTCTCAATCTCTCTATGCTTCCCCTGCTGTACATAGCTGCTATTTCTGGCTATTCTTGCACAATTACTTATTTATTTATTAAGCAGTTTTATTTATTTATTAAGTAGTTTACCCAAAGTGTATAATTAATGGCTTATTTTTTTTTTAACAAATCAATTTTATTAGTACATATTAATAAAGCATACAATTCATCTAAAGAGTACAATCAATGATATTTGGTATAATCACATGGTATAATCATTGTGGTTTTAAGTTGCATTTCCCTAATGACTAAGGATGCTGAACATCTTTTCATGTACATGTTTTATTTGGATTGCTTCTTTAATGAGATGCCTGTTCATTTCTTTTGTCCATTTTAAAAACTGGATTGTGTTATTACTGAGTTGTAAGAGTTCTTGTATATTAGAAATATAATATTGTATATTATAAATATAAATCCTTTTGTTTTAAAAATATTTTCTCCTAGTCTGTTGCTCAATATTTTATTTTCTTAATGATATCTTTTGAAGGGCAAAAGTATTGAATTTTCGTGAGGTCCAATTTATGAATTTTTTCTTTTATGGACTGTGCTTTTGGTGTTATAGCTAAGAAATCTTTGCTTAAACCAAGGTCTCAAAGATCATCTCCTATGTTTTCTATTAAGTTCTTTTTCTATAACTTGTAATTTTAAGTCTCTGTTGAGTTAATTTTTTGTGTATGGTGTGAGGTGAGAGTCTATATACATCTTTTTCACATATGGCTATCTAGTTGTCCCAGCATCATTTGTTGAACAGCCTATCCTTTTGCCTTGGCATGTTTGCAAAAAATCTATTGAGGATTTCTGGGCAGACTGCAGACTAAAAAGACACAGGCCTCACTTCTCTCCAGAAAAATAGCTAGAGACAGGCAGAAATGGCCTGGAAAATAGTCTTCTATGGTTTAGGACACCACAAGAGGGCTGGACTGGGTCCAGAAGAGCACAAATAAGAATTTGGAAACCTGAATGGAAAAGTAACAGAGCTCAAGGAAATGAAAGACATGATAGGTGAGATCAAAACTATATTAGAGGCATAAACAGTAGACTCAAAATGATAGAAGAAAGAATAAGTGATACAGAAGACAGAACTGCTGAAATTGAAGAGAGAAAAGAATAGAGAGAAAAGAATGGAAAAAACTGAGCAGGGGCTCAGGGAGTTGAATGATAACATGAAATGCAACAACATATGTCATGAGAGTTCCAGAAGGAGAAGAAGAGGGAAAAGGGGCAGAAAGAGTATTTGAGAAAATAATGGCTGAAAATTACCCAACTCTCATTTAAGAAATAAACTTACATGTCCAAGAAGTACAGTGTACCCCAATCAAAATAAATCTGATAGACCTATTCCAATATACATACTACTCAGAATATCAAATGTCAAAGACAAAGAGAAAATTCTGAGAGCAGCAGGGGTAAGCAAACTATTACATACAAGGGACACCCAGTAAGATTTAGCGCAGATTTCTCATCAGAAACTATGGGGGTGAGAAGACAGTGCTATGATACAATTTGGATACTGAAAGAGAAAAACTGCCAGCTGAGAATACTTTGTCCAGCAAAACTGTCCTTCAGATATGAAGGGGAGTTTAAGATATTTGTAAGAAAGAATCCACCTTTGGAGGAACAAATAAAGGAAGCCTTATAGTCTGAAAGGAAAAAACAGGAAAGAGAGGATTGGAGGAGTATAGAAGAAAGAATAGCAGAAAGGTTAACCAAAAGAGTAAAAAGAGAAAAGAAAATAAGGGAAGGGAGCAGATGTGGTTCAAGTGGTTGAGCGCCTGCCTCCCACAAGGGAGGTCCTGGGTTTGGTTCCTGGTGTCTCCTGAATAAACAAAAACAAGCAAAACAAATGAAAAAACCAACTCAGGGAAGTCAACGTGGCTCAGTGGTTGAACACTGGCTTTCCACATATGAGGTCCCGGGTTCAATTCCCAGCCCCTGGTACCTCAAAAAATGAAAAATAAAGATAAAAAAGAAAATAAGATATAACACATGAAAACCAAAGAATAAAATGTGGAAGTAAATAATGCATTTACAGTAATATAATTGAATGTGATTAGATTAAACTCCCCAATCAAAAGATATAGGCTGATAGAATGGATAAAAATAACATGAGCCATACATATGCTGCCTACAAGAGACTCACCTTAGACAAAGGGACACAGACCAGCTGAAAGTGAAAGGTTGAAAAAAGATAGTCCATGCAAACAGTAACCAAAAAAGAGCAGGGGTAGCTAAACTTATATCCGACAAAACAGACTTTAAATGCAAAAAAGTTATAAGATACAGAAGGCCATTATATATTAATAAAAGGGACAATCCACCAGGAAAAAATAACAGTCATAAATGTCTATGGCACCTAACCAGGGTGTCAAATATACATGAGGCAAATTCTGGCAAAATTGAAGGGAGAAATAGACGTCTCCACAATAAGAGTTAGAGACACATGACTCACCTCATTAGATAGAAGAAGTAGACAGAAGATCAACAAGGAAACAGAGAACTTGAATGATATGATAAACCAGCTAGATCTAAGAGACATATACAGAACGCTGCACCCAAACTCAGTAGTTCTTCTCAATTGCTAGTGGATCTTTCTCCAGGATAGACTGCCTGTTCGTAACAATTCTGGTCCCAATAAATATAAAAAGACTGAAATTATAAAGAGCACTTTCTCAGATCTTACAGGAATGAAACTGGAATATTTAATAGACAGGAATGAGGTAAATTTGAAAATGTGTGGAGGCTGAACAACACACTCTTAGATAAACAGTGGGTCAAAGAAGAAATTGTAAGTGAAATTAGGAAATAATATTGAGATGATGAAAACTAGAACACATCAAAACTTCTGGGATACAGCGAAGGCAGTCCTGAGGGGGAAATTTATAGCCCTAAATTTCTATATTAAAAAAAAGAAGAAAGAGCTAAAATCAAAGCTCTAAGTGAACAATTGGAGAAACTAGAAAAGAACAGCAAATCATTCCCAAAGCAAGCAAAAGGAATGAAATAACAAAGATTAGAGCAAAGATAAATGAAATTGAGAACAAAAAAAAAAAAAAAAAAAAAAAGAGAAAAACAACAAAACCAAAAATTGGTTCTTTGAGAAGATCAATAAAATTGACAAACCCCTAGCTAGACTACAAAGAAAAAGGGGGAAGAGATAAATAAATAAAATCAGAAATAAAAGGCACAAAGTTACAGCTGACTCCACAGAAACATAAAGGATACTAAGAGGATATAATGAGACCCTGTATGCCAACAAACTAGACTACCTAGGTGAAATGGACAAATTCCTAGAAATACAGAAACAACCTAAACTGACACTACAAGAAAAATTAGAACTTAAAACAAATAACTTTAGAGAGATCAATCCCTCATCAAAAATCTCCCAACAAAGAAAAGTCCAGGACCATAAATCTTCATAGGTGAATTCTACCAAGTATTTTGAGAAGAATTGGAACAATTACTCAACACATTTTATGAAGCCAACATCACCCCAATACCAAACCCAGATAAAGACACTAAAAGAAAAGAAAATTACAGACCAATCTCTCTAATGAACACAGAGGCAAAAATTCTCTAAAAAATACTTGTAAATAGAATTCAACAGCATATCAAAAGACTTATACATTATGACCAAGTGGGATTTGTTCTTGGTATGCAATCATAAGAAAATCAATTAATGTAATACATCACTTTAACAAATTGAAGGAAAAAAAAACACACAAACATCTTGAACAATGCAGTAAAAGCATTCAACAAAATCCAGCATCCTTTCTTGATAAAATCACTTCGAAAGACAGGAATATAAGGCAAATTCCTCAATATCATGAAAGGCATATGTGAAAAACCCACAGCCAACATTGTACTCAATGGGGAAAGGTTGAAAAACCTTCCTTCTAAGATTGGGAACAAGACAAGGATGCCCACTGTCACCATTGTTATTCAACATTCGGCTAGAAGTTCTAGCTAGAGTAATTAGACAAGAAAAAAAGATAAAAGCATCCAAATCAGAAAAGAGGCAGTAAAACTCTCACTTTGCAGATGACATGATCCTATACTTAGAAAATTCTGAAATGTCTATGACAAAGCTACTTGAGCTAATAAACGAGTTCAGCAAAATGGTAAGATACAAGATCAACACACAAAAATCAGTAATGTTTCTGCACACTAGTAATGAACAATCTGAGGAGGAAATCAGGAGAAAAATTCCATTTATAATAGCAACAAAAAGACATAAACACCTGGGAATCAATTTAACCAAAGAAGTATAGGACCTATATGCAGAAAACTATAAAACTATGCTAAAAGAAATCAATGAAGACCTAAATAAATGGAAGGATATTCTGTCTTCATGGATTGGAAGACTAAATATTGTGAAGATGTCAATCCTACCCGAACTGATTTATAGATTCACTGCAATGCCAATCAAAATTCCAACAGCCTACTTTAGAGAAAGAGAAAAGGCAATTACCAAATTCACCTGGAAGGGAAAGTGCACTCGAATAGCCAAAAATATTCTAAAAAACAAGAGTGATGTGGAGGAATTTCACTGCCTGAGTTTGAAATGAATTACAAAGCTACAGTGGTCAAAACAGTATGGCACTGGCATAAAGATAGACATATCCATTAGTGGAATAGAAGAGTCCAGAAATATACCCTCACCTCTATGGTCAATTGGTTTTCAACAAACCTACCAAAGCTTTGTTAACTGGATAAACCAGTTTCAACAAATGGTGCACGGAGAACTGGATATCCATAACCAAAAGAATGAAAGAGGACAACTATCTCACTTCATATACAAGAATCAACTCAAAATGGATCAAAGACCTAAATATAAAAGCCAGGACCATAAAACTACTAGAAGAAAATGTAGGGAAACATCTTAAAGACCTTGTGGTAGGTGATGGTTTTTTGGACCTTACACCCAAAGCACGTGCAACAACAACAAAAATAGATAAATGGGACCTCCTCAAAATTAAACACAGGACTTTTTCAAAAGGGTGAAAATGCAGCTGACTCAATGGGAGAAAATATTTGGCAATCACATATCCAATAAGGGTTTAATATTAATGATATATAGAGACGCTACAACTCAACAATAAAAAGACAAATGACCCGATCAAAAAAGGGCAAAAGACTTGAATAGACATCGGTGCAAAGAAGAAATACAAATGGTGAAAAATATGAAAAAATGTTAACATCACTAGTGATTAAAGAAATGCAAATCAAAGCCACAATGAAATATAATTTCACACCTATTAGAATGGCCACTATTAAAAAGACAGAGACCTACAAGTGTTAGAGAGGATGTGGAGAAACAGGAACGTTTATTCACTGTTGGTAGGAATGCAGAACAGTACAGCCACTGTGGAGGACTTTCTGACAGTTCCTAAAGAAGTTGAAAATAGATATGCCACTTGACCCGATAATACCACACTACTAGGTATATACCCAGAACTGAAAGTAGTGAAACAAACAGACATCTGTACACCAATGTGCATAGTGGCTTTATTCACTATTGCCAAAAGTGGAAACTACCCACGTGTCCATCACCGATGAATGAATAAACAAACTATGGTGTATTCACACAATGGAATATTATGCAACTGTAAGAAGAAGTGAAGTCATAAAGTACATGACAACATGGATGACCATGGAGGACATTATATTGAATGAAGCAAGCCAGGTACAAAAGGACAAATTACTGTATGAGCGTGCTACTATGAATTAAATACATTGTATAATCTAATGAGTTAATAACTTGAATATGGATCACCAGAAAATAGAATGACATTGGAGAACGGAAAGCTGAGGGTTAACTTGTGCAGAACTGGTAAAAAGGATGTGCGTTAATCTTTGAAAATAGAAAATTTAAAAGCTCCACATAATGTTTGTAACTAGCAATACTACTATGTGGTATAAAATAGTTTAAAGGGAAAGTCTGAGGTCATGTATAATACTAAAAGGAAAGCTAGAATTGTAACGTGGGACTGTATAGCATAGTAAAACCACGAGAAATACGAATATGGGTAAAATTGCATATATAAGACCATTTTTCTTTGAATCTGAACACTGTATGTTAATAGTAGAAGATGCTAATATCAGACAAAAAATTTTGCTAAGTGAAAGAAACCAGACATAAAGTGCTATATATTGTATGATTCCATTTATATAAAATGTAAATGCAAATCAATTTATAAAGATGAAATTAGATTAGTGGTTATGCAGGACTGGGGAAGGACTGCTAAAGGGTGTAGAGTTTTTTTGTGGAGCAATGAAATTGTTCTAAAATTTTTTGTGGTGATGAATGCACAACATTGTGATTATATACTTTGGATGATCTTTATGGTATGTAAATAGATCTCAATAAAACTGCTTAATAAATAATTGTGCAAGAATAGCCAGAAATAGCAGCTATGTACAGCAGGTGAAGCATAGAGAGATTGAGAGGTGAGGAATTTTCTTGTTTGCCTGTGTTTTTGTTATTATTATTATTGAAATAATGAAAATGCTCTAATAACGATTGAAGTGATGAATGCACTACGATGTGATTGTATCCAATACCACTGGTTGTACAGTTTGGATGAATTGTATGCTTTATTAATATGTATCAATAAAACTTATGTGCTTAAGAAATAAACAATATATTTATGGACTCTCAATTCTGTTCCACTGTTCTATATGTCTATTGTTATGGCAGTACCACACTGCCTTATTATTGTAGCTTTATGGTAAGTTTCAAAAGCAGAAAGTTAAATGCCTCCAACTTTTTTCTTAATCAAAATTGTGGCTATTTTAAGTATTTTGCATTTCCATTTAAATTTTAGGACCTGACTGTCAATTTCTACCCCCCCCCAAAAGCTGGAATTTTAAAGGGAATTATGTTGAATCTATAGATCAATTTGGGGAGATCTGCAATCTTAACTATATTGACTCTTCTAATCCATAAACATGGAATATCTCTCCAATTAGATATTCTTTAATTTCCCTGAGCAAATTCTTATAATTTTCAGTGTACAAGTCTTATCCTTTTTTTTTGTTAAATTTATTCATAAGTATTTTATTCTTTTTTTATGCTATTATGAAAGGAACTGTATTCTTAATTTCAGCTGCAGATTGCTCACTGTTAAAAATTCTATTAATCTTTGCATATTGAAGCTGGTATTCTGTAACCTTATTGTACTTGTTTATTAGTTCTAATAGATTTTTTATAGATTCCTACAGATTTTCTATATACAAGATCATGTCATCTGTGAATAAAGATATTTTAGTTCTTCCTTTCCAATCTGGATTCCTTTGATTTCTTTTTCTTCTTCTTACTTTTTCTTTCTTGAATAGACTGATTGGACCCTCCATGACTATGCTGAATAGCAGAGGTCAGTAAAAGCAGACATCCTTGCTTTGTTCCTGATCATATAGGTAAAATCTTGAGTCTTTCACCATTAAGTATAATGTTCACTATAGGTTTTCACAGCCGCCCTTTTTCAGGCAGAGGAAGCTCCCTTCTATTCCAAGTTTGTGAAAGGAGTTTTTATCATGAATCAGAGTGGGGTTTTCTCAAATATGCCTTTTCTGCATCTACTGAGATGATCATGTGGTTTTATCCCTTAGTCTATTAATATGGTGTATTATATTAATTGATTTTTGGATGCTAAACCAACCTTGTATTTCTGGGATAAACCCTAGTTGGTACAATCTTTTTTTACATATTTGTTGAGAAATTTTGCATTCATAATGATCTATATTCTTGTGATACATTTGTCTATCTTTGATATCAGGGTTATACAGGCCTCATAGAATTGAGCTGAGAAGTGTTCCTTTATTTTCTGGAAGAGTTTGTGGAGAGTCAGCATTATTTTGGTGTGTTTCTTCTTTAAATGTTTGATAAAATTTACCAGTGAAGCCCTCTGGGCCTGGGCTTTTTTTCCCCCTTCCTTTTTTTAAAATTACTAATTTAATATTTTCCTTGTTATAGGTCTTTGGTGGTTTGGAGTTACGTACCCCAGAAAAACATGTTCTTAATCTTAATCCATTCCTATGGATGTGAATTCACATGACCTTCTGATTAGGTTATTTCAGTAAGGTGTGGCCAAACTGAATCAGGTTGGGTCTTAATCCTATTACTGGAGGCCTTATATAAAAGGCCACAGAAAGAGAAGTCCCAGGGAGTAGCCAGAAGCTAGAAGAGAAAGGAGAAGATGCTGCCATATGCACTGTCATGTGCCAGAAAAGCCAAGAACCAAGGATCACTGGCACCCAGACCCAGAATGCCACAGCCTTTGGGGAGAAAGCATCGCCTTACTGATACCTTAGTTTTGGACATCTAGCTTCAAAACTGTAAGTCAATAAATTCTTGTTTAAGTCATCAGTACATTGTGTGGTATTTGTTTTAGCAGCTAGGAAACTAAAATATGGTTTATTTAGATTTTCTATTTCTTCTTGAGTCCATTTTGGTAATTAGTGACTTTCTAGGAATTTGTCCATTTACTTGGGATTTATTTTAAAAGACTCCACTACCACCCCCCCACTCCAAAAATTAGTGTGTGTGGGCAGGTGGGTAAGTGAAAGATATAATTTTTGATAAAACACACATATGCACACATATATATTTATATATAGAGAGGAATATATATAAATTGATATGGAAGAATATAAAGAATGCCTGACAATCCTGAAAAAGATCAAAAGATCTTGTTCTAGTAGATACCAAGACTTATTATAAACTATTATAATTAAGACCATGCTGTATAGGTACAAGAATAGGTAAATAATCCAGTGGAACAGAAAAGAAAGCACCACATATTAACAGGATTATTCAATAAATGGTGCTGGGATAGAGAGAAGGGAGAGGGTTACCGGAGAGAATCAGATAGGGATATCTAGGATAATAAAAATGTTCCACTTTTTAGCCTGAAAATTAGGTTCATGGGTTATATTTTTATTCTTTTTAAAAATGATAATGATTAAAAAATTCAAAAAAGTCTTAAACAGAAAATAAGAGAGAAATTAGTACAATGAACACAACACATAAATATCTGTGAGATTTAACAACTATTAACATTTTGCCATATTTGCTTCATTGACTTTTTAGGGAAAATGGTTTAAAGTAAATTACAGAAACCATGATATTTTACCATTCCATGGCTTTTCAGCATGCATTTGTAAAAAATACAGGCCATTTTCTCACTTAATCATAATGTTTTCATAACAAAATTAACAGTAATTCTGTAAAATTCCCTAATACCCTGTCCATATTCAAATTCCCCTAAGTATTCCAAATACGTTTTATTGCTGATTTGTTCAAACCAATATCCAATCAGGGCCCATGTTCTATATTTGATTACTTCATCTATGAAGTAATCTATTCCCTTTTACTTTTATTCTTGCTTTTAAAGTTGTATTTATGTTTTATATGCTTAAAAAATCCCTCTTCCCTCAACTTTTTATTTTAGAATTTTCAAACCTTTGTAAATTGAAGGAATAGTACAATGAACACCTATATGTCCTCACCTATTCACCAACTGTTAATATCCTGATACACTGGATTTCTCCCCTAACTCCTACACATATGTACAAAAAAATAATTCCCCCCCTTTTTTGGCTAAAACATTTTGAAGCAAGTTGAAGGCATCAGTATGCATTTGTTAAGAATAAGGATATGCTCTTAAATTTATAAATCTTGCTGCATATATACTTCATTATATATAAATGAAACAAAAAAGTACAGAAGAAACCATAAAATAATTTTTATAACCTTGGAGAAAGCCATAATTCAACTACACAAAAAGAAGCAAACAAAAAATTTCTGCAGAACAGAAACTATTATAAGAAAACCCAAAAGATAAAACAATAATCCGGGAAGCGGCTGTGGCTCAATCAGTAGGGCTCCCGTTTACCATATGGGAGGCCCCGGGTTCGGTTTCTGGGGCCTCCTGGTGAAGGCAAGCCCGCCCGCACGGCGTGGTTGGCTGACCCAGCGAGCACAAGCAGCAAGGGGGGGATAAATGAATAAATAAATAAAATCTTAAAACAAACAAACAAACAAAAAAAACACCCAAAAAAAACCCAATAATCCAATGAACAAATGTGCAAAGGGTAGGAATAGTTCATGAAAAAGGAACTACAAATAGTTAATCTCATATATTGGTGGTAGAGTGTAAACTGGTTACAACCACTATGGAAGGCAATTCGGCAATTCACAAAAACTACTAATGCATAGATCCTTTTGTTGTATATGAATTTGGTGGAGCAATTCCACTAGTAGGATTCTATCTTAAAGTTACACTTGCACATATATAAAGTTATGAAGTACAAGGTTATTAACTGTGGTATTGTTTGTAAGAACAAATGTCTAGAAATGGCTTTTATGTCCATCAATAAAAGATTCTGACTGGTTCAATAAATTATAGAATATCCACACAAACAGGAATAAGAAAGAATGAAGGATGAAAATGATGTTTAATTACTTATACAGAAGACCTCCAAGTAATATTAATTGGAAAAAAAAAAAAAGAATACCACAATTATAGTATTCTATTGGGGTTTTAAAAAAGGTTATTACAATCATCTGTATTTTTTTTTTTTTTTGAGGTACTGGGGCTGGGTACTAAACTCAGGACCTCATATGTGGGAAGCCGGTGTACAACCACATCAGCTTCCCTGATTTGGTTTTTTTGTTTGCTTGTTGTTTGTTTGTTTTAGGAGGCACCAGGAACCAAATCTGGGACCTCCCATGAGGGAAGCAGGCGCTCAATGGCTTGAGCCACATCCACTCCCCTCATCTGTATCTTAACAATAAATTACATATTAAAATATTAAAAATGATAATTAAATGGATATTCAAAATGTACTGATTTTCTTTTAAACAGAAAGTTAAAAAGTTACTAAGTTGAAGACGTTGAAGGAAACAAGAAACATACCTTTGTGGCTTCCATAATAATTTTGTTAATTTTTTCTTTATCTAATCCTTCCATTCCTGCTTTATTATCATTAAGTCCCATCCTAAGCAGAAGATCATCTTTGCAATTGTCATTCTTCTCTTTTGTGCTATCCATGGTGCAAACTTAAGGTTAAAATCTGAAATAGTATACAAAATAAACACTGCTTTTAAAATCATCCAGAGGAGGAGGGAGACACAAAGTTAAAATGATATAGAAATAAGCCAAAAAACTAAAAATTGATAGTTGGGAATTTAAGAACTTTTAGCAATTGAGACATCATTGATTTTTAAAATTATTATGAAAGAGCTGCATTAAATATTATTCTTTCATAGTTTGTAACAAATGTTTCACAACAATGTAAGGTGTTAGTGGTGGGAAGATGTATGGGAGCCTTATATGATGATATGCATGTTTGTTTTGTAAATTCACAAATTTTACCATACACTTACTGTTTATGTATGTTCATGTATGAATGATAAACTTCAATTAAAAAAAAGTTTAAAATATATTATGCCCAGATTATTTTACTTTTAAGGGAAGAAAGGAATAATTGACTGCATGCTATGTGCCAAGCACAATGCCTGGTGCTTCACATTTAACCCTTGCAGCAGCCTTAAAAGGCAGATATTATTCCCAATTTAAAGAGGAAAAAACCCAAGTCCTAGAACATGTCTAATGACACAAATTTGCTAAGTGGCAACATCTGTGTTGAAACCCAGGCCTCAGTCCAAAGGTCATGGTTTTCACCAGCTTAATACACTGTACAGGCAATTAAATAAAAGAACTCCTCCTCTACTGAACATGATAAATTCAATAGTATTTATAATCTTCTGCATGCAGAGCTCCATTCTTAAGGCAATGAAAAAATACAGAAAAAAAATTATTTATTTCCAGGAAATTATTACATTTTTACAGTGCTACATCACTTCTAAGGTTAAGAAAAATAAATTTTTTTTTTTTTTTAAGATTTTATTTATTTATTCATTTATCCCCCCCTTGCTGCTTGTGCTCGCTGGGTCAGCTAACCACGCCGTGCGGGCGGGCTTGCCTTCACCAGGAGGCCCCGGGAAACGAACCCGGGGCCTCCCATATGGTAAACGGGAGCCCTACTGATTGAGCCACAGCCGCTTCCCGAGAAAAATAATTTTAAAAATATCTTTCTATAGTTTTTTTATACCTTATAATCTTTGTAGTTTAAAATCCCTGAAACAAGAACGTGAAAAAGATTTGGTAAATCTCATGTTAGAGAGAATGAAATTAGCATTCTAAGAGGTTAAACAAGTTGTCCCTCATATATTGCTAGTTAGTGGCAGAACTGGGATTTGAAACCACATCTTTTTACTCCAAATCTTATACAATTACCATGATATATCAGCTGCCTCAAATTTGGGGTTCACTTATGCTATAAACGGCCAGATAAACAGCGGCCATGAATCTACAAGAGGTTATGACAGTGACTTCCCACATGCATGATTTAGAGAGAGCTCATTTACTCTACTCTGCCTTGGGGACCTTTTCTTAAAAATGCTGCTTCCGTTTTTGGCACCAGAAAAGGATGAAAAGAATTACGGAGAGAAGTCTGAATACTGCAATTATTAGTGGCAGTTATATTAGGAGGAAAAAGTGTAAATCACAGTGGTTTTCAAATTTTGCTGTACATTAGACCCTGGAGAGGTATTCAAAAATCTCGATGCTCAGCTTGCACCCCATACTAAATAAATCAGGTTTGGGAATGACAGCCGGACACCAGTAGTCCTTAGGGATGCCCAGGTGATTTTAATGTGCCCAAAGTGTAGGAACCACCAAAGTAGATGTTTTTTCCTGGTGTCCAAGGGAATATAGTTTTGTTTTTTGTTTTTTTTTTTTTCTTCATCTTTTGAATTATTTTCCCTTTATCAGATATAGACTAATATTATCCTGTATTTTGCCTCATGCCTCAGTAATCTAATGACATGTCATTTTCTAGCAAAACAGGTGAATGTAATTCAGTCATAATTTCCCCACATCAATACTACTGAAGAGTGATGAGGCTAAATGCAGACATCCTACATTTAAGCTAAACATTTATTGAGAACTACTTCTTATATGGAATATTAATTAGTTATCCCCAAAACTCTTAGAAGAATTCGTTTTGGTCCTTAATTGGGTCAGAAGTACTGGGCTATCAGCATTGCTGGCACCAGGAAAATTGTAAGATAGGTAGCTTTCAGCTACCTTCCCACCTGGTGATGCCCCAATTATCATACAACTTATGTCCAGTTTCATGGGCATAGAGTTTAATATCATCTACAAATGATATATTCAAGTTTTACAGCTTTAGTCCAAATGCCTTTCTGACGTCTCCAATTTAATGTGCAAAGTTGATCTTCTCATTTGTCTCCATCCCCCAAACCAGCTCCACTTTAGAGCCTCTGGCATCTCAGTTGTGGGAAATGCTAACTCCTTCCAAATGCACATGTAAATAACCTTGGAGTCATTCTTGACCCCTCTTCTCACACCCCACATCCAAACTGTCAGAAAATCTTGTGGGCTTTGATTTAAAAATATATCCTGAACTTAACCACTGCTCACTATCTTCGCTGATTTCATCCTCATCTAAATTGTCATCTCTTGTTGGGATTACTGCAGTAGCCTCTTACATGGTCTGTCTGCTTCTACCTTTGCCATCCTAACAGTCAATTCTCAAAACAGTAGCCCACTTGATTCTTTTACACGAGAAGTCAGATATTATCACTCCTCTGCTGAAAACTATACAATGGCACCCCATCTCACTCCAGAATAAAATCCAAAGTCTTTAAAATGAACTTTAAGGCCCTCAGAATCCGGTTTGTAACCTGTCTACTCTCATACCCATCTGAAACCCTCTTTCTTGTTTACTAGTCTCTAGCCACATTGGTCTCTTTGCTGTTCCTTAAATATGCTCGGCACATTCTTATCTTGAGGTCTTTGCACTGGCTGTTCCCTCCTCCTGGAGGGCTCTTCCACCAGATAACCTTTGACTAAACTTCAATTCCTTAAAGTCTTTGCTTAAATGTCACCTTCTCAATGAGGCCTACCCTGCCCTCCCTATTTAAAATTTTAGCCTGATTACCCTTTCTACCTCCTCTTCCCAATGTTTCTTTCTCTTTTTCCACAGACATTATTACTTTTAAACATAATGTATTTTACTTAGTATGACTATTTTATACTCCCCCCCTGTGAAAATATAAGCTCCATGAGGTAGGAAAAAAAATTTTTTAATTGATGTACTCCACATGCCTGAAACAGTGCTTGGCAGAGAGTAGGTGAGGTTATCTGTAGAAAGCAGTATGGTGGTTTCTCAAAAAGTTAAACATAGAATTACCATAGGACCTGGAAATTTCACTCCTAGATATATAACCAAAGAAAATGAAAATGGGGACTCAGATACTTGTACACCAGCATTAAGAGCAGCATTATTCACAATAGCCAAAAGGTGGAAATAAACCATGAGTTCGTAAACAGATGAATGGATTAAAAAAAAAATGTCTTACATACATGAAATGGAATATTATTTGGCCTTAAAAAGGAATGAAGTTTTGAGCCACGCTAAAACATGGATGAACCTTCAAAATATTATGCTGAGTGAAATAAGCAAGGCACATAAGGACAACTATTGTATGATTTCACTTATATGAAATATCTAGAAACAGCAAATTCATAGAGACAGAAAGTAGATTAGCGGTTACCAGGGAAGGGAGGAAAGGAGAAGTTGCTGTTGCTTGCTGGGTATAATAGCATTTCCAATAGTTTTGGAAATGTTTAAATTAAAAAAAAAAAAAAAAAGATCAGAAGAAAAACTGCTTTTCTGAAGTTAATTTAAAATTACTTGTAGTTTCCCCCTATTTCAACATTAAATATGTAAGAACAAGTATATGAACTAAGTAACTTCCAATATATAAACCTTATTGGTCTAAGACATTTGATAGATAAATTGATTTATTAAAGCTTTATGGATTAGGATTAGAATATAAGGTTATTTTAAATATACATATCAGAATGCTCTCTAGGCTCCATTAATATTCAAGATTCTAGCTTATATTTATTCTCTTGGAGATCAAATTGCTTGGTAAAATTAAGCATGGCTAAATTTCTTTTATTAAATATTTTCAAAATATATTTAAATCTTAAAAAAAATATTGGCCTTCTGGGAAGATGGCAGACTAGGAAGACACGGGACTCTCTTCTCTTCCAGAAAAATCGTTAGAGGACAGACAGAAACATCCTGGGAAAAAAATCTTCTAGGGTTTGGGACACCAGGGAGAGGCTGGACACCAACCAGAAGAGAAAGGGGCAAAGGAAAAGAATTGCAAGGGCAAAACTATGAGTTAAAAACTGAAGCTGCCAGCATCCTCTCCTACCCTATTGACACTTATGAATTCTCAGGCTTCAGGGGCTGGTGGCTACAGATAAAGGGGATCCCCGGGACCCACTACCCCAGGAAAGTAGAGAGAGAGGGACACAGCCTAAGGTTGACTCAGCTTTTGACCCACAAATTTGGTCTGCTATGTCCCATGAGACCTTCAAGGCCAGGTGGGGCCGCACCATTGTTTGCCTTGAAGCCTGCAAGGACCAAAGAGATCCGACCCTCTCAATCTCCCTCTCTGCTGACCAGGGCTGGTTGTTGAGGATGCAGAGGGGACTGGAATTATTTCCTACCCAGGAAAGGGAGGGGAACTGCCAGCAAAGGTTGGAAAACTGCCTCTGAGAAAGTTTGAATTACGAAGCTCTTAGCTTGCAAGCAGGATCCTCTATCACACTGATCCCATTCCTACTGCTGCAAACACGTTCCCACCAAGCATTGAACAGAAAGGGATGTCAAAGAGCGCCACCTGCTGGTGGATCAAGGAAGTGCATGTGAACAAATAAAAATTAAGGAGTGGATGTGGCTCAAGCAGCTGAGCTCCCATCTCCCACATGGGAGGCCCCAGGTTCAGTTCCCAGTGCATCCTGAAAAAACAAAATCAAGCAAAACAAAGGAAAAAAACAACTCAGGGAAGCCGATGTGCCTCAGTGCTTGAGCGCTGGCTTCCCAAATACGAGGTCCCAGGTTCAATTCCTTGGCCACGGTACCTCAAAAAAAATTTTTTTTAAATAAGAGAAGCTTTTTCTGGCCTTTACAGCCTCACTCCCCAAGGCCCTAGGAACTAGGTATGGAACCCATTACTGAGTCCAGGGTCCAGATTTGAGCAACTAACGGGGACAATCCTAAAGATCCAGAACAGGTTGAACTGAGAATCAAAGAACAGCAGTAATATTCAGACTCCCGCCACTAAATCCCTACAAAAGAGAGAAACTAAGCATCTGAGTAAACTAACCATTCCAATCAGACACCTAGACATTAGCAAAAAATTACAAGCCATACTAAGAAAATGGAAGAAATGACCAAGAAAAGGAATATATCAAAGCCCCAGAAGATACACAAGATTTGAGACCTGGAGGAATGATAAAAAGAACAAAACTAATCCAAAAGCAAAGAGAAGGAAAGAAATAATAAAGATTAGAGCAAAAATAAATGAAATTGAGAATTAAAAAACAATAAAGAAAAGTCAACAAAACCAAAAGCTGGTTTTTTGAGACGATCAATAAAATTGACAAACCCATAGCAAGACTAACAAAGAAAAAAGGAAGAAGATACAAATAAATAATATCAGAAATAAAAGGCATACAGTTACAACTGACCCCACAGAAATAAAAAGGATCATAAGGATCATATTATGAGAAACTATCTGCCAACAAACTAGACAACCTAGATGAAACGGACAAATTCCTAGAAATGTACAATCTACACTGATGCTACAAGAGATACAAGAACTTAACAAACCAATCACATATAAAGAGATTGAATCTGTCATCAAAAATCTCCCAACAAAGAAAAGTCTAGGACCAGATGGCTTCACAGGTGAATTCTACAAAGCATTTCGAGAAGAATTAACACCAATTCTGTTTAAATTCTTCCAAAAAATTGATGAGGAGGGAAAATTACTCAACACACTCTTTGAAGCCAACATCACACTAATACCAAAGCCAGATAAAGATACTACAAGAAAAGAAAATTACAGAGCAATCTCTCTAATGAACATAGATGCAAAAATTCTCAACAAAATACTTGCAAATAGAATCCAACAGCATATCAAAAGACTTATACATCATGATCAAGTGAGATTTATTCTTGGTATGAAAGGCTGGTTCAACATAAGAAAATCAATTAACATAATACACCACATTAACAGATTTAAGTAAAACAAACCACATGATCATCTACATCAATGCAGAAAAGGCATTCGACAAAATCCAGAGCCCTTTCTTAATAAAAGCAATTTGAAAGAGAGGAATAGAAGGAAAATTCCTCAATATGATAAAAGGCATATATGAAAAACTGACAGTCTACATCGTACTCAATGGGGAAAGGTTGAAACATTTCCTCTAAGATCTGGAACAAGACAAGGATGCCTACTGTCACCATTGTTATTCAACACTGTGCTAGAAGTTCTAGCTAGAGTAATTAGACAAGAAAAAAAGATAAAAGGCAACCAAATAGGAAAAGGGGAAGTGACACTCTCACTATTTGTGGGTGATATTATCCTATATTTAGAAATCTCTGAAATGACTATGATAAAGCTACATGAGCTTATATATATAAACAAGTTCAGCAAAGTGGTAAGATACAAGATCAACACACAAAAATCAGTAATGTTTCTGTACACTGTTACTGAACAATCTGAGGAGGAAATCAGGAGAAAAATTCCATTTATAATAGCAAAGACTCAAATACCTAGGAATCAATTTAAACAAAGAAGTATAGGGCCTATATGCAGAAAACTAAAAAACTATGCTAAAAGAAATCAATGAAGAGTCAAACAAATGGAAGGACATTCTGTCTTCATGGACTGGAAGACTAAATATTGTGAAGATGTCAATCCTACTCAAACTGATTTATAGATTCAATTGCAACGCCAACAGACTACTTTACAGAAATAGAAAAGGCAATTACCAAATTCATCTGGGAGGGAAAGTGCACTCGAATAGCCAAAAACATTCTAAAAAAGAAGAGTGCTGTGGGAGGAATTTCACTCTGACCTTGAAACATATTACAAAACTACAGTGGTCAAAACAGCATGGCACTGACATAGTCACATCAATCAGTGGGATAGAAGTGAGTCCTGAAATACTCCCTCACCTCTATGGCCAATTGGTTTTTGACAAACCTACCAAAGCTTTATTAATGGGAGAGAACAGTCTCTTCAACAAATGGTGCTAGGAGAACTGGATATACATAACCAAAAGAATGAAAGAAGACCCCTATCTCACTCCCTATACAAGAATCAAGTCAAAATGGATCAAAGACCTAAAAAAAAAAAGCCAGGAGCATAAAACTACTAGGAAAAAATGCAGGGAAACATCTTAAAGACCTTGTGGTAGGTGGTGATTTTTTGGACCTTATACCCAAAGCACACGCAACAACAACAAAAATAGATAAATGGGACCTCCTTAAAATTAAACACTTTTGTACCTCACAGGACTTTTTCAAAAAGGTGAAAAGACAGCTGACTTAATGCAAGAAAATATTTGGAAATCACATATCCGATAGGGTTTACTATCCATGATATAAAGAGATGTTACAACTGAACAATAAAAACTCACCCAGGACAACTAACAAGGAGGTGAGGATTGACAACCACCATACCAAGGGAACGAGAGAGCCTAAAACTGCAAGCAAGAGAAGTCCCACGAATTGGTTGTATGGGACTGAAGCCCCCTCTCAATTAGAGGTGGAGTGGATATCATCATCCCAGAATCCTCAGGATTGGGGAATGAACTATGGACTAGGTGGACTTACTGGTATTCTACTATAGACATATTGTGATTCTAGCAATTGAAGAAATTACAACATTGATGTGGAGGCAGTGGCCACTAGAGGCTCCGGGGGCAGGGAGAGTGAAAAACAGTTGTAATACAGGGGCATTTTTGGGATTTGGGAATCGTCCTGAATGACACTGCAATGACAGACATAGGCCATTTTATATCATCCCATAACATGCAGAACTGTGTGGAAGAGAGTGTAGACTACAATGTGAACTATGGTCCACGCTCAGTGGCAATGCACCAGGATGCGTTTATCAATTGCAATGAACGTACCACACTTAAAAAGGATTTTGCTTATGTGGGAGGGTATGAGAGGTGTGGGGAGTGGGGCATATATGGGAATCCCTATGTTTTTTGTGTAACATTTATGTTAATCTAAGTATCTTTTAAAAATAAAAAAAATAGGGAAGCGGCTGTGGCTCAGTCGGTAGGGCTCCCGTTTACCATATGGGAGGCCCCGGGTTCGGTTCCCGGGGCCTCCTGGTGAAGGCGGGCCCGCCCGCACGGCGTGGTTGGCTGACCCGGCGAGCACAAGCAGCGGGGGGGGGGATAAATGAATAAATAAATAAAATCTAAAAAAAAAAAAAAATTTATATATAAAAAAAGACAAATGACCCAATTAATAAATGGGCAAAAGACTTGAATAGACATCTGTCCAAAGAAGAAATACAAATGGTGAAAAAATACAAGAAAAAATGTTCAACATCACTAGTGATTAGGGAAATACAAATCCAAGCTACAATGAGGTATCATTTCACACCTGTTAGAATGGTCACTATTAAAAAGACAGAGAACTTCAAGTGTTGGAGAGGATATGGAGAGATAGGAACACTTATTCACTGTGGTGGGAATGTAGAATGGTACAGCCACTGTGGAGTACTCTTTGTCAGTTCCTAAAAAAGTTGAATATAGATTTGCCACGTAACCTGGCAATACCACTACTAGGTATATACCCAGAAGACCTGGGAGCAGTGACACGAACAGATCTCTGCACACCGATGTTCACAGTAGTGTTATTAAACAACCCCAGTGTCCACCAACTGATGAATGGATGAACAAGCTGTGGTATATTCACTCGATGGAATATTATGTAGCTGTAAGGAGAAATGAAACATAAAGCATATGACAATATGGATGAACCTGGAGAACATTATGTTGAATGAAGCCAGTCAGACACAAAAGGACAAATAGTGTATGAATGCACTACTATGAATTAAGCATACTGCATAATTTCATGGAGTTAATAATTTGAATATATTCAAATGGCTAAAAATTAAATAAGTGCTTATATTAATAAATAAATGTGGATACTAACTTAAAATAATAAAAATAGTTATAACCAAAAAAACCCACTTGAATATGGGTCACCAGGAAATAGAATGAGGCTAGAGAATGGAAAGCTGAGGGTTAACTTGTGCAGAATTGGTATAAAGGATATGTGTTGGGAAGTGGCTGTGGCTCAATCAGTAGGGCTTCCATTTACCATATGGGAGGCCCCGGGTTCGGTTCCCGGGGCCTCCTGGTGAAGGCAAGCCCGCCCGCATGGCGTGGTTAGCTGACCCAGCGAGCACAAGCAGCAAGGGGAGGATAAATGAATAAATAAATAAAATCTTTAAAAAAAAAAAAAGGATATGTGTTAATCTTTGGAAATGAATAGAAGCTAAAAAAATGTAACATGGGAATGTATAGCATAGTAATACTGCATGTGAAATATGAATGTGGTAAAATTTCACATATAAGACCATTATTCTTTGAAACTGTACCGATATATGTTAATACTATAAGATGTTAATATCAGACAAAAAAAACACAACAAACAAACCCATTATGCTAAGTGAAAGAACAGACACAAAGTACTACATATTGTATAATTCTATCTATATAAAATTTAAATATAAATCAATTTATAAAGATAAAATTAGATTAGTGGTTATGTAAGGCTAGGGAAGGATAGAGGGATTGAGAGGTGACTGCTAAGGGGTGTGGGGCTTCTCTTTTGTAATAAAATTATTCTAAAATCTTTTGTGGTGATGAATGCACAACATATTGATTATTATACAGTTTGGATAAATCATATGGAATGTGAATGTACCTCAATAAAACTGCTTAAAAATAAATAAATAAATAAATATGCAAGAAGAGCCAGAAATAGCAGCTACGTATGGCATGGGAAGCAGAGAGAGATTGAGATGAAGAATCTTCTTGTTTGCTTTTTTGTTTGTCTGTTTATTATTATCATTATTGAAATATTGGAAATGCTGTAATAATGATTGAAGTGATGAATGCACAACTCTGTTATTATACCAAATACCATTGATTGTACACTTTGGATGAAGTGTATGCTTTATTAATATGTATCAATAAAATTGATTTGCTTAAAAAAATTATTGGTTAAAGGTAATAAACAACATATTACGTTTTAGAAGACTGGGATCTCAATGGGTCCTTTTGGCACTATGATTTATAATACTGTGGAGAGCCAGCTTTTGTTTTAATGGATGGATATTTCTGCTTACTTTAAAAATTTTCTGAAAATCTCTCATTAGTCCAGGTTATCCCTGATCTTCTCTTAGTTTTTCATTGACTTTACCTAGAAATCCATAAATTGACAGGGATATCCTATCAGAGATGATCACATAAAATCATGAAGTATAATGATTTTCCATATTCCCCTGGGAAGTAAGATTTAATATGTACTTTAAATGGCTTTGTGAGGGTAGCAGATAATGTAAGTTAAATACTTAGTATGGTATCATCACATAAGGTCTCAATCAGTAATAATTATCACTATTAAAGTTAAACCAAATATCCAGAACTGTAAAAATCATTGGTCTTACTTTTCTCACACCTGTCCCTTTAAGATTAAAGAGAAGACCCTATAATAAAAAGGAACAAGATTCATTGTGAGGGAAACGAATGTGGCCCAAGAGACTGGGCTCTTGTCAACCATATAGGAGGTCCAGGGTTCGATTCCTAGGGCCTCCTGGTGAAAGGTGAGCTGGCCCATGTGGAATGCTGCCCCACGCAGGAGTGCTGGCCTGAGCGGGGAGCTGGTACAGCAAGAGTACGCAACAAAAAGAGACACAGAGGACAGACAATAAAAGACACAGCAGAGCAGGGAGGTGAGGTGACACAAGAGATTGAGCGCCTCTTTCCTACTCCAGAAGGTCCCAGGATCGGTTCCCGGTGCCGCCTAAAAAAAAGACAAACAGACACAGAAGAACATACAGCAAATGGACACAGAGAGCAGACAGCGAGTGCAAAACAGGGTGGGGATAAATAAGTAAATCTTAAAAAAAAAAAAAAAAAAGATACATTGTAAGCATCCCTGGTAAAAAGCCAGAGTTTATGGGTTATACAGATGAATTTTATTTATGTTTGTTTGCTTACAAAGAAGTATTTCTCATATTACTATGTAGAATCACATATAAAGTCCCAAATCCTGTGAATGGATGTAATTGTGACTTTACAAACCAAAGTTTTTTTTGTTTTGTTTTTTCACGTCAAACAGGTAATGTGCGTATGTTGTAACAAGGTCTGAGGGAGGCACATCTCACACAAACGCATGAATACTCATTCATCATGCTTATGAACCACAAAAGGACCCAAAAGTTCTTTTGAAAAGAAAAATTGTCAAAAATTTTTTATAGCCTGATACTAAGGAATACAGTCTGTTTCACTTCATCTCTGAAACATACAAAGTAATGTGAAATTCAAAGGAAAGAAGTCCAGGTTCTTGGGGTTTTAGTATATTGGTTTAAAAGCATATTTTCTCAGAAAAATATTCAAATTCTTCCCCCAGTCTGATTCTACCACTTCCTATTCAGGTGACCACTTAAAAATAATAAGGCCAACCTCTGTTTTTGGGAGCAGTGAGGATGGAACATTAGAAATTTTCAGAAGGAATCCTAAGGTAAAAGTTTTAGTGTGGCCAGAGTTCCTCTCACCTACAAAAGGCACACACACACACACACACACAATTGACCCAAGTCACCTGGAATTAATCTATCAGGAAATATGCAAAATAAACTAAGGTAATAATTAAGAGAGAAAATGAATGGAGAAAATGAAACTAATAAGCTCAGAAGAGTTTACTTGCTTTCTGTTTCTAATATCTGTAAATAATTAAATCCAATAATCTTCCCCAAAACATCTTTAAATATCTTAAGAATAAATATTAGTTTTCAATTCCCCAAATGTTCAAATATTTAATACTTTTGTTTGAACAGATTAAGCACCCAGCATGAAATTTTAGTGATTAAATGTTCTTTTTTACTATCTAAATATAAATACAATGAATTAAGAATATTATCTTAAAGTAATAATTTTCAAATTAACAGATCTTACATGAATGATTAAAAATTTTCCTATCTCATTTCATTTATTGTAAAATTTTTTAAACTTAAAAATCACAGTCCCAAGACTTTAATGGATTTTTATTTTTCCATGTTTCACTCTACTTTACACACATATATAAACACATATACACAAACCACATGTCCACAATTTTTATATGATGGAAAATTTATATGATTTATATGCACAGATATTAATTCGGATTTTTAGCTTAGCTTTTAATATATTTGCAAAATAAAATGTAAAAAAAATTTTTACAAAATTATTTTAGACTGGCTTATCAGAAAGACTTTCCTATTTACATGTATCTCTGAGAGAAATAACAGAATAATGAGACACCCTCAGATCCTAAACCCAGGTACATATGCTAAAAGAAAACAAGTTTTCAACGGGGACAGAAGGCCTACTCTTTAAGAAAGAACCATGCACATATTCTCTTTGACTGGCTTTCTCCTACCTCATTTAACTGCTGCCAGTGAAGAAAAATGAAACAGAAGGCTGTCAAACAACCTACATGCGACCTAATCCTGCAGACATAAAAAATCCACTCATAGAACAGTAAGTTAGAACTATCTTCTTTCACACTGAATGAATAATATTCTGATACATGTTCAACTAAAGTGTCAATGTTGAAGGTAAAATTTCCAAAGTCCAGTTTATAAGTTCCTATTTTCCTAATGAATTACATATTTTGTAAAAGTCTTCCAGGTTCTTCTAATAATGAAAACTTTGTCTAACTTCAGAAATGAACACTCACAGGATACTTAACAATTGTGAAAAATTAAATTAATATCTTATAAAAGTTGATTGTTTCTGGGGATATTAACTCATTAATAAGAATGAGGTAGGCTGAAAGATTCTTTGGGTAATAGAGTACATCTGCAAAAATATATATTTTAAACAGAGCATATAGTTGAGGCATATAGTTAAGGGCACAAATATTAAGTGATAGTTGAATATATATATATTCAATTATTTCTCTTATATTTCCTTTTTTGATATTGTAATAATTTTAATTTCTACAATCTAGAATTAAAAAAAATTTTTTTTTACTAAAGCAGTTGTTGGTTTACAGAAAAATCATGCAAGAAATATGAAGGAGTTCCCATATACCCACTCTCACAGTTTTCCCTATTATTAACATTTTGCATTAGTGTGGTAACTTTGTTACAACTGGTGAAACATTATTGTAATTATATATATATATATATTTTTTAAAGATTTATTTTATTTATTTCTCCTCCCCCCTTATTGTTTACATTCGCAGTCTGCTCTCTTTGTCTGTTCAATGTGTGTTCATATTCTTAGGAGGCACTGGAAACAACCCAGGACCTCCCATGTGGGAGGGAGGTTCCCAATCGCTTGAGCCAGTTCTGCTCTCTGCTTTTTGTGTCTCTTATTATGTTTCCTTGTTGTGTCTCTTCGTTGAGTCATCTTGCCGTCTCGTTCGTCTTTAGGAGACACGGGAAACGAACCTGGGACATCCCATGTGGTAGGTGGTGCCCAGCTGCTTGAGCCACATCTACTTCCCTAATTATATTTTTAACAATACTCCATAGTTTACATTAGGGTTCACTCTTGGGGTTGTACAGTTTTATGGGTATGAGTTGGTTTTTTTTTCAATTTTTTATTCTGGTAACTGAATAAAATTTCCCATTTTAACCCCTTTCAAGTATGTAATTCTGTGGTGTTAAGTTCATTCACAATGTTGTGCTACCATCCATTACTGTAACTTTCCATCATCCCAAACAGAAACTCTGCACCAATTAAGTATTAAGTTCTTATTCTACAATCTAGAATTTTACCATTTTAAATATAAAATTACATAAGAAGCCATGATAATCAAGTAGCAATGGGAAATCGAGATACTATACTATACTACACTATGCTATATTATAATATAGTATACTTTATTTATTTATTTATTTTTTTTTTTTTTTAAGATTTTATTTATTTATTCATTTATCCCCCCCTTGCTGCTTGTGCTCGCTGGGTCAGCTAACCACGCCGTGCGGGTGGGCTTGCCTTCACCAGGAGGCCCTGGGAACCGAACCCGGGGCCTCCCATATGGTAAACGGGAGCCCTACTGATTGAGCCACAGCCGCTTCCCTATAGTATACTTTAATAGTATATTCTTATTTCTTATGTCCTATGCTATTAAAAGGAAAATATCTAATAAAATCAGAAAGAGTTGTATAAACTATTATTTTCCTATTTTGGAAAAATTATCGTTTCAATTATCCCCTTTGTCAACTGTTCTGGTTTTCTGAGTCTTAACTGCTTCATTGATATTGTTTCCTGATCCACTGCTGCTGATTTAAGTTTCTTGTAGCTCTAATAGTCTATGTGAGGGGTTTAAAACACTTTAGCAATATAACCCTTATTTTTCAAATGAAGCAAAACCTCAAACCTCTCCTATAATTTAAGGTATATTTTATCACTAATGTAAAAGAATAAAAAGATAACCTACAGAAAACTAAAAATTCCTAATAACCATCATTTATGTGATCCTTCAAATTCCTACGAAAAATCTGTTCAAACTCTGATATGTATTGAAAGTGCCACCAACACAGACTGCATTAAAATTTTTCAGGTAAGTATTATTTCTATTGATGAATTTAAAAAGAAAGTTTCCACAAGGAGTCAAATTCTGACATACTTTCTTCCTAATCTTACTATACATGCCTGAAAACCAGAACCAAAAATTAAACATTCAGACAATACTACTTAAGACTTGCCAAACAGGGAAAAAACACCAGCAAGAATTTGTAATCTTGGGAGTGTTAAATCAAAATGATTTTTAAAACACCCACATATCTTCCCCCTACCACAACAAATCAAAAGCTCCATAATAATCTGATTTTTTAGAAGATAGTACTTGGTCAAAAGGATCTTGGTTTTTAAAATATTAACAATCTATTTGGAAAATGTTATTAACATCACTTTACAAAAATACATAAAAAAATATGATATATTGGACTATCCATGGAACTGTGGGGAGGGCTGGAGGAAGGAACAGGTGAACTCTGGGGATTTGTAGGTCTGTGGTTAAAACTACAATGGTGGGAATGTTCTTTTGGCAAATATGGCAGGGGAGGGTTACTGGTGCAGGGCCATTGTGGGTGGGGAGATATGTGGCTAGCGCGCACCTGGAGCATGCTATGAAAATGGTCACCTTGTCATAGTGTGTTATCTCAGTGGGTGGAGACCCATACAATAAACAAGAAAATATTAAACTCCAAAAAAAAAAATGATATAGAAAAACATCTGATAACAGTAAAAAAACAGCATCTGGGATTTACAATAAATTAGCTAAAATAATGACTCTCAATTGATGAGAAGATCTTTCCTCTCTCCCCAGGGGTATGTAACGAAAGGTGGAGGGAAGGGGCTAATAATAATTTGTTTTTAGTGGTACTTGCTTTGATGTTTCAATAACATTTGTACTGGTGTGAAGAGTATCCCCCCAAAATCTATGTCTATCTGGAACTTGTGAATATGAGCTTATTTGGAAATCGGGTCTTTGCAGATGTAATCAGGTTAAGATGGGGTCATACTGGATGAGGGTGGGCCTAATAACAGGTGTCCTTATAAGAAGGGAAATTTGTAAGCAGAGACACAGATACACAGGGGAGAAGGCCATGTGAAAACGGAGGCAGAGTTAGGAGTGATACATTTATGAGCCAGAAGCAAGAAGAAAGGCAAGGAAGGATTCTTCCTTAGAGCCTTTGGAGAGAGCATGGCCCTGCTGACACCTTGATTTCAGACCTCTAGTCTCCAGAACTGTAAGAGAATAAATTTCTGTTGTTTTAAGCTATCCAGTTTGTGCTAATTTGTTACAACAGCCCTAAGAAACCAAAACAACATTAAAAGAAGGTTTATAAAAAGAGAACATGGTTTAAAAAATAAGTTAGTGGGAAGCGGCTGTGGCTCAATCAGTAGGGCTCCTGTTTACCATATGGGAGGCCCCGGGTTCGGTTCCCGGGGCCTCCTGGTGAAGGCAAGCCCGCCCGCACGGCATGGTTAGCTGACCCAGCGAGCACAAGCAGCAAGGGGGGGATAAATGAATAAATAAACAAAATCTTTAAAAAAAAAAAAAGTTAGAATAATGTATTAAATCATCATGTTACACAATTAAGTGGTTTATGTTAGTTTAAAGAGCTATTACAGCATAAAAGAAAAAGCAGTCCAGATTTACTGATATCTATTTTTTTTCTTAACAAGGTCTAAATATGCTAATTGCTTCTTTTATTAACATATTGAGGACTTAATTTTAAGAAGTTCCATTTCATGATGCATTATGTTACAGTGCAAAGAGTATATGCTTTGCTGACATTCCTCTAAGGTTTTTGAAGTATAAGATTTATAAAATGCAAAGAAGGCAATTCAGTTTTTATCCTTACCTAAGATAGTTTTTGTTTCTTTTTTTTTTTTTTTTTTTTTTTTTTTTACCGGGAGGTACCGGGGATCGAACCCTGGTCTCTCCATATGGTAGACGGACGCCGAACCTCTTGAGCCACGTCCGTTTCCCTTGTTTCTTAAATTTAGGTAATAATATGACTACTAACTATGGATTTTAATTATGAAATTGAATGCTTGATAATGGGGATAGAGAAAGGTATTAGGGGAGGGTGACAGTTGAGCTGACTTGGTATTTATGGATACTTTCTATTGTATAAGGAATATTAGTTTTTCCATATTAGAACTTGAGGGATAACTGATAACGTTAAGACATGTTTTATTTGACAATATCTTTATTTATCCCTAGGGAAAAAAAAAAAAAAAAAGAGTATATGCTTTGAAGCCAAAGAAGACCTGGGTTTAAAGTTAAACTCTGAAATTTTACTAGCTGTGTCTTCTTTAGTAATTGATGTGATTTCAAGGTCTATGACTCTGATCTATAAAACTTACTTTCTGGGGTTGTAATGAGGATTAAATGTTTGATAACATATGAAGAGCCCCTGGTACAGTAAACACATAGTAAGCATGCAATAAATATAGATTCTTTCCTCTTACTCTCATTCTTATTTGTTTCTCTAAAATGTGACCAAGCCTACAGGCCTGGCTGCAAATAACAGCATGTACTGAATTGAGAAATCACAGAACAGCAAAAACCGTTTTTACTAAATAAATGACAAGTGAGAAAACTAAAACCACACACATACAAAATGCCACTTAACTTTAGAGAAGGCAGAAAGAACACCCACCCTTTGGATCTTGTGAAACTTTCTGAATCAACAAAAGGAAAGATTATTTTTCAAGGCTTTATCACTGACATGATCCTTAAATTCAAATGAAAGGTCAATAAATACAACATTAAGGTAACCCATTCTAGATCCATGAAATTCAATATTAATATCTAAAGTAGAATTTGACCTCATGATGCTTACCTGTGGTTCTGAATGCAGTCAAGATAGGCTTAACTCAACTGATTTAGAAATCACATATATTATTGTCTAGAATACGTGCAGAAATACTTTATATTAATTAAGCATTACAAATATATTTTTAATGTAAAAAAATCACATTTATATAATCTTATGAATAAACCAAGTTTTCAGAATAAGGTTTTAACTTAAATCCCCAAATATTCTCAAGACAATCAAAAGAACTCTAGTTTAGCACCTATATTTTAAAAATATATAAATATCTGATAAATGTTTATTTTTAACCTAATTTTAAATCCTTTTATATAAAAATGCAGTAGTATTATACAACCTTCACATGTAAGCAAGATGTATCTCTGCCTCTAGGGGACACCATAACTTTTTTAAGATAAGGAAAATTAATCTCTTACCTTGGTTTCCTTGTGGGATTCCTTTTTTCATTTCCAATCTAGTAATTGTTGGAAATGTTTCTTCTTTCCTGACTAAGCCTCAAAGGATTGGGAGTCAAGTGGACACTGAAAATAGCATCCATTTAGTTGAGCAGAGATTAGAACCCTGTAGAGTGTTACCTTCCTTACTCAAAGGCTTAGGGCTAAGAATAAAAGCAACCTAGATTTTGGACTTAAAATCGGGTTTCTGGTTATGATTTCTAATAAGGTCAAAAGAAAGCATTCCTTTTTTATTAAGAGGTAAGAGATCCAGTCCCGGATGTAAAGAGCTTGGAAGCTACCACTTCTATCCTCACAAGAATAAAGCTGAGAAACTGAAAACTGGCAATACTTTATATCCATTCCAGAACTGAGGTCATGGGACAACACACTGCTCCAAATGGAGAGGGACACAGAGAATCACAGCTTCTTGGGAGCAGAAACAACCACTGGAGCCAGCATCAGGTAGGAATGCTTAAAGGTAACTAATTGTTGGAGGCTGAGTGTGAGTTAACTTGAGAGAGGAAAATCTCCTGGGAAGTCAAGCCTTGGGGGTGGGGTAGGGGACACACTGTTCATGAATTTTACTTCCAGGAGGCCCACCAGGCTCCTACTATGAAGATCCCAGAAAAATCCTCTTGCTCCCCACAGGGGAAGGGGAAAAGTAACCATTTTGATATACAACCAAAACATTCTGTTCTCCTTAAAAAGTCCTGCCTTCAAGGAAAACTATTTTACTAGAGTCTAAACAACCCGGGGGAGGGGAAATAGCCAACTCCAGCCTAGTCATAGTGTTCTACATGAGAGAAAGGAAATACCCAATTCCAGGTCTGGCTAACCTTCCTGTCTCACATTAAAAAAAAAAAAAAAAAGAAAGAAAAAGAAAAAGAAAAAGCTGAGATTTCCCTGTGAAGGTTCACAGCCCAGGGGCACATGCTCACTAAAAGACCACCTAATCATAGCACTATAGAATGCTTTCTCTCCACATACCTCTTACCACTCCTCCAGGCTCCTGTATAATAACTGGGAACTACAAGAAAGAACCGCAAGACTCAGATCCTGTTTAAGAAAGAGTCTCTAAGGAAACCCAAAGACAATAGGGGAGATAAAACAAGGATACAACTGGAAATTTTAGCCTCTCACACCTACAGCAAGAGGTAAACACAGTCAATATAGCCAGATAAACAGAACATTAAACTAAAAGTCCATTTGCCTTAGTTTTTTCTACCCAGTATATCATGTCCAGCTTTCAAAAAAAAAAAAAAAAAAAAAAAATTACAAGGCATGCTAAGAGACAAAAAAAACACAGTATGAAGACACAGGGCAAGCATCGAAACCTGACTTTGATATGGCAGAGGTTTTGAAATTATCAGACTGGTAATTTAAAATAACTATGATTTACACACTAAAGCCTCTAATGGAAAAAGGGGGCAACATCCAAGAAAAGAGGGGTAATATGAGGAGAGAGATAGAAACTATTAAGAGAATCAAAAGGAATGCTAGAAAGCAAAAACACTATAACTGAAATGAAGAATGCTTCTGAGGAGCTCATCAGTAGACTGGATAAATGGACATGGCCAAGGAAAAAATATCACTGAGCTTGAAGATATGTCAATAGAAACTTCCAAAACTGAAAAGAGAAGAAGGCCTAAAAACAATGGAACAGAATATCCACAAACCAAGAGACAATTACAAAAGGTATAACATAATGGGAATATCAGAAGGAGAAGAAAATAAAAGGAACAGAAGAAATATTGTAAATAATAATGGCCCAGAATTTCCCAAAATTATTTTTTTCAACCAAAATCAAGGTTGTATTTATTTCCATTGATTGACATGGCAAAATTATTGACAAGACACCAAATTACAGATTGAGGAAGTAATGAAAACACCAAACAGGATAAATACCTAAAAAGCTAAACTAGACATACCATATTTAAATTGCAAAAAATCAAAGACAAAGAGAAAATCTTGAAAGAAGCCAGAACGAAAAAACACATTACATAGAGGAACAAGGATAAGATTTACATTGAACTTCTTTTCAGAAACCATATAAGCAAGAAGAGAGTGGAGTGAAATATTCAAAGTACTGAAAGAAAATAAACACCAACCTAGAATTCTGTATCCAGAGAAATTATCCTTACTATATAAAGAGCTCTTAAAATTTAATATGAAAAAGACCTCCATACAAATATGGGCATTAAAATGTGATATATACATACAATGTAATATTATTCATCAGTAAAAAGGAATGAAGGTACTATATGTGTGAACCTTCAAAACATGCTAAATGAAATAAGCCAACACAAAAGGACAAATATTTTATGATTCTACTTATATGAAATATCTAGAATAAACAAATTTATAGAGATAGGAGTTGATCAGAGGCTTTCAAGGATAGGGTGGGATGGTGATATGGGGAGTTATTGCTTATGGGTACAGAGTTTCTGTTTGAAGTGATGAGAAACTCTGATAATGGGTTGTAATGATAGTAGCACAACACTGTACATGTAATTAATGCCTTCGAATTGTATGCTTAAAAATGGACCAAATGCAAATTTTAAGTCACATATGTTATTAGAATAAATTTTTTTAAAAAACTAAAAAAAATCAATCATTTATGTACTAAAAGTATATATTGTTAACTTCAGAGATTCAAAGTCTGAACAATTAAGTCTATTCACTAGCTGTGACCTTATCAACTTATTTAACTTCTTGGAACTTTATTTCCTCATATGTAAATTGGGAATAATGACTATCTTACAGGATTTTTGTAAAGCATGAATAATACATGCTATGAACCTAAAACAAAGACTGATGATGAATGTACAACTATGCGATTATACCAAATACCACTGATTGTACACTTTGGATGTATTGTATGCTTTATTAATATGTATCAATAAAAAAGTGACTGACATTAACAAATTATATTTCCTCCTTACAAAAAGCTATGATTAAAAAAAAAAAAAAAGCTATGATGGAATTTGGTTCTTTGGTCGCAAATTAATTTTAACCGTGCTAGGGATTTTTTCCTGGGCCTTATTAAAACAATTCCTATAGTTTCCCTTCAACTGTCAACCAACTGAACATATTTCTTTCATCAATAAACATTTACTGAGCACCTAGTATGTGACAAGCAATTTAAAATCTTTTGTTCTTTACTAATAAGTAACTGTTAAAACATATCAATATAGTTGTATACTTATTGTCTGGATTCCTAAACAGTACAATGCTAGAAAACAATCTATGGAAGACCAGCTATATTATCTAATTTTTATAGTGCTACAGTCAGGTCTTAATAAATACCATAAATAAGGATGAGTAGAAATAATATTTTCATGAACTGTATCACCAAAAGAACATGTATATTCTATAATAATATATTTCAGCTTACTTTACTAAGAATAAGAGGATCTTAAATTATCATAAAAGTGAAACAATGAAAAGGCAGGGGAGAAAAACCGAAAGCAAAACACACAAAATAACAATGAGAATTCTTTAGTACTACCAATACCTAAAAATACCACATTGCTTTATAAAGTATGACTTTAAAATATTAACGGAAGAATTTCTCAGTGTAACAGGACAAAAGGTTAAAAGTCAGAGACGCAAAAGCTTGGAAAAAAAGATGGACAGAAAATGTGAACAAGCAAAGATAGTCTAGACACTAATGTCACCATTCATCTATTATAGATGGTCATTGTGCACTTTTTAGACTAAAGGATTTTGTACCATTACCATGAAACCTATGATTTACCAACTATCCGTGACAATTTTTAATCCCAGAAAACCAAATAGATCTAATAAATGATAATGGAGTACATTTTCAATTTCACTCGAGTAAGATTATTTCTGCTTGAAACATGTTTGGCTTAGTTCTCCTTTGCACAACAGGGAATAGGATAAAAGGGTGGCCTACAGGCCCTTAAATTCTGTTTCTGAAACCACTGTCTTATCACCAAATGCTAGAACTTTCCATGGTATATGACACATTCAAAGTAGTTGTATGCAGTGTGTTAGGAGCAAGGAGTTTTTTTTCTTTTCTTTTTTTTTTTTTTTTTGAGGTACCAGGGATTGAACCGGGGATCTCGCATATGGGAAGCAGGCACTCAAACCACAAACTCCCTGCAGTGTGTTAAAGGTATCAACCAGTGTTTCCACTCATCTTCCTCTCTTTTCCTCCAACCCCCCAAAGAAAATACAATTGTCTTTGGAGAGGTAAATGGTAAAAATCAAGACATAAATGAGTCTACAATACATATGCAAAGTCACCTTAAGAATCAGAGCAAATGAGTAAGATTTGTGGGTATAAGCATAAAAGTAATAAAAATTAATGTTAATAATAATAAAAGAATCTGTCAAAAGGGAATGGGGATGGTTAGAAATAGAACAAAGATAAAGGAAAACGAGGAAGGTAAATATTGGCAATGCCTATTTAATATCATCTTCATAATAGGAATAACCTAACTTAATGCTAACCATCTAGAATCATATAATTAATTCTTCTTACTTTGAGCCCATGCTCATTAGCCAATTTACCCATCAGTTTCCACCTCATTTTTCTTCTTTCCATATCATTTATGGGAAAATGTATTCAGGGATCCAATTTGATCCATTCCTTTAAACTCTGGCAATTCCCAGGTCTGGAACAGGAGGGTCACCATTAAGGTTGCACAAGTTGTTCACTGTAAAACTGGCTGATTACCACTCCTCTTGCCAAATATGCTCTCCAGGCATTGTTTTCTAAGTCTTTTTCTTCAGAAGGAAGATAAGAAAAATATGAGAATGGGATGTGGGGAAAGGATATCAAGCCTAGATTTGAAACAGGATATAAAGAGCAATTGTGGGGTCCGTAAAAATGGAGACAGGATTAGGGGCTCTTGATAATGAGGCAGGAAACAGAATTGAAGTAATATAGTTTGTTTTTCTCCCAGCCTCTCACTATTTCTGACCTACTGCCTTTCCCATCATTGTTGTCAATGACGGCTATGGGCGGGTGAAGGGGGACTAGAGAAAGATGGAAAATAATAACAATAGTAATATATAAACAATAATATAGACAATAGTAATGCAGGGAATGGGATGAGAGGAAAGAATATAGTATCAGTATAAGCAGGAAGGAGAAAGGAATTTTGCAGCTGTCTGCCTATGGATACCATTCATATGTGAAAAATGGACAAAGACTGGACAAAGATCAATAAGAAAGCTGCTTTTATTCAACATGATTTTATGATTGACTTTTTTTAAACATTTTTTTAACTTTATTTTGTACATTTAATAATTGAAAATATAAACAATTAAAAACTAAGAAGTAAACACAGATGAACATATATATACATTTCTCAATTAAATGTAATGGATACATATAATTTTTTTTTTTAATCAAACAAGATATTCCACAATATATTTGGTTTATAGTAACGCAAAGATACAGTATTTGTCCTTTTGTGTCTGGCTTGCTTCACTCAACATAATGTCCTCCAGGTTAATCCATGTTGCCATATGCTTTATGACTTCATTTCTTCTTACAGCTGCAAAATATTCCATCGTGTGAATAGACCACAGTTTGTTTTATCCATTCATCTGCTGATGGACACCTGGGTTGTTTCCAACTTTTGGCAATGGTGAATAATGTGGCTATGAACATCAGTGTGCAGATGTCTATTCGTATCACTGCTCTCAGTTCTTCTGGGTATAGACCCAGTGCAGGGTCACACGGCAAGTCTATATTCAACTTCTTTAGGAACTGCCAAACAGTCCTCCATAGTGGTTGTACCATCCTGCATTCCCACCAACAATGAAGAAGTGTTCCTATCTCTCCACATCCTCTCCAACACTTGTAGTTCTCTGTCTTTTTAATAGCAGCCATTCTGATAGGTGTGAAATGATATCTCATTGTAATTTTGATTTGTATTTCCCTAATCATGAGTAATGTTGAGCATTTCTTCATGTGTTCTTTTGCCATTTGTATTTCTTCTTCGGAGAAATGTCTATTCAAGTCTTTGGCCCATTTTTTTAATTGGGTCATTTGTCTTTTTATTGTTGAGTTGTAACATCTCTTTATATATCCTGGATATTAAACCCTTATCAGATATGTGATTTTCAAATATTTTTTTCCCATTGAGTCGGCTGCCTTTTCACCCTTCTGACAAAGTCCTGTGAGGTGCAAAAGTGTTTAATTTTGAAGAGGTCCCATTTATCTATATTTTCTTTTGTTGCACGTGCTTTGGGCGTAAGGTCCAAGAAACCACCACCTACTACAAGGTCTTGAAGATGTTTCCTAAATTTTCTTCTAGTAGTTTTATGATCCTGGCTTTTATTATTTAGAGTTTTGATCCATTTTGAGTTGATTCTTGTATAGGGGGTGAGATAGGGATCCTCTTTCATTCTTTTGGTTATAGATATCCAGTTCTCCCAACACCATTTGTTGAAGAGACTGTTTTTTCCCATTACCGTGGGCTTGGTAGGTTTGTCAAAAACCAGTTGACTGTATAGATGAGATATATTTTTGGATTCTCAATTCTATTCCACTGATCGATGTGTCTATCTTTATGCCAGTACCATGCTGTTTTGACCACTGTAGCTTTGTAATATGTTTCAAGGTCAGGCAGTGAAATTCCTCCCACATTGCTCTTCTTTTTTAGAATACTTTTGGCTATTCGGGTGCACTTACCCTTCCAGATGAATTTGGTAATTGCCTTCTCTAATTCTGTAAAGTAAACTGTTGGGATTTTGATTGGTATTACATTGATCTATAAATCAGTTTGGGCAAGATTGACATCTTTACGATATTTATTCTTCCAATCCATGAACATGGAATGTCTTTCCATTTCTTTAGGTCTTTTAAAATTTCTTTTAGCACTGTTTTGTAGTTTTGTGCATATACGTCTTGTACTTCTTTGGTTAAATTAACCCCTAGGTATTTGAGTCTTTTTGCTGCTATTGAAAATGGAATTTTCCTCCTGATTTCCTCCTCAGATTGTTCAGTACTAGTGTACAAAAACATTACTGATTTTTGCGTGTTGATCTTATATCCTGCCATTTTGCTGAACTCATTTATTAGTTCAAGTAGCTTTGTTGTGGATACTTCAGGATTTTCTAAGTACAGGATCATGTCATCTGCAAAAAGTGAGAGTTTTACTTCCTCTTTTCCTATTTGGACGCCTTTAATTTTTTTGTCTTGTCTAATTGCCCTAGCTAGAACTTCTAGTAAAATGTTGAATAACAATGGTGATAGTGGGCATCCTTGTCTTGTTCCTGATCTTAGGGGGAAAGCTTTCAACCTTTCCCCATTGAGTATGATGTTGGCTGTGGGTTTTTCATATATGCCTTTCATCATATTGAGGAATTTTCCTTTTATTCCTATCTTTTGAAGTATTTTTATCAAAAAAGGATGTTGGATTTTGTCGAATGCCTTTTCTGCATCTATTGAGATGATCATGTGTTCTTTTTCCTTCAATTTGTTAATGTAGTGTATTACATTGATTGATTTTCTTATGTTGAACCAGCCTTGCATTCCAGGAATAAATCCCACTTGGTCGTGATGTATAAGTCTTTTGATATGCTGTTGGATTCGATTTGCAAGTATTTTGTTGAGAATTTTTGCATCTATGTTCATTAGAGAGATTGGTCTGTAATTTTCTTTTCTTGTGGAATCTTTATCTGGCTTTGGTATTAGGGTGATGTAGGCTTCATAAAATGTGTTGGGTAATTTTCCATGCTCTTCAATTTTTTTGGAAGAGTTTAAACAGGATTGGTGTTAATTCTTTTAGAAATGCTTGGTAGAACTCACCTGTGAAGCCATCTGGTCCTGGACTTTTCTTTGCTGGGAGATTTTTGATGACAGATTCAATCTCCTTAATTGTGATTGGTTTGTTAAGTTCTTGTATTTCTTGTTGTATCAGTGTAGGTTGGTTATGAGTTTCTAGAAATTTGTCCATTTCATCCAGGTTGTCTAGTTTGTTGGCATATAGTTTCTCATAATATCCTCTTATGATTCTTTTTATTTCTGAGAGGTCATTCGTAATTTCCCCCCTTTCATTTCTGATTGTATTTATTTGCATCTTCTCTCTTTTTTTCTTTGTTAGTCTAGCGAGGGATTTGTCAATTTTATTGATCTTCTCAAAGAACCAGCTTTTGGTTTTGTTGATTTTCTCTATTGTTTTTCTGTTCTCATTTTCATTTATTTTTGCTCTAATCTTTATTATTTCTTTCCTTCTTTTTGCTTTGGGATTGGTTTGCTGTTCTTTTTCTAGTTTCTCAAGTTGTTCAATTAAATCTTTGAGTTTAGCTCTTTCTTGTTTTTTATATAGGCATTTAGGGCTATAAATTTCCCTCTCAAGACTGCCTTTGCTGTATCCCATAAGTTTTGATACGTTGTGTTCTCATTTTCATTTGTCTCAATATATTTACTGATTTCACTTGCAATTTCTTCTTTGACCCACCGAATATTTAGGAGTGTGTTGTTCAGTCTCCACACATTTGCAAATTTACTTTTTTTCCGGTCTGTTATTGATTTCTAGTTTCATCCCATTATGATCTGAGAAGGTGCTTTGTATAATTTGAATCTTTTTATATTTATTGAGAGCTGTATTGTGACCTAACATGTGGTCTATCCTGGAGAAAGATCCATGGGCACTTGAGAAGAATGTATAACCCGCTGAGTTTGGTGACAGTGTTCTGTATAGGTCTGTTAGGTCTAACTTGTTTATCATAGTGTTCAAGTTCTTTGTTTCCTTGTTGATCTTTTGTCTAGTTGTTCTATCTAATGATGTGAGAGGGGTGTTGAAGTCTCCAACAATTATTGTAGAAATGTCTACTTCTGCCTTCAGTTTTGCCAGAGTTTGTCTCATATATTTTGGGGCACCCTGGTTAGGTGCGTAGATATTTATGACTGTTATATCTTCCTGGAAGATCGTCCCTTCTATTAATATATAATGGCCTTCCGCATCTCTTATCACTTTTTTGCATTTGAAGTCTGTTTTGTCTGATATTAGTATAGTTACCCCTGCTCTTTTCTGTTTACTGTTCGCATGGAGTATCTTCTTCCAACCTTTTACTTTCAGCCCGCTTGTATCCTTGTGTCTGAGGTGAGTTTCTTGTAAGCAGCATACGGATGGCTCATGTTTTTTCATCCATTCTGTCAGCCTGTATCTTTTGATTGGGGAATTTAATCCATTCACATTCAATGATATTACTGAAACTGCACTATTTATTTCCTCCATTGTATTCTTTGGTTTTCATATATCATCTTATTTTTGTCTCTCTTTTTACTCTTTTGGTTATCCTTTCTGCTTTTCTTTCTTCTATACTCTCCTCCAAGCCTCTCTCTCCTGTCTTTTTCTTTCAGGTTCTAAGGCTTCCTTTAATATTTCCTGCAAAGGTGGATTCTTTTATGCAAACTCTCTTAGTTTCTGTTTGTTTGTGAATACTTTATATTCACCTTCGTATTTGAAGGACAGTTTTGCTGGATAAAGAATTCTCGGCTGGCAGTTTTTCTCTTTCAGTTTCCTAATTTTATCATACCACTGTCTTCTCGCCTCCATGGTTTCTGAAGACAAATCTGCACAAAGTCTTACTGGACGTCCTTTGTACGTGATCGTTTGCTTCTCTCTTGCTGCTCTGAAAATTTTCTCTTTATCTTTTACATTTGACATTCTGAATAATATGTGTCTTGGTGCAGGTCTATTAGGATTTATTCTCAGTGGGGTACGGTGTGCTTCTTGGACTTGTAAGTTCATTTCTTTCGTGAGAGTTGGAAAATTTTCAGCTATTATTCCTCAAATACTCTTTCTGCCCCTTTTCCTTTCTCTTCCCCTTCTGGAACTCCCATGACACGTATGTTGTTGCGTTTTGTGTTGTCATTCAACTCTTTGAGCCCCTGCTCAATTTTTTCCATTCTTTTCTCTATTCAATTTTAGCTGCTCTGTCTTCAGTATCACTCTCTTCTATGATTTCGAGTCTGCTATTGTATGCCTCAAATGTATTTTTGACTTCACCTATTGTGTCTTTCATTCCCATGAACTCCGTTACTTTTCTGTTCATGATTTCAAATTCTTCTTTGCATTCCCTCAATGACTTCTTGATGTCATTTATCTCTTTAACTATATTCTCTTTTATCTCATTAATTTGATTTTGGAAATTTGTGCTCATCTCACTGATTAGTTCTCTCAAATTCTGCATCTCTTCTGGGACTTTGCTGTATTCCTTTTCTTGGGCCATGTCTTCTATTTTCTTAGTATGGCTCGTAATTTTTTGCTGGTGCTTAGGCATCTGGTTAGTTGGTATTTTACTTAGATGCTCTATCTCTTTCTCTTTTATTGGGTTTTAGTGGCAGGAGGCTGTGAGTTACCACAGCTCTTTGATTTTTGGCTCAACCTTGATTGTTAGGATTGTCTGTTGGTTGCTCAAAACCGGGCACTGGACCCAGTAATTGGTTGTAGAGTTGTTTCTTACGGCCTTGGGCAGGGAAGCTATAGAGGCCAGGAAAAGCCTCTCTTACTTATTAATTTTCTTATGTGCACTTTCTTTGTCTGCCAGGAGATGGCGCTTGTTGGTGCTCTCAATTCAATGCCTGGTCGGAGCGTATTTGTTGTGACACAGACCAGATCAATGTGATAGAGCTTCCTGTCTGGGGGCTAAGAGCCCTGTGATTCAAACTTTCTGAGACAGTTCTCCAGACTTCTCTCGTAGCAACCCCCTTTTCCCAGGTAGGAAATATTTCCACTCCCTTCTGAGTCCTCAACGATCTGTCCCTGTTAGTAGAGGAGGAGATTGGGAGGTTTGTATATCTTTAGCCCCTTGCAGGCTCCAAGGCAAACAATGGCACAGCCCCAGCAGCCTGGAAGGGCTCTCGGGACATGGCAGACCAAACCTGGGAGTCAAAAGCAGAGTCAGCCCCAGGCTCTCTCTCCCCTCCCCGTGGAGTCCTCAACAATTAGTCCAGGCTAGAAGAGAGGGAGGTTGTGAGGGTCAGATTTCTCCAGTCCTTCCTATGCTCCGAGGGCAAACTGCTGGGTGGAAAGGTCCGTAGGGCTCCGCAGCCCAAATTTACAGGTCAGAACCTGAGTCAGCCTAAGGCTGTGTCCCTCTCTCTCCCCTTTCCGGGAGTGGTAGATCCCTGGAGTCCCCTTTGTCTGTGGTCGCAGGCCCAGAGGCCTGAGAATTCTGAAGAGTGTGGGGGAGGGCGCCTGCAGCAGCAGAAACTGCTACTTCCAACTCACGGTTCCATTGTTGCGATTTTCCTCTTCTGTCCCTCTCTCCTCTGGGTGGTGTGCAGCCTTCACCTGCTGTCCTAAACTCTAGAAGATCTATTTCGGGGCTGTTTCAGCCTGTTCTCTAGCTATTTTTCTGGAGAAGAGATTCCCGTGTCTTACTAGTCCACCATCTTCCCAGAAGTTTTCTGATGACTGACTTTTAGTATTCTTTTTGGCAAATGGCAAAGTATGTTCTACCATTTAAAAACCTTGATTTAACATACCTGTTTGGTGTATCTGAAAATCTTTAATTTTGAAGCCAGATATTGATTATACACAGGTAAAAACATTCTTTTAAAAATAAACACAAAACATAAAAATACATAGGGGAGCAATCCCCTCAATATGCCTCCATTAACTTTATACAGGTTTTAACACCTACTTTTGTTATACATTTGCAAAGATATTTTACAAAATTCTGTATGTTACAAAAGTTTCTTGAAGGCCCTTATATTTCTCATGTTCCCACTATCAGAAAAAGTCATAGATGCACACAGCACATTTCACATAAGTATCCCTTATGATATATTTATGCAAATATCAGTTTACAAATGCATATAACAGCATAACAATTGGGATATACATAGTCATAGAAAGACTGGTTACACTAATAATGCCATTTATTAAGCTGTCGTTTCTTAAACACACATACAGAGATCAATGATGAAGCTGTTAGCAGAAAGCTCTGGGTTCTGGGCTTCTAGGTTCTTGGCTAATGTTGCATAAAAGAATTTAAAGACAGGCCATAGCATAGGCAAGGGAGCAAAGAGTTTATTAAGAAACAAGAAAAGAGTACATGGAGGCTGGCGAGCTGCAGGATGAGTCGCATGAGTGGTGGCTCCAGGTAAGGCCTTTAAAAACCTTTATTCTTCCCTTCATAATTTTGGGGCGGGGCCCCAGCTGTTCGCTGTTCTGATTGGTTGCCTTACAATTCCCTCCTGTTAGCTCTCAGCGGCCCAATGAGGAGGCCTGTTTGGGATTATCCAGGGCTTCTCCTTGACCCTGGAAAGAGTTCCAAATGGGATCTCGTGGTCAGGGTCTCACGGGATTCCTCAGGAGGTTTCCAGGGTGGGGTCTTGTGGTCATGTTTTCTGCCAGATCTGCTGGGTCTTCAGCTATAACCCAAGTCTTCCCTTTCCCTATACTAACCTGCCTCAAGGCCAGTTAGGATTCAAACCCAGGATCTTCTGCTTGCTTACTCTGAATATAATTCTGGGTGCGAATATAATATTTTTAATATAAGACTCATTAGTTTATAGGATAACTTGGTGGAAAGAGATCACGGAACAAGGACATCCTTTGTTTTTTTAAATTCGAAATGGCCACTGTTTTAACTAAAAAGACCTGGGACAAGTGGCCTATAGATCCTGAAGTAGCATAACAGAATCAGAGAAAAGAATTTATCAGGTGGGAGGAGAAAAGGTTACCTTCTTTGAAACTACAAAATACTAGTTCAGAAATTAGTTATATACACACCATTTTTACCGTTTTCTTTTTTTGGGGTGGGGGGAGGAACCAGTTGAATTTCTCATAGGAGTTCCATACAATGATGGTGCTTGGCTTGGGACTGGGGAGGGTATAGCCAGACCCTCCCCATGCTGTCTGGGACTCTAGAGGGTGGGAGCAGAAACAAAAAAACAAGGTTGGGGCCACTGCTATGCCCTGGATACAACCACTAGGAAGAATCATATTAATCAGGAAACAAAAATTCTTCTGGGCTCATGTGTGGAGGAGCCTCTCTCCTGCGACCTAGAGAGATGGATCAGTCTGCGCCGTAAGGACGGAGATCGGGACACGGAAAACAAGGACGAGAAGCAAGCAAGAAATTAGAGGACATTGGGGGAAAGCGCAAGGCAGGGACGGGGAGGGAAAGAAACCCACATCAGGTGGAAACAAGATCTAGAGCAAACCGGTTGGGTCCACAATTTGTTTTCCTGAAAGGAAAGAAAGTACCTGAGGATTGTCTTTTTTTTTCCCCCTTCAATTTATGAAAACTACTTTTATCCTCATTACAAAAGAAAAGGCTAAGGGGAAGTAAAGACAATCTCTGCCTTATTAGGGAGAGAGCTGAAGGGGAATCTAGATTATCTTTTTGGTACGTCTGAAATAAGCCACGGCCGGGTACAGGGCAGAACCATCCTGGTTTCTGAAGATCTACATCCCTTTCAGGAGAATTCCAGAGGGAGTAGCTGGTACAGTTCTATTTTTATATTTAAATATGTATGTCTCTTTTTGTCCGCCTTTTTAGCAATACTTTCCTTGTTTGTAAGCACGAGTGACAAGAAAGTGTCAGTACAGAATAGGAATATTTTCAACTTCCTCCTTTATCTGCCTGTGTCTTTTTTAGAGGGTAGGAGTGGTCCTTATTTCGGAAAAGGACATTTTAATTTGAAAGTCTCTCTCTAAATAATTTACACACACACACATTTAGAAAGAGAGATATCTTGCGGAGATTGAAATTCTACTAAGAAAGATGGAAAAAGGTGCCAGGCACCGAAACAACACTGAAAAGAACCCCCCAGGTGGGAGCGAGTCAGATGCCAGCCAAGACACGGTTTCCGGAGGGGGCGGAGTAGCCCTGAAGAAAGAGATTGGATTGGTCAGTGCTTGTGGTATCATCGTAGGTGAGTCCAATTCCCTGTCCCAACGACCATAACCCATCCCCCCCCTTCTTTGGTGCTCCCCTTGTGGAACCTTAACACCTCTCAAGCACTATTTTTTGCTTCCCACTCCCCTAGAAAAGGAGTGTCAGTCCCCTGTGCTATAACCCAAACCCCATGGTCAAGTTTGAGAAGTATAGGAATGAACAAGTGATATATGTCAAGTATCTCTTCCTCCAAGCTAGACTTAACAGTTCTGTCTGGTGTTCATACAATGGAGTAGATTGGGGATCACAAATCTGGCTTATGGGCAGCGTCACCGGAGAGCTTGTCAAAAAATAAAGATCTTCAGGCTCCACACTTGGAGGCGCTGATTCAGTAACCTTAAGGTGGGACTGGGGACCTGAAATTTTTAACAAGTGCTTATACAGCCATCTCTTCAGCCATCCATGCACTGGCTTTCAAGACTGATTTAGTAGATATGTTCTTACTTATGTTATATGACACTATGGTCCTAGAGGGTATGTAATAAGAAAATAGCAACAACAATAGGCAATAAGAATGCCTAGCATTTCTATAGCTTTTCTATCTTATGCAGCACGTTCACTTTGTGAAGTAGATGTGACAGCGCTGTTATTCCCATTTCACAGATGAGGAAATTGTAAAGAAGAGAGGAGACAGATTGTGCCTTCCCGTAAGGGTATAATTGGCAGTTTCTTGGGTTGCCCAATGGAGTGAGCCTGTCTTTTTTTTTTTTTTTCAAAGATTTATTTTTATTTATTTATTCCCCCTGCTGCTTGTGTTTGATGTGGCCATTTGCTTTGCTTTTTTTTTTTCTGTGTCTGCTTGTCTCCCTTTGTTGCATCATCTTGCTGCGCCAGTTTAACATGCGGCCTGGGCCGTCAGTTCACTGAGACCCGCGGGCCAGTTTGCCTTCACCAGGAGGCCTTGGGAATCGAACCCGGGGACTCCCATATGGTAAACGGGAGCCCAACCAATTGAGCCACAGCCGCTTCCCTGGGCCTGTCTTTTAATACCCATGGAGGACCTTGTGAGGTTCTGTAAGGGAATTGGGAGTAACTAGAATGTGGAGTTGAGGAGGAGTGGATGGGTTAAATGTGTGTTCCAGCTGGGAGGCACTGAAGCTGGGGAGCCTTGGTGTCCCTGAGAGGGCAAGTGCAAGTCAGTCCGTCCCCCTGACTGCCTTCTACAGGGCAGGGTCCTAAATACGGCCCTGTCTCTAGACAGCATATTCTCCTCTTTCCAGAGAGGCCCTGGAGATGGATAACAGGTAATGGCTCATCACTGCTCTTACTTCACAGGAAGTAGACAGCAGGGTGAGAGTTTCTTCTGCTGTCTTTGGCAAAGGGCTTTCCCTTCTTCCCAGAGAAATGGGTGCAGGACTGTCATGCCCAGATATATTTCTGTGTCATTGCCCCAGAGTTCCTTTGTGAAAGCTTGGTGTATCCTGGTGGCCATGAGCCATTTTCTTTGGATGTCCCCATGTTCCAGGCAGTAGAACAGAGTCTTCTCTGGCACCTGAGCAATAGTTACACTGGAGAATACCCTTGAAATCAAATAAAATCAGCACAGTATTCAACTAATCTTCTTCACCTCTACACCCAGACTTCAGTGATCATGCCATCTGCACTCTTTTCCAAATGGAATCCCATTTTATCTAATTCTCTGACTCTGGTAGGTTTTGCAGGCATCTATAGTTATAGGAAAGGCAATGTTATATATTTAAAAATTATAGTCATTGTCTGAATCTCATTCTTCTCTTTATCTCTCCTTCACTCTATCTGTATTGTTTTAAAAAAAAATGAGATCAACAAAGTACTATGTTCAGCACATGTCAATTTATGGTCTGTAAATAACCCAGAGCCTGTTACCTCTTTCACCAGTTAGATAGGATTAAGCAGTTTCCTCCCCGTGGGAAGGCTCTGATTCATACACAGAGGTGCACGCCCACATGCACACAAGCACACTTAAACCTCCTGCCTCGGCCTTGCTCACCCAGCCCTATAAACATGCAGGAATTCAAGGGTAGAGGGCATTTTCCTACATACTGAGGTTGTCTTGTCTCTTTCCTTAATGTTTTTTTACTGTGAAGAAATGGGAGTGTTCAGGTATCATAAGTATGATTTCAGTTGGGTGACTGTGACCACTGATTTGTCCATAACCTCATGGAAGGCATTTCAATGTGAGAATAGTCCTAAAGCTCCCCATGGTGTCATTACAGTAACAAAAATAACAACTCTAGTGCTCTATGGTGAAAAAAAAAAAAAAAATTCTTCTGAACTCTGTGATTCTGCAATCAAGTGACAAAAATAAATGACTAAACTACAGCTCTGAGGATGATGGCCTGTCCACCCAGAGTTGTGGTTGCTGCAATCAGAGTTCCTTGATTAGCCCTGGACCCAGCTTGAGGCTGAGAGGGAAAATGACCTCATGTCTGGTCCCCAAATCCTAGCTTGGGGAAGATCCCAATGATGTCCAGGTAGGAGGTCAAGGTGACACCTGGGAGTTGAAGCACTCAGTGAGAGGTAAGGGACAGAGTCTCCTTTTTGTTTGCGGAAGGACAGAAAAAGAGTCACCATCCCTAAAGTAAGGGAAGAACATAGTTCTGTAGAAATATCAGATTCGCCAAGAAGGGAGATGCTGGTGCTGATTGGTACATCAATTCGGGATGAGTGGGGAAGAGGAAAAGGGAGAGAAGTTAGGGTGGGGGGCTGGCTTAGTCCTTCCAGCTTTCCTGTGGCCAGCGGAGAAGTGCTCAGAGGTTGCTGAAGTGTTCATTTTTCTTGCTCCAGTCCATCTGTGGGGCCCAGTTTGCTGCTTTCTGATGCGCTCTCTTTGGCCACAGCCAGGGAGATGTTGGGGGGTCACGGAAGAAGGAAATAGAAGAGGGTGCTGTGGAGTCTTGTTTCTTGAGGCTTCTTGGGAATTCAGCTCCTCACTGGTGTCACTGGACACAGTGACCTTGCCAGGGTTGGCCTGGGGCTCTCAGAGGCTTCTTTGGCCGGGGCTTCACCACTGGTCTCCTTCTGACTCTCCCCATTGGTAAAGGGCTCAGGCAACAGACCATGAAGGTATTCCTCAGATGGGGTCACTTTGCATTTCTTTTTTTTTTTTTTTTACCTGGAGGTCCCAGGGATCGAACCCAGGTCTCTCCATATGGGAGATGGACACCCAACCATTTGAGCCAGATCCATCCCCCAACTGCATTTCTTGAAGAACTCATCAGTCTCCTTGTCTACCACCAGCCGCTTGGTCTCCTCCCCACCAGCCCTGATGGCGGATATCAGAGCCCTATGATGCTTGCCTTCCATGCAAGACCCCATTCGCCTCTAGGATGTGATTCTGGGCCAGAGCTCTGAAGCCTCAGCCGGTCCTTGAAGGCAGGATCACTGCCCCCAACCCTTTTTTAACCCTCTATATTGTAAAACCACCCATAGTAGGCAGCATAATTCAGCATAATAACTTGCATATTGTAAAGTTATTGAATTAAATTAACTGAAAAATAAGGTATAATATAATACACTCAATTATATTCAATATCCTCTATGTGGTAAGCACTATTCTAGAACTAAGGTTAAAGCAATGAAAAAAAAAATCACATTCTAGTGGGGGGAAATAATATATTAAGTCTAATACATCCACTAAAACACTGATCATGTGATGGTATGTGAAAAGAATCAATATTTGTATGGTGCTTGACAATGGGATTTTCAAATATGTTAAATGACTTTTCCTTGGAACTCTCCCTCCACCACCCCAACTAGAAGCCAACTGTAATGCAAATTATATGTACTAATGATGCCTGTTGTTTCCAGTCTGCCTCCCACTTGCAAATATTGCCTTTTTATTTCTTTTATTTCTTTTTTTTTTCAGTATTGCCTTATATTCCACAGTAATGCTATGCTCTCAGAAAAAGCCAATTAGAACATCGGCTGGCCAATTACCTGTTTCTTTTGAGAATCTGAACTAAGAGACTCTGAAAGGGCCGTGAAACCTAGAGGTAGTTAAGCTAGGTTGTATTACATGGAACACGAGTTGAAAGAGGCAGCCAAAGGGTGAAAAAGAGAAACAAAGATTGAGAACACAAGAATACAGAGATAAGAGATACCATGAGGCTCTAGAGATGGGCAGAAAAAGTCTTCATTTTCTAAGATTCTAATAGGTAAGAGGCCCAACTGAAGATTCTGAGATTTCCACAATCTCAGAATGAGATTCAAGCTACCCTGAATATATATTTCTGCCCTCTTCAGTCAACAGTCTTGACACAAACAACAAGAAAGTACCCAACTGGTCAACCATATCATATTAATAGTGATAATAAACTGATCACTATTATCCAAATAGTTCATTATGGAATTGTAACATCTGGTCACAATTTTCTTCCAATGGCTTGCTCAGATGTCATTCTACCCTGAATGACATCTTAAGAGGGAGAAATTCTATACTACAGGAGATTGTAAACTAACAGAACTTTTTGGAGGATAATTTGACAGGATCACACTGTAAAATGTACTATTTTAGCAGTCCACTGTTGGGAATTTAACCTAAAGAAAGAGTTAAACAAGTGCATGAAAATAAAGTTGAAGTGATGTTCCTTACAGCATTTTTTTGGTTTTGTTTTTGAGGTACCAGGGCCAGGGATTGAAATCGGGACCTTGTATGTAGGAAGCTGGCACTCAACCACTGAGCCACATTGGCTCCCCTGAGTTGGTTTTTTTGTTTGTTTGCTTGTTGTCTGTTTTTCTTGTTTTTAGGAGGCACTGGGAACCGAACCTGGGACCTCCCATGTGGGAAGAAGGCGCTCAACTACTTGAGCCACATCCGCTCCCCACATTTTAAAAAATAATATATATTTTTTATTAGAGAAGTTGTGAGCTTACAAAACAATCATGCATAACGTGCAGAATTCCCATGGACCACCTCTCCACCAACACCCTGCACTGTTGTGGAACATTTGTTACAGATCACGAGAGAACATCAGCAAAATATTACTACTAACTATGGTCCATAACTTACATTTGGTATATATATTTTTTCATCCACCTCCTTATTATTAACACAATGTCCTTACCACATTTTTGTAATAGCAAAAAAATGGAGATTTTTAATTGCCCATAAATAGAGGAATTTTATGTTGTCACTAAAAGAGTATCTTGAAATAGATGTCCACATTAGACTGTTAAATTAAAAATGCAATTTTCAGAATGGTATAAATAATGTGACTCTTAAAAAAAAAAAAAAAAAAATATATATATATATATATACACACTCTGAAAACTAGAAATATTATCTCAGGAAAAATATGAGGGAACTTGCTTTAAAAACAAACAAAAAATAGGTTCTATATTTTGTTGCTTCACATTTTTTTCCCACATATTAACATCTCTAAAATTGGGGTGTGTCACATAATCCTTGTCAACTAGGCAGCAGTTGTGACATAACTGTCATTACCCATGCATCAAAACATGCAGAATGAGTGTCAGCAGCTTAGGAAAAAACCCTGGAGACAATGGTGGAGCACTGTTAAGGAATATTGCAATCATCAATTCTCTTGATGGTGAATAAGAAAATGTGTGGGAAAACAAGGACAACAACTCTAAGTTGAAAATTAATTCAGAAGACTGAATGCAAAAAGATGTTAGGAACACCTTAACTAGTTTATGTCATTTATACCTTTCCTTCTATCAAAAGAGTGATAAATGTACCCATACACAGACATACACTTATATAGATACATACTTGGTTTTTCTTTCATTCAAAACAGTTCAAAGTAGAAAACTCAAGTGGTCCCTAATTTCACCACCATTTTAATTATTCAAGGCATTAAAATAAGTAAAAAACTGTCTTCTGTATTATTCGTATGCCTTACTTTATTCATTTGTCCACTAATTAAAAATATAGTTCATACATTGTCTCTCCTTCATAGAGTAATATTTCTATTTCAAAGTTTGCAAAATTAAATTTCTGATGTAAATCTGCAATATTTAACTGGTTATGTTTCAAAACTTCATTTGTATATTAGTTGTTTGGAAGTGAGAACAATGTTATAAAGAATAAATTATCAGATTAGCTAATGCAGGACTATTTAGCTCAAAATGCATCTTTAAACTAATAAATACTGTAGGAATGTAGAACCTCTGGACAATTTATTTAGAAAACAATTTTTTTTTTAATTAGAAAATGTTTTTAATTAGAAAATGTTTTTTTTTAATTAGAAAATGTTTTCAGTTTCAACTTAGAAATTTATTTAGAAAACAATTTTTTTTTATTTAGAAAATGTTTTCAGTTTCTCTTGCTACAGTTCCATCAAGAACAAGTATCTCCCTTATTTAATTCTACCTGTTTATCAGTGAAATTGCATACATATTCAGTGTCAAAACCTTTGTGGTTTTTTGGCTTCCATGTTTTGGCAGTGGGAGTGGAGGGCAGGGTTGAAGGCTTTGTGATTGGTGATTATTGGAGGCAGAGGCTGGGGGAGTAGGAGAGAAGGGAGAATAGGGAAGCAGAAGAGAAATTGATGAGGAACTCTAACCGTTAGGATAAGAATGAACTCTGGAGTCAGATTTGGGCTCAAATCCTAGATGTGACTTTTACTAGCCTTATGAGGTTTGGAAAGTTATTTAATTTCTTTGTGGGTCAGTTTCTTCATCTGTAAAACAGAAACAATAAATTCCACAGCGTTGATGCTGGGGTTAAATGAAACAGCATAGATTCTTAATGGCTAAGCAAATCATAGATGTTCAAAAACATTAGCCGAATTAAGAGCGTAGTTGCTCTAACGTACTTAGTTACCTGCAAAATACATTATTTATTTACTCAATTTCTCCCACTTTTAGAGGTATTCTGAAGCACATCAGATGGAGATAGGTTCAAATTATAACTCTGCCACTTAGCTATGTGACATTGGACAAGCTACTTAGCATCTCTGCCAGTTTCATTATAAAAATGGGGTCAACAGTGCTCACATTATATGATTTGTAAGGAATAAGTCAAATAGGAATAAGTCAGATAAGCTACAGAAGTACTTTATCAATGATAAGACTTAACATTGTAAAGATGGCATTACTTCACAAATTAAGTATATTCTCAATCCAAATCCCTGAAGAATTTTTCATGCAATTTGACAAACTTTCCTAAAATTCATTTGGAAGAGAAGATACACAAAAAGGATATCAGGATAATTTTGCTTTTATACATAAGAAAATACTATAAAGCTAAGTAAGTCAGCATGTTATTAGCATAGGTATAGACAATTAGAGCAATGAAAAAGAATGGGGGTTTTGCAAACTAAAAAGATGTAAGGGTAAGAATAGACTATTCAATAAAGTTTTGGAGGTGGGGGGGGGGAAACGGGTGTAGCTCAATGGTTGAGTGCCTGCTTCCTATGTATGAGGTCCCAGGTTCAATCCCTGGTACCTCCTTAAAAAATAAAATTAAAGTGTTGGGCCACTCTTAAAAAAAGAAACACAACAATTAAATTCCAGCCTCATTCCATACTCAGAAATAAATCCCAGATTGATTCGAGTTCTAAAAGTAAATAAGATACTAAAAGAAAATAGAGAACATTTTTAAGTGGGTTGGAGAAAACCATAGTAGGACAAAAAAACTCAGACGCTATCACTCTCATCATAGAATAAAGAAAGCTCATGTATTTTATTTTTGTATTGCGATTTCTTCCCGACAGTAATGAAGTAATTCTCAACTTCTAGTGTGGTTTTCTCATTATTATACAAACATCCTTCCCGTACTTAAAAAAATAAAAATAATAAAAAAAAAAGTCCTAAAAGCATACAGGAATAATGTGGCAAGAACCCTTTATAAAAGGCAATTTCCCCTCATATTAATACCAAATACAATGAAGCAATTTCCTGAGTGGACACCTTAGTGATCCTAAGTGCTGGTGGTTACAACCACACACAATTAACCTAGAAATGCATAAAATGCAATATAATAGAATGTTCAATTTAAAAACAAATACACAAAAAGAAGGGGAAAAAAAAACCAAAATAATTAAAAAAAAATTTAAAAACACATAATATGCTTTCATGATTCTAAATTGCATTATTAAGTGGATTTCACAATAATTTATAATCATTTACTTAAGAATAACGACATTTTAAAACCTAAAGCTTAAAATAGAAATGAGAAGTTTATATTAGGTAACAGGAAGGCAAGGCAAAACTTAATTGCTACAGTATTCAGCATTCTAAAGGTGTAATTTTGTAATTCAATAAAGAAGGAAAAGTGCTAAGTGGGGTTTTTTTTGGGGGGGGGATGACAATTTTAGGATTATGTTTTAATTAACACGTTGAAAAGTATTTTCAAAAATTTTATCTCTTAAGGTTAGTCATCTGAATGGATTTCTATTATGCTTTATCACTTGACTTCGTACAAGAGGAATACAATTTATAACTGGTTAGAACAGATTCAACATCTATAAGTGTCAATCTAGGAGAATGGAAGGTATTAAAGGACACTTCACATGATTTGGCTTTTTCCTGAAGACTGCAGTTAAGTCTGCCTCTCTCCATTGCTACTAGAATTATTTCTGGTTACTGTGCCTTTTCTCCTACTCAAAATTCAACCCATCGATCCAGACCCATGAACTGGGCTTTACACTAATTCAATTCTAGTCTTGAAACAAACCTAATTTCCTATTGCCTAATCCTTTACTATTCAAAAAGACCACTGCACTTTGGTCTTATACAAGAAAATTTCTACTCCAACTTTTCCTATCTTTCAGGGAGAAATAGATCGGTATAGATAGATAAAATGGGTCTCAGGAAGAAATACTCATTTATAACTCAGGGAAAACTCCAGGCTATCATCCTACATTCTTAGTCTTCTAACATCACTCATTCTCTAACGACGTCAAAATGATTTTCCACAAAACAAAAATTCTAGGTATCTTAACATAATGCGAAGTACTTGCTCTGGGGAGGAGAAGCTGAGGGAATGCTTCCTTCAAAAGAGGAAAACATGAAGTGTGAAGTCTAACTTCTAAATTTGCAATGGTGGTTTGGCGAAAAGAAAATCTCCCTTGGCACTAGAGAGGTCGCAAACCCTTAGAACCAGTGGCAGACGCGGGAACGCCCCGGCACACTCCCGCCCAGAAGTGCAAGATACTCCCGGGCTTTCGGAAAGCCGCCATGGAAGCAGGCCGAGCATCAACCGCACAAAGTTATCTCACGTCTGGGACCGCAAGCCCGGCAGGTTCGTCACAAACACTCTAGGAAGAGACAGAAGAGCGGCCGACGGGACCGGTAACGCTGCTGTGAAACGAAGCCCACCCACCGCTTGACTGCCCCTAAGGCGACTAGCTGTCCCCAGCGTGGTTCACTCACCGGTAGCCTCAAGATCGCGACTACAATTCCCAGGAGGCTGCGCGGCCGACGAAGAGTCTCTCCCAGCATGCAACACGGCGGCGCCTCTGTCCCTCCGTCTTCTTTCTCTGCTCCTCCTACTTTTCTACCCGTCGTCACTCGCGAGGGCTGGAGGTAGGGTGCAGAAGGGGGACCCGGCGCCCTTGGCGTGCCGCGTCAGACGTGGGGAGGGGGACGGGGCGGGGAGCGGGGGAGAGAATGGGTGGACGAAGGGGAGGGGAAAAGAGGAGGGGAGGGTAAATAGTGGGCCAGGCAGGAAGATGGCGGCGGTAGCGGAGGTGTGAGTGGACTGGGGTCTCTGCAGCTGGATTTTCTCTTCCCTTTTTCCTCCCCTTTTCCTTCCTTGTTTGAGATTGGCATCGAGGGGGCTGAGTTCGGGTGGCGGCGCCGGACGCAGCGCAGGGGTCACGGCGACGGCGGCTGACGGCTGGAAGGGCAGACTTCCTTCGCCGCTGGTTCTCCTTCCCCGGTCCGCTCGGTGTCAGGCGCGGCGGCGGCGGCGGGGCGGACGGACTTCGTCCTTCCTCCTGCTCCCCCCCGCCTCGGAGCGGGCACTCTTGCTTTCGCCATCCCTCGACCCTTCACCCCGGGGACTGGGCGCCTCCCCCGGCGCAGCTCAGGGAGCGGGGGCCGGTCTCCTGCTCGGCTGTCGTGCCTCCATGTCGGATAACCAGAGCTGGAACTCGTCGGGCTCAGAGGAGGATCCGGAGACAGAGTCCGGGCCGCCTGTGGAGCGCTGCGGAGTCCTTAGCAAGGTGAGCCACCCGCAGGGCCGGGAGCCCCCAGCCCAGTCCCACCTGCTGCGAGGCAAGCCGCTGAGGTCTTGGGGTGGGGCTGGGCGGGGAAGCACAGACTGTCCCGGGGCGGAGGCTGCGGAATGTGCTGGGGAGCGGGGCTGAGTACTGTCGCCGTAGTGTCCCGGACAGGGGTGGGGTAGGGCAGAGAGGGGGACTGTCCGCGCCTGCCCGGGACGGACTCGGCGGCAGCCGAGTACCGAGGGAAGTGTGGCTCAGCCGTGGCTCCAGTTTGCGAAGCAGGATGCGCACTGTGACTTGGGACCCAGGGCGTCAGCTGCGCGGGGTGTAGGAATCTGGGTTGGGCAACAGCGGTGTCAGAACCGCTGGGAATGAGGGTGGTGCAAATCGGACCTCCCAAAAGAGGTTAGTCTGGATATGCCGGGCATAGTTGGATTGGGGGACTCTAGGGACACGGCTCTTTAGACAGAAGCCTGAGCAGCTTGGCTTGGTGTGTGAAACCTGCGGAGATAGGATAGGTTAGATGTAAAAAGAGATCTGAATGAGGAGCACTTTTACTGTGTCCCTCTTACCTTCTACTCCAGTTCATAAAAGAGCTGTTGTAATCGACATGTTATAGGTTCAAGAAATGTTCACAATACTTGGAACATAGAGACCAAACTTTGGTCCAGGAGGAAGAGCATTGTTAAAAATAAAATATTCTTTCATACATCTTAACCTTTCCTGTATTTTTAAAAATTCCTTTTTCACAGTTTTAGCAAAGTAGTGCTTTGTAGGACCAAAATTGATGAGACCTTTTTAAAGAGAGTAAATGATCAGTCTTTCCTTTTGATAGTACATGAATTTTTTTTTTTTTTTTTTTTTTAGGTTTTTGATATGGGAAAATTCACATATCCTTTTCGACTTCCTTCTTCCTGTTAAACTTTTAGAAATGGATGGAGCTAGCAGTTAACTTGGAAGGGAGAGCTGGGGCCAGTCCCTCAACTAGCTGGTCATAAGATACTAGGTCATGTGCAGCCACTGCTATTAAGAAATTACTCTGCTTGCAGTATTAATACTTTGACTAAGCATTTGGACCTCATTTGTAGAATTGTTTTATGTTAGGTTCTTAATGTCTTTGGAAGGCTGGTGAAAAATGGCCTAGGAAGGGAGTGAGTGTTTCATAGCTGATTAAGGCTTGCAGTGTTAATTTTATAGCAGAAAAATTGTGGTGAGTCTTGATACTGTGATCATTCTTGAAATTTATGTGGAAGGTTTTCAGTAAAGTGAAGCTCCCCAGGGTTTCTTTAGGTGAAATGAATGTTGTAATTTAGGAATCTGTGTTGAACACATTGTGTAATAAGTATACATTTTCAGATGGGAATACTTACGAAACAGGTTCTCGGCTTCTCAATGATTCTAGTAGTTTCCTCACTTTTTCATTAGATAAGAAGCAGGCTGCCATGTTAATATTGTGGTGCATTAAATATTTTACAAAACTATGCTTTTGACCTACTGATCATCACTTTCTTGGGAAAAGTAGGGAGAGGAGAGTGACTGTTAGGAAAAAGTTATCGTGCTCTTGAGTTATTCACTGTATTCAGAGCAGTGTAGTAGGCATAAAGTACATCAAAAAATAGATTAGTACTTAAATGTGTGAAAATGTAGTATTTGACCATTTCTGTGGAAGGTGAATAACTTCAATTTTGACTGTTGCTGCATACATGGAATCAAAAAGTATATATGCTTCAGTATTACTACTGTGAACAGCTGTGAAGGAAATTTCCCTGAAATTTAATGATTATGGTTATATATAATTTTTTTTTGTAAACTTTTTAATCAAGGGGATTTTATATTGAATACATACACATACACTGAGTATGAAACATGTGTTTAAATTTAAATGTACATATTATATATTTTGAGCCCTTTGTATTCAACTGGTAATTTAGACAAGAGTTAGAACTCAGTATCTGTTCTTTTCATACCTATTAATATAGACATTTGTTTGGTTTCTTCCCCCCAAAATGGAGTGGATTTGGAATGGGAGGGGATGGGGATGTAAATTTATATTAGAAATTCATGCCAGATCAAAATTTTTTTTCGGTGTGGTGATCTAAAATACATGGTAATACCTATGAAGCATGTTTTCTATAGAATCACTTATTAAGCATTGTAGGTTCCAAAAATGCCTGATAGATAGTAATTCTAGGTGGTTATAACAAATATCTGTATAGATAGTGGTTTTGAAAGGATTCATTCTTTCTGGGACTTGACCAGATAAATCTAGGTTGAATAAATCTCATCCATCTTCTGAATCCCCTCCATCCTTCGTGGTTTTCCTTATCCTCTATTTCAACACACACCTAACTATTGGCTGATATTATATCCATCTTTAAGAAAGCCTATCTTAGATACCATCCTTCCCATAAAACCTTTACTTATATTTCTAACCATTTGAGATCTCTTTTCCTTTGAACTTCCATAACATTTTATTTGTAACCTGCTTCTGATTCTTAATATATATATAATTTTTTTCTCTTGAATTTGTGCTTGCTGAATTATTGGGCAGGAATCTCTTCTCTTACAGTGTCTAGCAAGCAATCTTGAAGCTTAAGCTGTGTTAGCTGTGTATAACTCTGCCTTCAACCAGGCAAATATGTGACAAGCACTGTTCTAAATCTATTCTTATTTAATCTTCACAACAACTCTAAAAGGTTAGAGAGAGTTTAAGTTAACTTGCCCACAGTCACGTGGTTACTGGCCTTATGAAAAGCAGGAATTGGAAGCAAAGTGGGATTAATTTATAGAGAGTCTTGAATATCATTCTAAACAATTTGTATTATAGACAGTGAGGAGTCATGAATGTAGGTTTTGGACCTGGAGACATTAAATAAGATTAATATGTAAGATAAGGAAATATGATTAATAAGTAAATAAGTTTATGTAAGCTGTGAAATAAAAAAAGTGTAGACAAGGAGGTTATTAAGCCTTCTCAGGAATTCAGGAACCTGATAGTTTGATTGGACTAATTGAAAATAGAGAAGAGGAAGCAAATTTAAGAGTGTAATATGAAGGAACGATGAATAGGCTTTGGTGATGGGCTATAAAGATTTTGAAGGAACAGTCTTATGTTGAGTATCTCCTATGTAAGCATTTTCATTATTTTATTCAGCCTTTCAAACAACAGGTGATGAAACTTAGGTTAAGAAAAGTAACTTATTAAAGCTCCACATACAGCTAGTAAAGAAATTTGAGTCTGTCTAATCCTGTATCCAGTATGTTGTCCAAACTGTACACTAACCCTGAGCCAGATTTGAGTCCAAAAGACTGTGGAAATATCAGTGCAGCCAAAAGAAGTAGGAATGTAGAGAGGAAGTGTGCCTTATGAGAGGAGGTGAATTTAGTTTTGTATGTAACTGTTATTATTTCAAGTTGATGTCTTAGTGTTCAGAAATAACAGGCAATTAGATATAAGAATATGGTATTAGAGAGCCAATAGAAAAGAATGAGTTAAATTGTCAGTATGGGTGAGCTCTCTGAGAGTGGAGTTGTAATGATAGGCCAATTGCAAATATGCTGAATTAGGGGATAGGAAAACGAAGATTTCTCAGGAGGTAAAGAGCCTGAACCAATGCAGTATATTTTAACAATCCATTCTAAATTCTGCAGATAATTTTTGGAATTATCTGTACTTATAGCCCAGAGAGCATAAAATTAAGCAAAAATCAAGCCTTCCCTTAGAGGTAACATTTCTGCCTTTGCCAGCTTATTGATAATGATCTATAGTGTTACCCCACGATTTTAGAGAAATCATTTATAATAAGTACTGGAGGCAGATAATCCAAGTGTATTTTTGAAAACCAATTCTATATTTGTATTATTAGTGTTAGGTTAGAAAAATTTTTCTTCAGAGAAACTTGGAAAATGAATTAACTATTTTAAATGTATAATATTAAGTTCTGTAGAGGGAAAATTAAAGTTGATATAGAAGTATTTTTACTTTGATGCAGTTATTGCCATCATAAATTTTCATATGTGAATAACTTAAAACAAAAATGGAATTTTGGTGAATGTCTTCATACATTTGTTGATTTAGAAGACATACTGTATTAATGTAAGAGAGTGAAAGACTATATGACAACTTATTTTCTATTGAATATATTAATCATGACAGGAACCAAAACAATTTGAGCATAATGTATGTGATGAGAAGGGGAGGATAAAAGCACACAGAAGATCAAAACAGAATTTTTAATCGAAATCCTGTTTCAGTTCTATTCCTCAAATGTTAGAGGAAAATATTTTTATTTATTATATATTATTTTATTTATATATTTTTAAAATATCTGAAACTCATTATACAATCTAGAAAATCTCAACCTTTCACTTTTTAAAAAAATATTTATTTATTTATTTACTTTTATCCATTTTTAAAACCTCCCTTCCCCGTTTTTGCTGTTTTTGTGTCCATTCGCTGGGCAATTCTCTGTGTCTGTTTCCTGCCCTCTCTTCTCATCCTTTTCCTCCTGTCTTTACCAGGATTCAATCCTGGGAACCTCCAAAGTGGGAGAGAGGCATCCTACCACCTGCGCCACCTCAGTTCTTGGTTTTTGGCTCTCCCATGTGTCACTCTCCTGTTATGTCATCATCTTGTTGCAGGGCCTGGCGGGCCTGCGCACCTTCTATATTTTTCTTTATTTTACCGGGAGGTCCCGGGGATCAAACCCAGGTCCCTCCATATGGGAGACGGATGCCCAACCATTTGAACCACATCCGCCCCACTCTTTCACTTTTTATAATTATTTTTACTGTTTATGCTTATAATTAAGTTGAACTTTTCATATTGTAGTTTTTTTATATATACTTTTTAATTTTTTTTAAAGGTTTCTTAGATTACATAAGTGTTGCATAAAAAATATATGGGATTTCCATATGCCCCACTCCCTACCCATCCCGCATTTTCCCACATCAACAACATCATTAGTGTAGTTCATTTGTTACAGTTGATGAACACATTTTGGAGCATTGCCACTGAGTGTGGATTATAGTTTACATTGTAGTTTATACTCTCTCCCACATAGTTTTGTAAGTTATGACGAGATATATAATGGCTTGCATCTGTCATTGCAATGTCATTCAGGACAATTCCCGTCCTGAAAATGCCCACATAATACACCTATTTTTCCTTCTTCCTCCCCTCAGAACCTCCTGTGACCACTGCCTCCACATCAATGATAAAAGTTCTTCCATTGCTAGAATCACAATAAGTGTATAGTAGAATAATAGTAAGTCTACTCTAGTCCATCATTCATTCCCTAATCCTGAGGACTCTGGGATGGTGATGCCCACTCCACCTCTAATTGAGAGAGGGCTTAGATCCCATGGGGCAGGTGGATGAGATTATCTTGCTTGCAGTTGCAGACTCTCTCTGTTCCTTGGGATAGTGGTTGTCCATCATCATCTCCCTGTTAGTTGTCTTGGGTGAGTCCAATGAACTGGAAAATAGGGTTGGAACTCTGTTGAGATTCAGGGGCCAACTGGCACATGGACAGCCCAAAGATTTAAGTCTCTTGGACATATACGTCTCAACTCCAGTACTAACTATAGGTTCAAATAGAAGGGACAGAACAGCTATGTGTAGGGAAACCACAACTGAGTCCAAATCTGCCACACTGGGGAGCATAGATTCCAAAGTTGGACCCACTGGCAGGGTGCCAAACTCCTGAGCTGTCAGCCCTGCCTACAGTGTCTGGATGTCTCCAGAGCCCTCAGGAACCCCGCTATTTGAGGCAATATTTACTTTGGCAGTCAATGAGATCCTGCTGATACATGCATAAGCATAATCTCTGGAATGACCTCCCGACTCACTTTGAAGTCTCTTAGCCATATAAACTTGACTGTCTTTACCCTTTGCCCCTTTTGGTCAATGTATTTTTCCAGTTGCATTGTTAGTTGGTTCTTGATAGTAATCCCTTGGTGCCAGGAAGGCTCATTCTTGGGAGGCTTATCCCACGTGGGGCGGCGGGGGTGGGGGGCGAAGGTAACACATTTATATAAGCAACAAGGAGGCTCTCAGGAGGTAACTCTTAGGCACCCTATAATACTAGGCTAAGTTTCAGTTTCAGAAGGAAGGGTTTATAAGTATAGTCATCAATATCAGTTCTTGCTGTACCATTAGAGAATATGGCAGAGCTCCCTAGCATGGGAATTCGGTATTCTTTCAGTTATTGTGTAAATCTCCACCCACCGTGACAATGCTCCGTGAACACTTGAACACATTCATATGCCTTCCTTATAGGTATACTCCAGGTGAACCTCCTCCTGTGCATCCCACATCACTGACACCCCACACCAATGATCCTCCCATCACAGTTGTAACCCTTCTATGATCCAAAACTTCTTTAAAAATGAAGCCAACAAAATAACCAAATATAATTAATAAGAAAATGAAATAATAGTCTTAAAAATAACAAAATACAAAAAAATTTTTTTAAATTTGAAATAATAAAAAAAATAATTAAAATTTTTTTGACATTTTGTCTTTCATCACTGTAAGATCTGTCATCTTGTATGTATAGTGACATTTTCTTCCATTTATTACCCCAGTGTCTTATATTTTTCATTTTGTCTTCAAAGAAACTTTAGGTTACAGAAAAGTCATGGACAGAATGTAGGGGATTACCATATTCCAAATATCCTCCCCCTTTTTCCCTTTCACCTATTAATAACATTTTACATGTGGATGGTACATTTGTTACAATTGATTTATAAATATTGAAACATTGCTACTAACCGTGGTCAGTGATTTACATTATGGTTTACATTTTGGACCATACACTTTAATAAATTTTGATGAAATTTAACATGACCTGTATCCATCATTGCAAGATCATGTAGAACAATTCCATTGCCCCCAAAATGCCCCATGTTCCATCTATTCTATTACTCCCTCCCCCTCCCCTCGGGACCCATGGAAACCAGCAAGCCTTACTCCTTGAAGAACATGATTCATAGTTACTTGCAACAACACTGAGGGCTTGGCATACTGGCCTATCCTCCCCTATTCAGCACTGCCTATGCTCTCGAGAGACTCTTGCCCCTCCATTTAAGAGAATAGCAGGACTCCCCAGGATGGGAGTCCAATACCTTCCCACTCATTGTGTGGGTCTCCACCCACTGATACAACACACTATGACAAGATGAACACACACACACTCCCTAGAAGCCTGCCCCAGGTGCACCCTGTTCCACATGCTCCCCACATCCAATACCCTAAACCAGTAACCCTCCCTTGCCATATTTCCCACATCCAACACCCTAAACCAGTAACCGTCCCCTGCCATATATGCCAAAAGAACATTCCCAACATTGTAGTTTCAACCACATACCCACCCACAAATCCCGAGTTTACCTGCTCTCTCCCCCAACCCTCCCCCCAGTTCCATGGACCGTCCAACCCACCCTCCCCACCCTAGCCTCCCCACAAACCAGCACCACCCAACCCAATAGCATCACTGCTCCACTGTCATGCCTATCCTCTGTACAACTTCAGCCTTCCACCTTATAGATTTTGCCCAAATGGGCATTATGGCTCACAACCATCTTCTGCCTTCTGTCTGCTATAAAACTGTCTTCCATTACATGACCTCACTGATAATGAATTAAGCAAATTGAGCAGACTCACAGAACTAGAGTCTGGAAGATAGGTTTACACAGTGTAGTTTTAAAATTAGATTGATAGCTGTTTTGGAAACTTTGGATTTTTACTGACTTTTTGTCTTTTGTTTTCTTTTCTCTTCTACCTTCCACCCCACAGTGGACAAACTACATTCATGGATGGCAGGATCGTTGGGTAGTTTTGAAAAATAATACTTTGAGTTACTATAAATCCGAAGATGAGACAGAGTATGGCTGCAGGGGATCCATTTGTCTCAGCAAGGCTGTTATCACGGTAAGTTACTATTCTCCGTCATTCATATTTATTGAGCATCAGTTATACACTTGGCATTGTTCTAGATGCTTGGGATACATCTGTGAACAAAGTAAAGGCCCCTGTCCTTATGGAATATATATTCTAATATTTTTTTACATTAAGTTATTTGAGATTGTAAAATAATTTAATTTTACATTAAGTTATTGCATATTGTTATTTTGTATAGGCATGTTAAACCAGTTTAAGGGCTCAGACAAAAAGATATTAGAAGCTTTCATATCTGATGGTATTGGGACAGTTAGGTTATTGAAAAAGTTAAAGCAGCAAAATCATAAAAAACTGAAGCCTACATATCTTAAAAATTTTAGTTTTATCTTTAAATATATTAATCTTTATTTCTTTGCCAAATTTTAGATGTAGACCTAAGGACATCTCTTTGAATGTGGATTTGAAAGAATTTACACTCATATAAATAACATTCATAATGTGTGATCTGAAATTTCTAATTTTGTTTGCTCTGAAGTGGAACAAAAGCTTAAAGATGCTTTTGAAAAAAACTAAGTTTAGGGTTTTTTTGGTCTTTTATGATTTTTCCCTAATATTTTATAGTTGTCTCACCTTTATTTCATTCAACACATTTTTTTAAAAAATTACTTGCCTTTAATAAGTCATTGTACTTAATTTACATTCAATTTATTCTTTATTTTTGCATACATATTCCGTAGACTTACATAATGTTTAATTAAATTATGTAAGGACTATAACAAGTATAAATGGCAAACAGGGTTGGGAACAATCTGACTTTTATTAAGCATATAACCCCATTAGGGGGATCAGAAGTGCTTGATTATACTAAGTATAGGATACTGTCTGAGAGTGGTCAGCATGCCATGGACAAAAAAGACTAAGGCAGGTCAATTAAGTGTAAATCAGTTAAGGGAGCTTTTGTTCTTTTAAGCTAAAAATGAGCTTGCTGAATCTTAAAAATATGCATAGATTTTACTGACATCTTCAAAAAGAAGTCAAATTTTCTCATGATAAAATCTATACTGCTTATAAAAAGTAAATGATAATACTCTAGATTTGTGTTGATATCTAAATCTGACTTACACTTGTTATGTTATACATTTAAGAAAAATCTTAAAACATTTTTCTATTTTTTTATGCTTTCTGCTCCCCTGTATATTCTAAATTTTTTAAAAAATTAAATACTTAAGTGACTTAGTTGAGTAATGAGTTAGGAAAACTAATGGGGGAATTGTTTGGAAGTATGATAATGAAACTGTTACTCTCAATTTTTAGCAATAACTTGAAAGAAATAATTTGGGTATAAAGACTTAATATTTATTTTGACTGGTATGTGTACATTATAGTGTATTTTGAAATTGTATCTAGTTTAATATTCTGGGTCTTTCTCTTTTGAAATGAATCATTATTCATAATAGGGGAAAGAATAGTGGATGGAAATGTACTTAATAAACTTGAAGTGTCTTCCCTTGATCCTACTTTTCTCCCCCAATCTGCACATTATCTGATACTTATTAGTTATCAAGACTCTTTGAAAATAGTATGTTGATAGTTAATGTGAAAATGGGAAGTAAAGTTTCACCTTTATTGTTTATTATCAAGTATTATTTCTAGAGTGCCATGTTAAAAGTTTCTGTAGAGTTAAATATGGATATCCTATTTTGAATTATGGATTATAGAAATACTGCATGGCTCATTTGGGTAAAAGAAAAATTGTAGTGAATATTTACGTTGCATCTACTCAGGAAAAAAACGTGTCACTTCATTGTAGGTGTTTTTCGTTATGCTGAATTTTCATTGTGGTACATAGTCAAAAAATGAGTAGGAAAATGAGACAATTTGAATACCTTGGAGAAGGAAAGATTGAGAAGATGTCTAGAGGAAGTATTCACTGGTTTAAGTAGTAGGGAAGGTAAAAAGATGAGTGAGAGGGGAGCAGATGTGGCTCAGTGGTTGAGCACCTGCTTCCCACGTACAAGGTCCCAGGTTTGATCCCAGGTACCTCCTAAGAACAAACAAACAAAAAAACCAACTCTTATTGGGGAGCAGATGTAGCTCAGTGGTTAATTGCCTGCTTCCATGTACAGGGTCCTGGGTTCAATCCCCAGTATGTCCTTAAAAATTTTTTTTTTAAAAAAGAAAATATAATTGACTAGATGGCATAGTTTGAGCGGCACTTTCTTAGTCATGATGTTGCAAATACTGAGTGTCAGTTTAACTAAAATTACCCTGTTGGCACAATGGAGTGAGTCAACAACAAAAAATATTTATTAAGTTTTGCTGGAGATTAAATCTTGTCCCCCACAAAAGGCGTGTTCAGGTCCCAATCCCTGGTCCTGTGAGTATGAACCCATTTGTAGATAGGACCTTAGAAGATGTTATTATTTAAGTATGCCCAAACTAATGGAGGGTGAGCCTTAATCCAATATGGCTGAAGTCCTTAAAAGCAAAGGAAATTGGACACAGAAGGAGAAGCCATGGGATGCAGACAGAGGCTGGAAGTCATTGGAACCTAAGCGAGAAAGAAGATGCTGCCATGTCATGGAAAAGCCAAGGACAAGGATCACCATTAGTCAGCCCCAGAATACCACAGTCTCTGGAGAGAAAGCATTGCCTTGCTGACACCTTGATTTTGGACTTCTAGCCTCAAACCCATAAGCCAATAAATTTCTGTTGTTTAAGCCAACCCATTGAATGGAATTTGTTTTAACAGGGCGCAAACTAAGACAAGTGACTACTATATCCCAAAGTATGCGTGTGTAGAGAGCAAGGAGGGAGAATACAAAGCAAAATTTGTTTTTCAGTGTGGGAGTATTCAAAGATAATGAAGGAGCAGTAATTTATGTAGGTTATTTGAAGATACTGAGGTAAATACCCAAATAATTGTTAAAATACCCAAATAATTAAACAAATCACTTGGAAAGTGATTGTTTCCAAGGAGAGGAAAATAAAGGTGAGAGAGGAGATATTACTGTTTTTCATATGAATCCTTGAAGAAGTATTAAACTGTATGCAAGGGCTTCCAGGTAGCTGAAGACCACAGAAGACATGTGGTAAGCAGCCTCCCAAAATCTCCTCCAAAGATATGAAATAACTCCACATCTACAAAATTTCTACTCAGACAACACCTTCAACATTATTGTAGACAGATTATGACAAAATTGCAAAATAACTATAAAAAACAAAGCAACACGTTCCTATGTGGTGGTCCTACATGCTCCTGTCCCATTGCCACAAGTCTTTATTATGATCAAAGACAGAGCAAGATGAATTGCTAAGAATATGGGAGAAATGCTAATGAAGGGAGACTTGAAGGAAAACCCAGAAATATTAAATCCACCTTTCACTTGGAAATACAAAAATGTAATTTAAATAAATGAAAAAAAGAAAAAAACTAAAAAACAAACAAACAAAAAATAGTAACAGCAGATCAGAGCCAGGACTACAGAAAAAGGATTTCTTTTTTTTTTTTTTTTTTTTTTTAACCGGGAGGTCCCGGGGATCGAACCCGGGTCCCTCCATATGGGAGACGGACGCCCAACCAGTTGAGCCACATCCGACCCCCTGGAAAAAGGATTTCTAAGTATGAGCCATGTAAAGGGCCAGACAGTCATTTAAAGGAATGAACTCTGTTAAAGGAGAAAGTGTCATTTAAAGACAGTCTTTCAATCATATAATGTCTGAGGGAGAGAAAAAGGCAGGAAGCAGGGTCCTTTGGAAATTAAATGGTAAAGGGGAAGATTTGGGGATATGCAAAACAAAAGAGAACCACAAAATTGCAAATCTAACAACCTCTCACCTGCCATCAAAACAAACAAACAAAAACTCTTAAGTATGTGGACTTTGCTAGACAACAGAGAATGGTGCAGTTAAACTAGGAATATTATAAAATACACACATACCACAAAAATAAACAGGAGGAGAATAAAATCCTTGGAGAACTAAAACATAAAATCAGGAAAAATTTTCGCACAAATCATGTGAGGAAAATGCCTTTCCCCCTAAAAAACTTACGAAGCAGAAGAAAACTATTAGCCTACACTCCAAACAGAATGAAATATATTTGCATTTGAGGATATGTAAAACCACCTTTAATCAGAAATTCAAAATTAAGAACACAAAAAGACAAGACTTGTACACAAGAAAGAAAAAGAAGAAAGGATAAAAATTATCTCAAAAATGAAAAAATTAAAGACATCTTAAGGAAGAAGAGATTCAAATGAAAATTTAATAAGGGACATTGAAGAAAGCCTGGAAAACCAGAAAAATGAAAATTCATAAAAGGATCAGAAAGTTATGGAAATGGCAGACAAGTTAAGAAGGAATAATATACATATTTTTGGAATACCTGAAACAATATTTATAATCCAGGAAAACTTTCTAGGAATAGAAAAAGACCCACATCTAAGATTTACCAAATATTAGGAAAATTATTCCATAATGACCAACCCTTGAGACATATCCTAGTAAATCTTGGATTTCAAAGATAGTTAAAATCCTCAAGGCCTTCAGGCAAAATGAGCAAATCATTTTTGGAAGAGGAGTATTTCAATTTATTACATCATTTTTAATATTTAGAAGACTTTAATTGAAAAGAATCAGTTTTAGAAGCTAAAGTCATTAAAATATACTTTGATCATAAAGGAATTATGTTCAATAAGCTCAGGTAAGGTCCTATAACATTGTGGTAGTATTATCATTACCAATATACATTTTTTGTACTCTGCGATCATATTTTTGGGCTCAAGAGTTTCTAGTCTCATCTTGTATCTTCCCTGCCTTGGTCCTAGAATCAGCCATTTTTTGAGGAGCCCTGGTTGCCTTAAGTGGGGTATGGAATCAGAACAGAAGGGGAGCATGGGGGTCTTACTGTTCAATAAATACTTTGCCTTAATCTTCCTGTTTTAAGTAGGGCATTCCTTTTCAAAATTCAGTGGTCTTTGGTAGTCCGTAGTTAAGGGGTCTGTCTAGTTCAGCATGTCCAAATAGAAAACCTCTAGTCTTCTGCTAGAAGGGTAATAGGAATCTGGAGCTTCTGATTTCTAATTGCCGTATTTTTCTATTCTTTAGCACAGTAAGCTTGCTCTTTTGTCTGCCCTCCCCACCTTCTCTGCCCCTCTGCACACTTAGGTTTCCCCCATCACCTTAAACAGGGGTTCTTAACCTTTCTTGTTTAATGGACCCCTTTGCCAGTCAGGTGAAAACCACGGACCCCTTACTAAGTCCACACTATACTGTATATTATTTAATAAATGTATCATACCTGCACCAACAGGTCCCCACAAGAAAAATGTTTTTTTTTAATTTCAATTCAAGCTCATAGACCCCGTATTAAGAACCCCTGCCTTAACACATTTAACACCTTATTAAATATGGTGTTGAGTCTACCATATTTAACAAGTCCCACATACTTTTTAAAAGTAGCTTTTTTTTTTTTTTTTTGCAGTTAATAGCTTTGTTTTTCAATAAAATTTTGTTGGAGTATATTGTTTATACATGAACATAGATAATGTTTAGTAATTATGAATTTACAAAACAGACATGCATGCTATCGTACAAGGCTCCCATACATCTCCCCACCACAACACCTTGCATTGTTGTGAAACATTTGTTACAAACTTTAAAAGATCATCATCAAAATATTACTGCTAACTATAGTCCCTATCTTGTATTTGGTGTATTTTTTCCCCCAACCCACCCAATTATCAGCATCCTAACAAATTTTATATATTTGTTATCCTTCAGGAGAAAACCTTCTCATATTTGTCCTGTTAACACCAGTCCATCCTTCACCACTGTATTCCCCGTGTTATACAGTCCCACGCTTTGTACAATCCATTCAAAGTATACACTCAGTGACTTTCATTTTCATCATGGAGTTGTGCTGTCATCACCTCAGTCAATTTTAAAACATTTTCTTTACTCCGAAAGGAAAAATCCGATACCCCCTTATACCTCTCTGTTGTCCCTTAGTATTGAAAAAAATATCTTCTTGCCATTGCTGCAAAATATATTACTGTTCAATAGCTTTTTGAAGAAATAAAATCAGGATGCATATGACAACATGAACCTTGAGGACATTATATAATGAAATAAGTCAGACATAAAAGGACAAATACTGTATGGTCTCACTAATATGAAATAATAAACTCATGGAGGTAAACTCTAGAGTATAAGTTACTAGGATATAGAATGTGGGCTGAGAATGGGAGCTGATGCTTAATGTAGGTTGAATTTTTAATAAGGTTTATTGTAAAAGGTGGAAATGAATAGAGTTGATGCTAAAAATAGCTTTTTGCCCTTTAACAAAATATTACATGTGATTTATTGAAAATATAGGTAAACAAAATGGAGAAAATTAGCTCTAATCATGCAACACAGAAGTACTTACTGTTAATTTCTAATGTATTTTTCATATACACAAATCTGCTTATTAATATGGTCATATTTCATGCAGTTAGGTGTCCACTAAAATTATTAATTTTGGGGTAGATATTTTATTAGATCTTTACATTCATTGAACTGACCTTTTGTGGTGTATATATCATTATGGTCAGAACATGGAGGTAACAGTAAGACAGTCATAAAAACTCAGAAGTTTTTAGAAATAACCTAAGAGACTTTTAAGAGTATTTCAGGGAACATTTGGGTAATATCTTAGTCCAGGGTGTAGTTTCATGGAAGCATAACTGGGAGAGTAGAAAACTTAACCAGTTGTATTTATATTTTGTCTAAAGAAGGACTGTTACCACATCTCATACAGACTTTGAGCCAGTCTTCTTTTCAGCCCTTCCTTTGTCTTTGATGTACTGGACCAGAGAAAGCTAGGTTTTTGTAGAGGTACAGGAGGAGGTAGGGGATACCGATAATCAGTAACATAGGAAGGCTCAGAAGCAAAAGCATTTAGGAAAGAAATTTACTTACAAAGAAGATTTGCAGGGGTAGTCCAGGTTTTAGAAGAACTGACTTTCCCAAATAAAAATACAGTCAGTATTTAAAGGAAGGAAATAAAACAAGAGTACAAGGTTATTACCATTTCCAGCTTTGTTTAGGGAACAGTAGGTTAGGGAAGAGCAGATGTATTTTAGTATTCCAGTACTTTTGGTTTTGATATACCCAACATGCTAGGATTGCCATTTTGAAAAAATACCCCTATGTTTTCTTCTCAGAATTTTATAATTTTAGTTCCATTTTGAGTTAATTTTGTATTTGGTGTGATGTAAAAGTCTATATTCATTCTTTTACATGTGACTATCCAGTTTTGCTGGCACCTTTATCAAAAATCAGTGACTATAGACACATGACTTTATTTCTGGACTCTCACTTTTATTTCATTGGTCTATATGTCTGTCCTTATGACAGTATCACACCATCTTGATTACTGTAGCGTAGTAGTAAATTTTGAAATCAGGAAGTGTGTGTCCTCTTACTTTGTTCTTTTCCAAGATTGTTTTGGCTATTCTGGGTCTCTTGTAGTTCCATATATATTTTAGGATCAGCTTGTTATTTTTACAAACAAACCAGTTGGAATTTTGCTAGGGATTTCATTGAATCTGTAAGTCAGTTTGGGGAGTATTGCCATCTTAATGATATTGTTTTCCAATCCATGAACATGGGGTGTTTTTCCATGTATTTAGGTCATCTTGAATTTCTTTCAACAATGTTTTGCAGTTATCTGAGTATAAGGTTTGTACTTTTTTGTTAAATTTCTTCTTAGACCTTTTATTTCATTTTGTGCTATTGTGAATGGAATTGCTTAATGTCATCTCTGGGTTGTTCAACACAATTGTAAAGGAATACTGTTCACTCTTGCATGTTGATCTTGTATTCTGCAGTCTTGCTGAACTCCTTTATTAGTTTGGTGTGTTTGTTTGTTTAGTAGATCTCTGTACAAGATCATGTCATCTGCACATAAAGGCAGTTTTGTAGAAACTGGAGAAAGCATCCAGGCTTTCTCCATTAAGTGTGTTAGTTTTGGGTTTTTCAGACACATACTTTATTGGGTTGAGGAAGTTCCATCTATTCCTAGTTTGTTGGGTGTTTTTTGTCATGAAAGAGTGTTCAATTTTTTTAAATGCTTTTCCTGAGTCTATTGAGATGACCATATGGTTTTTGTTTTTTTTATTCTGTTGATATGGTGTATTATATTAATTGATTTCAGTTGTTGAGCTGAAGTTTTTCTTCGATAAATTCCACTTGGTCATGGTATATAATTCTTTTTATATGTTCTGTACTCAGTTTACTAGTATTTTGTATATAAAATTTTACATCCATATTCAAAGAGATATTGGACTGTAGTTTTCTTGTAATATCTTTGTCTGGTTTTGGTCAGGGTATTACTGACCTCAGAATCAATTGGGAAATGTTCCCTCCTGTTTTGTCTTTTGGTTTCATTTATATTTGTCTATTTTTCTATTTTCTTGTTAATTTCCAGTCTGATCTTTATTATTTCCTTCCTTCTTGCTTTTAGTTTAGTTTGTTCTTTTTCTTGTATCTTTTCGTGAAAAGTTAGATTGTTGATTTGAGATTTCTTTCTTAATAAAGGTATTTTCAGCTACAAATTTCCCTCTAAGCAGTGCTTTAGCTGCATCATATAAATTTTGCTATATTGTGTCTTCATTTTCATTCAACTAAAAGTATTTTCTGATTTCCTTTTTCATTTCTTTGACTCATTGTTTATTTAGCAGTGGTGTTAATTTCCAAGTATTTGTGAATTTCCCAATTTTTTTCCTACTATTGATTTTTATCCATTGTTGTCAGAGACCATACTGTGTATTATTTGTCTTTTAAAATTTTATCAGTATTTGTTTTATGGCCTAGCATATGATCTATCCTGGAGAATGTTCCATGGCACACTTGAGAAGAATGTATAATTTTTATTGTTGGGTGGTGTGTTCTATAGATGTCTATTAGTTCTAGTTCATTTATTGTGTTGTTCAAGTCTTTTATTTCCTTGCTGATCTTCTGTCTAGTTATTCTGTGCATTATTTGAAAGTAGTGTATTGAGGTCTTCATCTGTTATTGTTATACAGTGTCTCTTCCTTCAATTCTCTTGATCTTTGCTGTATGGGAAAGTAGGGAGGGAGAGAGGGTGGGGTATATGGGAATCTTCAATATATTTTTTAAACAAATCAATTTTATTGATACAAATCAGCAAAGCATACAATTCACCCAAAGTGCACAATTTATGTAATCTAAAGCTTCTTTAAAAATAAAAAAACAAATGTTAAAAAACAAAAAGAAACAAAAATTGAATGTGCTAAACATCTGTTGTTCAGTGTTATAGGAAACTACACAATGATTTGCAGAAAAATTCTGTAAAATTCAAATCTCTTAACTTTATCATCCCCTAAAGGTCAGGAAAATAATCACTAAAGTCCTAATTTTATAAAAATACAGGACTAACATTGACTTTCATAGTGCACTAAGAGAATATCTCTTCTACTTGATTAGCTATAAGTTAGCCAAGTATTTTTATTGTTTTTTTATTTGACTAAGCTATATTGATGAATAAGATTATAGCCAGCCTTTTTTTCTTTTAAAATAACATTAACTTTTTTCTGATTATAAAAGAATGCCATTTCATTAGAAAATAAAGAAAAGCATAAAGAAGAGAATCAGTTATAATTCCTATACTAAGGGAAAACCACGTTTAACATTTTGTTGAATATTTTATTTTATAATAATTATGTAATCACAGGAACTTTCAATATAAGAACATTGAGGTCACATGTACCCTTCATCCAGTTTCCCCCAGTGCTAATATTTTTACATCATTATAGAAATTGACATCTCTACAATCCACAGCCCCTATTCAGGTTTTACCAGTTTTACTTTTACTCATTTATGTGTGTGCCTGTATGTGAATCAGTTGAGTAGATTCTTGTTAATACCATCGCATCACAATCAAAATACAGAACTATTTCATCACCTCAAAGAACACTAGTGCTACCCTTTATAGTCATACCCATCTCCCTCCCCTTCCTCCTTCCTCTCACATCCCTAACCCCTGTCAATCAATATTAATTTCTCCAAGTCTGTAATTTTTATCATTTTGAGAATGTTGTATAAATGGAATAATACAATATGTAACCTTTTGAGGCTGGCTCTTTTCACTCAGTATATTTTCCTTGAGATCCATCAAATTGTTAAGTATATCAATATTTCTTCCTTTTTATTGCTAAGTGGTATTCCATGTATATACCACAGTTAGTTTAATCATTGACCAATTGAAAAGTATTTGAATATTTCCAATCTTTGGTTGTTATAATAAACCTGCTGTGCACAGGTTTTTTTTTCTAATTATAAAAGAATGCCATTTTATAATGGCATTAGTTTTCTGAATTTCATTTCCAGTAGTCCGTAAACAAATATTTCTTGAATGACATTTACCGTGCTAGGGCCTAAGTATACTGGTGGACAAAAACAGGGTCCTGTCTCTTAAAGCTTACATTCTGGTGGGGTAGACTGTCATTAATCACATGTGTATGTTTGGTACAAACTAAAGTGCTATTGAGGCAGCATGATTAGGATCATACTGTGCATATATTTATAACCTCTTCATTTTCTTCCAACTTATTAAATTGTAAATTAAAATTTCAAAACTTTGAAAGTATTTTTAATGGCTAAATAGATATTCCATTATGAAATTGACATTGTCATTTTTTAATACTGTGTATTGTATCAGTCATCAGTCTACTTATGAAACTAGAAACCAGTTTAGGTATTTCAGCAAAAATATTTAATATAGAAAATCATTAGTAGATGGGGGAAGACTGAAAGAACAGATGAAAAACACTGAGGTAGTATAGAGGTAATAACTACAAGGAACTGCTTCCACCCCTTGGGGTAGGGAAATAAAAGGAAGAGATTGGAGTTATCAGAACCACGAACTCCGGAGGGAGAGCCCTGCAGAGTTGGGACTCAGACTTTTGAAGGGAAGGTGCTACCCAACTGATGCTGTTAACAGAGCTTGGCTTAGGAGCCTCATGGAACTGAGGCTTTAACCTCTAAATTGAAAGGGCTGCCAGGTCAGAGAGTACCTCAGAAGCTCAAAAGAAAGAACCTTCTGGAGAGGAACATGGTTCATCTGCTGTTATCTCATAAGCTGGGTCTCAGACTTTCAGAAGGGGGATTATATACATTGTAGCTAGTAGTAATATCTCAATAGTTTAAAAAGGGGAGTGCTATGGAGCTACACCTTGCATATCTAAGAAGTGGCCCTTGTGAAGCTGGTTCTGGTACCTCTGAGGTGGCTAAATGAGGCTGGTTCTGGGAGTTCTAAAAGAGGCTGGATACTGGAACTGCCACTGCCAGATGCTGATGGAAAGAGTATGCAAACAAAAGAACACAAGTTCTTTTACCTTCTTCTTGGCTTCCAGTCTCCATCTAATGCCTCATAACAGAGCCAGCTGGCAAAGGGGAAATGCAGTCTGCAGTGACCCAGTACCAGTAGCACAAAACAGTATGGAAGAATGGATTTAAAAGAGACAATAGCTTAAAAAGTGGCATGCTCATTGCGGCAGCTTGATATTGTTTATGAATTCCAAAAATAGATACTGGATTATGTTGTAAACTGGTCTGTCCCTCTGGGCATATTAGATTAAATTGGATTCAGAGGTTTCACTTTTACTTGATTAAATAATGATTAAGGCTTTGATTGGTCCACGTCAGTAGGACGTTGCATCCCTGCCTCCTTGGTGGGCAGGGACTCACAGAGAAACCATACTGCAGAGAAGGGAAGTTGGAGTTTTGAGCTGGAGCCCAGGAAGTAAGCACACAGAGGAGGAGAACAGGTGAGCCCAGAGAGACCTGAGCCCTGGGGAAAGAGGCAGAGTCTGCTTGTCTGATAGTCTACAGTTGGCCTTGTGGTGAGAGCAGGGCAGTTGAGCCTGGAAACAAGCCCTGGGAAGAGAGGAACCCAGGAAGCCTGAACTCTTGGCAGACTTCGGTAGCCATCTTGCTGCAGACAGACTTTGGTGAGGGAAGTGACTTATGCTTTATGGCCTGGTAACTGTAAGCTTCTACCCCAACTAAATACCCTTTATAAAAGCCAACAGATTACTGGTATTTTGCATCAGCACCCCTTTGACTGACTAATACACTCATCATTAAATTCCTTTTTTGATTTTGGGGAATTCCCTACTGAGTCTTGTATTAATAGAAGGTCTCCCACATAGAATCTGTAAATGCCAGATACTCAATTTCTCCTTCCACCATCTATGCTTCTCAACTTTCCTTATTTGGCATATAGGCATATCACTTAGGCCCAACCAATCACTCCTGTTTTGCTGTCCCCCCTCTCCCCGCTCCCCTACTCCCCTTTCCTGCCCTACTTTGATTCTGGAGCAGGACCATAAAGAAGCAGAGACAGAGGAAATCTCTCTTCTGATAGTGCTGACAACAGCAGGAGCCAGTTTCTAGCTATAGCAGTGCCAGTAGTAAACAAGGTCCCGAAGCAGACTCAGCCCTGTCCACACTAGATGACACCTGTGTTGCAGTCTCAGCTTGGTTTCTGTTACCTTGTCTCCCCTTGCTCCTTTCTATTTTTTCATCTTAGTTTTTCATATATACTAGCAGTGCAAGCTGCCTGTTACCTTCTGAATAAATTCTTTTCCTTCTTAAGTGAGCAAAAGTCAATACATGTTGCTTGAATTCAAAATCAAAATTATTTTTCAGCGCAATATAAAAGAATCCAGAGTTTACAACCTAACATTGACACAGTCCAAGATACAATCCAAAATTACTCAACATATGAAGAACCAGGGAATTGTTACACATTCTCACAGGAAAAGACAGTTAACAAATGTCAAACTCGAAATGAATTAGATATTGGAATTATCCAATAAGAACTTTTTTTTGTTTGTTTTGTTTTATTTTTGTTTTACTGGGAGGTCCCAGGAATTGAACCCAGGTCCCTCCATATGGGAGATGGATGCCCAACCGTTTGAACCACATCCATCCCCCCCAATAAGGACTTGAAAGGAGCTGCTGTAGCTATGTTCAATGAGGTAAAAGAAAATATGCTTGTAATGAATGCAAAGATAGGCAATTTCAGCAGAGATAACGAAAATATAAACAGAACCAGAAAGAATTTTAGAATTAAAAACAATATCTGAAGTAAAAAGACTTTCTTTGCATAAGATTACTAGAAGATGAGATGACAGAAAGTAATCAGAATTTTGTAGATCAATAGAAACCATTCATTCTCTTTTTTGTGGGTAATAATTTTTTTATTAGAGAAATTATAGATTTACAGAAAAATCATGCATAAAATACTGAATTCCCATATACCACTGTATTATTAACACCTTATTTTAATGTGGTATATTTATTACAATTCATGAAGGACTATTTATTAACTGTAGTCCATCGTTTACAATAGGGTTCACTATGTTTTACAGTCCTTTTTTAAAAAAACTTTTATTCCAGTAACATATATAAAACCTAAAATTTCTCCTTTTAATAACATTCAAGTGTGGGCGCAGCGGCCCCGGCCCTGGGAGAGCCCCAGCGGGAGCGGGCGGCCGGGCGCCGAGCAGCTGAGCAGGCCCGCGGCCGGTGAGGGGCCGGGCCGGGGCCGGAGCTCGGGCGGCAGAGCTGCCGGGTTCTTCACCATGAGAGATTTTGGGGTGCTTCTCTGTCCTCTATGTAGTTGATAGTTTGGGTGGTGAAGAGATGGCTGACAGTGTCAAAACCTTTCTCCAGGACCTTGGCAGGGGAATCAAAGACTCCATCTGGGGTATTTGTACCATCTCAAAGCTAGATGCTCGAATCCAGCAAAAGAGAGAAGAGCAGCGTCGGAGAAGAGCAAGTAGTGTCTTGGCCCAGCGGAGAGCCCAGAGCATTGAGCGGAAGCAGGAGAGTGAACCACGTATTGTTAATAGAATTTTCCAGTGCTGTGCTTGGAATGGTGGAGTATTCTGGTTCAGTCTCCTCTTGTTTTATCTAGTGTTTATTCCTGTGCTTCAGTCAGTAGCAGCACAAATTATTGGTGATCCATCACTACATGGAGATGTTTGGTCTTGGCTGGAATTCTTCCTTACGTCAATTTTCAGTGCTCTTTGGGTGCTCCCCCTGTTTGTGCTTAGCAAAGTTGTCAATGCCATTTGGTTTCAGGATATAGCTGATCTGGCATTTGAGGTGTCAGGGAGGAAGCCTCATCCTTTCCCTAGTGTCAGTAAAATAATTGCTGACATGCTCTTCAACCTTTTGCTGCAGGCTCTTTTCCTCATCCAGGGGATGTTTGTGAGTCTCTTTCCCATCCATCTCGTTGGTCAGCTGGTTAGTCTCTTGCATATGTCGCTTCTCTACTCACTTTACTGCTTCGAATATCGCTGGTTCAATAAAGGAATTGAGATGCACCAGCGGCTGTCAAATGTAGAAAGGAACTGGCCTTACTACTTTGGATTTGGTTTGCCCTTGGCTTTTCTCACAGCAATGCAGTCGTCATACATTATCAGCGGCTGCCTCTTCTCTATCTTCTTTCCTTTATTCATTATCAGCGCCAATGAAGCAAAGACCCCTGGCAAAGCATACCTTTTCCAGTTGCGCCTCTTCTCCTTGGTGGTCTTCTTAAGCAACAGACTCTTCCGTAAGACAATCTACCTGCAGTCTGCCCTGAGTAGCTCAACCTCTGCAGAAAAGTTCTCTTCACCACATCCATCGCCTGCCAAACTGAAGGCTGCTGCAGGCCACTGAATCTCCTGCCATCTGAAGAGAGTGGTGGGATTGGAAGGCTGCAGCAGATCTTTTCCCTGTTCGCCTTCTCCTATCCAGGGAAGGCAGGACCCACTCTGCCAAGGACCCTCTGCATATTCCCTTCTTTCTGAGGAATTGGAATTTTTGTCTCTGGTGCACGTACGGCAGAATCTCCTGACACCCGTATGTGGATTTTTACCACCACCTTAACTATGTCTGAAAGGACCACAGGTTTTTCTGCAGCTGTTTTCTAGCATTTGCCAGCCCTTGTGCCTGGGCTGATTTGAATACTTGTTTTTCTCCCTGTGCCATTTACCCTCCTACCTCCCCGTCCTGCCTTCCACCACCTTGGATGAATGGATTTTATAAATCTAGCTGTTGTAATTTGTGGATTTGTTATTTTTGTTTTCCTGTGAAGCACATTGGATGTGGGGGTAAAGGAGTTGCTCCTGGTCACTCCCTTTATAGCCATCACTGTCTTGTTTCTTGTAACTCAGGTTAGGTTTGGGTCTCTTGTTTCACTGCAAAAAACAAGCCTGAAGAAATGGGACAGGAGGAAAGACCTCCCGGCCAGATCTGCTGGGTTTTGAGGAGTGATTTCTCTCTTCCCCTTGAAGGGGAAAAAGCTTTTTTTCACTGGTACATTTAAAGTTCCCCATGTGTGGGGAGGTACCAATTCTGGACAAGTGCCACTGCAATACAGAATGGTCAGAGAACCTAAACATTTAAACTCTGAGAGGTCTGAAATTTACTGTTGGCTACTGCCGCATCTGTCTGGTATTTCAAAGGAATATTGGGTGCTGCGAATAGGAACTGAAGGGGTAAACTTATTAAACACATTAAACCTGTGATTGTTTGGCTTTTTCCTGTCATTTTAAGAGACTAAATATGGGGTATAGGGTGGACAGGGTGTCAAAACAATTGTACAATTTTAAAATACCACAATTAAACATGAGCTGGTTTCCCACAAAGTGTGTAATGGTTGATTTAGAAATCATAACCTGAAATGTATTCATGGAACAGAGGACTTTGTTTTGGATAATTTGGGCATAGTTTGGGAGATAAGTCTGAAAAATGTTCCTTAAGTAAGTTTGGATTATATCATGTTTATATGCTGTGAAAGAACTTGGTGTGGTTGAATTAATATGTTTTAAAGTCTATAAGTGGGGAAGCGGATGTGGCTCAGTTGATAGGGCTCCCGTTTACCATATGGGAGGCCCCGGGTTCGATTCCCGGGGCCTCCTGGTGAAGGCAAGCCAGCCCGTTCAGCGTGGTGAGCTGACGCAGCAAGATGATGCAACAAAGGGAGACAAGTAGAAAAACGCACAGCAAATGGACACAGCGAGCACAAGCAGCAAGGGGGGATAAATAAATAAATAAAATCTTAAAAAAAAATAAAAATAAAAAATAACATTCAAATATATAATTCAGTGCTGTTAATTATGTTCCCAATGTTGTGCTACCATCACCACCATCAACACAAATGGAAAGTCTGTACAATTTAAGCATTAACTCCCCATTCCCTACCCACACACCATCCCCTGGTAACCTATATTCTAGATTCTGACTCTATGAATTTGCCTATTCTAACTATTCCATATTAGTGCTGTCATACAATATATGTCCTTTGTATCTGGCTTATTTCACTTATGATATCTTCAAGGCTTATCCATGTTGTCACATATATCAGAACTTCATTCATTTTTATGGATGAATAATATTGTATTTTATGTATATACTAATGGGTGTAAAATGTTACACCATTGTGGGTTTGATCTGCATTTCCCTGATAGTTGATGATATTGAGCATCTTTTCATGTGCTTATTGGTCATTTGTATATGTTATCTGAAGAAATGTCTATTCACGTCTTTTGCCCACATTTAAATTGTGTTGTTTGTCTTTTTATTATTGAGTTGTAGTATTTATTTATATATTCTGGATATTAAGCCCTTACCAGATATTTGGTTTCCATATATGTGCACCCAAGTATGCATACAGGGGCTGCTCTGCTCCTTCTGAAACAGGGCCAGGGACCCCAATGGGAGTGCAAGCTGGCTCCACCCTGTGTTGTGGAGGGGGTGGGGAGGAGCCATCAAGCTGCATTTTCTTAATTCAGCACTTGCCTGGTTAATGGAGCCCTTTAACTGTTTTCCCTAGTTTTGAGGAAGGTTACTTCTGGGGAAGATAGAGGTAGGGAATTCCAGGACTCAGTCCTTTCAACAAAATAACTCTTAAACAAGCAGGAACTGTCTGAAACAATTATTCTGAAACTCTGGAGGACAGAGCACTGTACAGCATTCAGGGAAGAGTGGGAGGAAGAGCATGTTAAACTATGGTAAAGAATAGTAAATTGCTCTTCCTGTGTGGTGGCTACCAGCACCCATCCCCTACTCTCATGGCAGGCTGCTGTGGGTTCCAGTCCCTGGATAGCTCCCTAGTGACAGAAAGGGACATAAAAATCCTCTTCTCTAACAACAGGAGTGGGCACAGCCAATTGCTGATCATGACTTTTGATTAGGATCGCTGGGGTCCTGGCTCTGATGGCAGCTATTTGTTCAACATGCCAAGGATAAAGCCAGCAGCAGCTCCTCGGGGGGTGGAGGTGGTGGAGGTTTAAAGCACTTCTTGAAGGTTATAGGAGACAGTTAAATGAAAGGCTGCATTTGCTCGATAGATGAGGAAAACTCAGCTTTGGGAAGCTGTTGGAGAAGCTTTTGCCACCCTTCCTGATCCCCTCCCTGGGTATTTTGGAGCCAGTCTGTACCCACTTTGTGGGCTCCTGGGAAAGAATGACTTGGGAAAGTCCTTTCCAAGGTGATCCTCCTCCCAGAAGTTGCCCTTCAGGCAAAAGCAGCATGAAACAATTAAAAGAGCGTAAGAAGCTATAGAGGTGGACTTCACTCTACCACCAATACCTTGTTTTAACTAATGATGAACGAGCATCTTCAAAATATTACTACTAATGAAAGTACATTTGTTGTGTTTTCCCCCAACCCACTCCATTATTATTTTTTAATATCATTTATACATGAACATACATAAAGAATAAGTGTGTAGTAGAACTTGTGAACTTAAAAAGCAAACCTGAGCATGGAATGTTCTTCCAATTATTTAGGTCTTTTTTATTTCTTTTAACAATGCATTGTAGTTTTCTGAATTCAGGTGCTTTACATCCTTGGTTAAGTTTATTCCTAAATATTTGATTCTTTTAGTTGTTTTGTAAATGGAATTTTTTTCCTAACTTCGTCCTCACATTGCGTGTTACTAGTGTCTTATAAAATCTCTTTCATCTGATATAAGTATAGCTACTCCAGCTTTTTTTTTTCTTTTGGTTATTGCATGCATGGAATATCTTCTATCCTTTCACTTTCAATCTATTGCTATCTTTGGCTCTAAGGTGAGTCTTTTGCAGACAGCGTATAGATGACTTAAATTTTCTTATCCATTCTGCCAGTCTGTCTTTTGATTGGGGAGTTTAATCCATTAACATTCAATGTTATTAATGTAAAGGCAGTTCTTATTTCACCCATTTTGACCTTTGGGTTTTTCTGTCATTTTATTTCACCGCTCTTGAGACTTTTAGTTACTTTTACATATATAATCTTCATTTCTATACGCTCTTCCAAGCCTCTCTCTCCTGACTTTTCTTTTCAGACTCTAGCACACCCTTTAGTATTTCCTGAAAGGCCATTCACTTTGTTATAAACTCTCTCAGCTTCTGTTTATCTGTGAATATTCTAAACTTGCCCACATTTTTGAAAGACAGTCTTCCTGGATATAAGATTCTTGGCCTCAAGTTTTTCTCTTCCATTATCATAAATATGTCATACCCCTGTATTCTTGCCTCCATGGTTTCTGATGAGAAATTGGCACTTAATCTTATTAGGTATCCCTTATATGTTATGCATTGCTTTTCTCTTGCTGCTTTCAGAATTCTCTTTGTCTTTGGCATTTGACATTCTGGTTAGTATGTATCTCAGAGTTGGTCTATTTGGTTTTATTCAGATGGAAGTACATTGTACTTCTTGGACACGGATATCTATGTCCTTCAGTAGGATTGAGAAATTTTCTACTGCTATTTCTTCAGATAGACCTTCTGCTCCTTTTCCCTTCTCTTCTCCTTCTGAGATACCCATGACATGTATGTTTGTATGTCTCTTGCTGTCGTTTTTAGTTCCCTGAGACCTTGTTCAATTTTTTTCCATTCTTTCCTTCATTTGTTCTTTTGTATGTTCGCTTTCAGAGGCCATGTCTTCAGGCTCACCAATCCTTTCTTCTGCCTCCTCAAATCTGCTGTTATATGATTCTAGTGTATTTTTTATTTCATTTATTATGTCTTGTATTCCCATAAGATCTGTTATCTTTCTATGTATTCTTTCAAATTCTTTGTGCTCATTCAGTGTCTTCTTAATATCCTTAATCTCTTAAGCAATCTCATTGAATTTATTAAGAATTGTTTGAACATCTGTGATTACTTGTCTCAAATCCTTTTTGTCATCTGAAGGCTTATCTTGTGCCTTTAACTGGGCCATATCTTCCTCTTTCTTGGTATGGATTCTAATTTTTTGTTGGTGTCCTGGCATCTGGATTACTAGATGTATTTATTCTGGGTGCAATTTCTCTCTTTAGTTTAGGGCTTTCTTGCCCTTTCTTCCTTGCTGGTTGTGTAGTAGGAGCCAAATATGTAGTTGGTGTTATAAGCTGTGGAGACTTAAGCTGCCTGCATTGCCCCAGGGACCCATGAAGCTTCTACTACCTTTCTGTTTGTCTGGGATAGGGACAGAGCCACAGCTGTGTATAATAATCCAAGTCTTGGCGGCCTAGACTGTAGTTGCCCAGAGAGACTGAGGAAGCCTTAGCCCCCTTCCTCCCTTGCGTGGGGTGGGGATGGAGCTGCAGATGTGGGCAGCAGGCTATTCTGTGGAGGTACAAAATACCACAGTTGCCTTGGTAGACTTCTGAATATTCAGTCTGTGCCAGCCAAATGTACTTGCAGTTACCTGGAGAGGCTGGTGCAGGTCCCACCAGCTTCCTCCCGCCAAAGGGAGGTAGGGGTGAAGCCTGGGCTAGGGCTGCAATCCAGTCTGGGTGGAAAGAAGCTTGTCTCTACCACCACTGTGATTTTCAGTCAACCTCACTTACCCTCTTGCTGGAGACGGAGTCAAAATGGTGGCTCCCAGCCTCTTTCTCACTTAGACAGCTTCAAACTTTAGCCCTTCTTAGGGTTATACTTCAGCCAGCCAATTTTACTAATCAGTAGCTGAAGTTGATGGCCAACCGTCTCTTCCTCCCCTGTTTTTGGGAAATGGAACTTTGACCAGCAGCTATGGAATAGCTCCCGAGGCAGCTTGTCGAGTCAGTGGAGGATGGGTACCACCTCCACAGCATGGAGTGCTTTACTTAAGAATCTTCTCTGCAGATGTGCAGTCTCCTTCTTCCATTCTTTTAAGGATGTTGCAGGATGCTCTTTTGGTCTCCTGTAACACCCAAACAGATGCTTTAGATAGCTCTGGGTGATTACTAATTGCCCTGTAGCACGAGCTGGTTCTAGGCGCTCCATACTCTGACGCCATCTTGCTGGTTGTCTCCCCAGTGTTAACATTTTATTTTATTTTATTTTATTTTATTTTTTTTACCGGGAGGTCCCGGGGATCGAACTCGGGTCCCTCCATGTGGGAGACGGACGCCCAACCAGTTGAGCCACATCCGACCCCCATTAACATTTTAAAATATTTAAAATGTACAATATGGAAGAAAAGAATACAGGGCAAAGGAACAGAAAGTGACAGCCTTTCCAAAGGAAGAGGATAAAAATAAGAGAAAACACCAACACAGAAAATGGGAATGTGACATACAGAACAAAACCTTTAAAAAATTAATCTTAAAAATTCTCAAGAAGATGAAGGAAAGTACAGAGAATTAACTAAAGGTTATTAAAATAACAATGAATGAGCAAAATGAGAGTCTAAGTTAAGAGAGAGAAATTTTAAAAAGGTGCTGGATTTGAAAACCATAATAACTGAAATGAAAAATACCCGGGAGAGTTTCAAGAGCAGATTGGAGCTGGTGGAAGAAGAATCAGTGAACTTGAAGTCAAGACACTTGAAAAGGAGTCAGGCAGAGGAGCAGAAAGAAAATATAAATATTAAAAAATGAAAATAGCCTAAGAAAGCTATGGAAAACCATCAAGCACACCCATATATGCATTATGGGACTGCCAGAAGAGGAAGAAAGACAGGGGCATAAGGAATATCAAAGAAATAATGACAGAGAGCTTCCCAAAGTTAGCAGAAGATGTAAATATGCACATCTTAAGAAGATGAGAAAACACCAACTAGGATAAACATGAAGAGAAACACAGCCCATCGTATATATATTTTTTTAACTTTATTTTGTACATTTAATAATTGAAAACATAAGCAATTAAAAACTAAAAAGTAAACACAGATGAATAAATATATACATTTCTCAATTAAATGTAATGGATACATGTAAATTTTTTTGTTGTTTTGTTTTTTTGTTTTTTTGTGTGTGTGTGAATCAAACAATATATTACATAATATATTTGGATCATAGTAATGCATTCATACAGTATTTGTCCTTTTGTATCTGGCTTGCTTCAGTCGACATAATGTCCTACAGGTTCATCCATGTTGCCATATGCTTTATGACTTCATTTCTTCTTACAGCTGCATAATATTCCATTGTGTGAATAGACCACAGTTTGTTTATCCATTCATCTGTTGATGGACACCTGGGTTGTTTCCAACTTTTGGCAATGGTGAATAATGTGGCTATGAACATCAGTGTGCAGATGTCTGTTCGTGTCACTGCTCTCACTTCTTTTGGGTATATACCCAATAGTGGTATTGCAGGGTCACATGGCAAGTCTACATTCAACTTCTTTAGGAACTGCCAAACAGTCCTCCATAGTGGTTGTACCATCCTGAATTCCCACCAACAGTGAAGAAGTGTTCCTATCTCTCCACATCCTCTCCAACACTTGTAGTTCTCTGTCTTTTTAATAGTGACCATTCTGATAGGTGTGAAATGATATCTCATTGTAGTTTTGCTTTGCATTTCCCTAATCATGAGTGATGTTGAGCATTTCTTCATGTGTTTTTTTGCCATTTGTATTTATTCTTCGGAGAAATGTCTACTCAAGTCTTTGTCCCATTTTTGAATTGGGTCATTTGTCTTTTTATTGTTGAGTTGTAACATCTCTTTATATATCCTGGATATTAAACGCTTATCAGATATGTGATTTCCAAATATTTTTTCCCATTGAGTCGGCTGCCTTTTCACCTTTCTGACAAAGTCCTGTGAGGTGCAAAAGTGTTTAATTTTGAGGAGGTCCCATTTATCTACTTTTTCTTTTGTTGCACGTGCTTTGGTTGTGAGGTCCAAGAAACCACCACCTACTACAAGGTCTTGAAGATGTTTCCCTACTTTTCTTCCAGTAGTATTATGGTCCTGGCTTTTATATTTAGATCTTTGATCCATTTTGAGTTGATTCTTGTATAGGGGGTGAGATAGGAGTCCTCTTTCATTCTTTTGGTTATACATACCCAGTTCTCCCAACACCATTTGTTGAAGAGACAGTTTTTTCCCATTAGCGTGGGCTTGATAGGTTTGTCAAAAACCAGTTGACTGTATAGGTGAGGGTTTATTTCTGGATTCTCAATTCTATTCTACTGATCGATATGTCTATCTTTATGCCAGTACCATGCTGTTTTGACCACTGTAGCTTTGTTATATGTTTCAAGGTCAGGCAGTGAAATTCCTCCCACATTGCTCTTCTTTTTTAGAATACTTTTGGCTATTCGGGTGCACTTACCCTTCCAGATGAATTTGGTAATTGCCTTCTCTAATTCTGTAAAGTAAGCTGTTGGGATTTTGATTGGTATTGCATTGAATCTATAAATCAGTTTGGGCAAGATTGACATCTTTACGATATTTATTCTTCCAATCCATGAACACGGAATGTCTTTCCATTTGTTTAGGTCTTTTAAAATTTCTTTTAGCATTGTTTTGTAGTTTTCTGCATATAGGTCCTGTACTTCCTTGGTAAAATTAACTCCTAGATATTTGAGTCTTTTTGTTGCTATTGAAAATGGAATTTTCCTCCTGATTTCCTCCTCAGATTGTTCAGTACTAGTGTACAAAAACATTATTGATTTTTGTGTGTTGATCTTATATCCTGCCATTTTACTGAACTCATTTATTAGTTCAAATAGCTTTGTTATGGATACTTCAGGATTTTCTAAGTACAGGATCATATCATCCGCAAAAAGTGAGAGTTTTACTTCCTCTTTTCCTATTTGGACGCCTTTAATTTTTTTGTCTTGTCTAATTGCCCTAGCTGGAACTTCTAGTAAAATGTTGAATAACAGTGGTGACAGTGGGCATCCTTGTCTTGTTCCTGATCTTAGGGGAAAAGCTTTCAACCTTTCCCCATTGAGTATGATGTTGGCTGTGGGTTTTTCATATATGCCTTTCATCATATTGAGGAATTTTCCTTTTATTCCTATCTTTTGAAGTATTTTTATCAAAAAAGGATGTTGGATTTTGTCGAATGCTTTTTCTGCATCTATTGAGATGATCATGTGGTTTTTTTCCTTCACTTTATTAATGTGGTGTATTACATTGATTGATTTTCTTATGTTGAACCAGCCTTGCATACCAGGAATAAATCCCTCTTGATCGCAATGTATAAGTCTTTTGATATGCTGTTGGATTCGATTTGCAAGTATTTTGTTGAGAATTTTTGCATCTATGTTCATGAGAGAGATTGGTCTGTAATTTTCTTTTCTTGTGGAATCTTTATCTGGCTTTGGTATTAGGGTGATGTTGGCTTCATAAAATGTGTTGGGTAATTTTCCCTCCTCTTCAGTTTTTTGGAAGAGTTTAAACAGGATTCGTGTTAATTCTTTTAGAAATGCTTGGTAGAACTCACCTGTGAAGCCATCTGGTCCTGGACTTTTCTTTGCTGGGAGATTTTTGATGACAGATTCAATCTCCTTAATTGTGATTGGTTGGTTAAGTTCTTGTATTTCTTGTTGTGTCAGTGTAGGTTGGTTATGAGTTTCTAGAAATTTGTCCATTTCATCCAGGTTGTCTAGTTTGTTGGCATATAGTTTCTCATAATATCCTCTTATGATTCTTTTTATTTCTGAGAGGTCATTCGTAATTTCCCCCCTTTCATTTCTGATTGTATTTATTTGCATCTTCTCTCTTTTTTTCTTTGTTAGTCTAGCGAGGGGTTTGTCAATTTTATTGATCTTCTCAAAGAACCAGCTTTTGGTTTTGTTGATTTTCTCTAATGCTTTTTGGTTCCCATTTTCATTTATTTCAACTCTAATCTTTATTATTATTCTTTCCTTCTTTTTGCTTTGGGATTGGTTTGCTGTTCTTTTTCTAGTTTCTCAAGTTGTTCAGTTAAATCTTTGAGTTTAGCTCTTTCTTGTTTCTTTTTTTTTTTTTTTTAAAGATTTTATTTATTTATTCATTTATCCCCCCCCTGCTGCCCGCGCTCGCCGGGTCAGCCAACCACGCCATGCAGGCGGGCCCGCCCCCACCAGGAGGCCCCGGGAACCGAACCCAGGGCCCCCCACATGGTAAACGGGAGCCCCACTGATCGAGCCACAGCCGCCTCCCTCTTGTTTCTTAATATAGGCATTTAGGGCTATAAATTTCCCTCTCAAGACTGCCTTTGCTGTATCCCATAAGTTTTGATACATTGTGTTCTCATTTTCATTTGTCTCAATATATTTACTGATTTCACTTGCAATTTCTTCTTTGACCCACTGAATATTTAGGAGTGTGTTGTTCAATCTCCACACATTTGCAAATTTACTTTTTTCCTGTCTGTTATTGATTTCTAGTTTCATTCCATTATGATCTGAGAAGGTGCTTTGTATAATTTGAATCTTTTTATATTTATTGAGAGCTGTATTGTGACTTAACATGTGGTCTATCCTGGAGAAAAATCCATGGGCACTTGAGAAGAATGTATAACCCGCTGAGTTTGGATGTAGTGTTCTGTATATGTCTGTTAGGTCTAACCTGTTTATCATATTGTTCAAGTTCTCTGTTTCCTTGTTGATCTTCTGTCTAGTTCTATCTATTGATGTGAGAGGGGTGTTGAAGTCTCCGACGATTATTGTAGAAATGTCTATTTCTCCCTTCAGTTTTGCCAGAGTTTGTCTCATATATTTTGGGGCACCCTGGTTAGGTGTGTAGATATTTATGAATGTTATATCTTCCTGGAAGATCGTCCCTTTTATTAATATATAATGGCCTTCCGCATCTCTTACCACTTTTTTGCATTTGAAGTCTGTTTTGTCTGATATTAGTATAGCTACCCCTGCTCTTTTCTGTTTACTATTCGCATGGAGTATCTTCTTCCAACCTTTTACTTTCAGCCCGCTTGTATCCTTGTGTCTGAGGTGAGTTTCTTGTAAACAGCATATGGATGGCTCATGTTTTTTCATCCATTCTGTCAGCCTGTATCTTTTGATTGGGGAATTTAATCCATTCACATTCAATGATATTACTGAAAATGCACTATTCATTTCCTCCATTTTATTCTTTGGTTTTCATATGTCATCTTATTTTTGTCTTTCTTTTTACTCTTTCGGTTATCCTTTCTGCTTTTCTTTCTTCTATACTCTCCTCCAAACCTCTCTCTCCTGTCTTTTTCTTTCAGGTTCTAAGGCTTCCTTTAATATTTCCTGCATAGGTGGATTCTTTTTTGCAAACTCTCTTAGTTTCTGTTTGTTTGTGAATACTTTATATTCACCTTCATATTTGAAGGACAGTTTTGCTGGATAAAGAATTCTCGGCTGGCAGTTTTTCTCTTTCAGTTTCCTAATTGTATCATACCACTGTCTTCTCACCTCCATGGTTTCTGAAGACAAATCTGCACAAAGTCTTACTGGACGTCCTTTGTACGTGATCGTTTGCTTCTCTCTTGGTGCTCTGAGAATTTTCTCTTTATCTTTTACATTTGACATTCTGAATAATATGTGTCTTAGCGTAGGTCTATTAGGATTTATTCTTATTGGGGTACGGTGTGCTTCTTGGACATTTAAGTTCATTTCTTTTGTGAGAGTTGGGAAATTTTCAGCTATTATTTCCTCAAATACTCTTTCTGCCTCTTTTCCTTTCTCTTCTCCTTCTGGAACTCCCATGGCACGTATGTTCTTGTGTTTTGTGTTGTCATTCAACTCTCTGAGCCCCTGCTCAATTTTTTCCATTCTTTTCTCTCTCTGTTCTTTTCTCTCTTCAGTTAGCTGCTCTGTCTTCAGTATCACTTATTCTTTCTTCTATCATTTCGAGTCTGCTGTTGTATGCTTCAAATGTTTTTTTGACTTCACCTATTGTGTCTTTCATTCCCATGAACTCCATTACTTTTCTGTTCATGTTTTCTAATTCTTCTTTACGGTCGCGCAATGACTTCTTGATGTCATTGATCTCTTTAACTATATTCTCTTTCATCTCATTAATTTGATTTTGGAAATGTGTGCTCATCTCACTGATTAGTTCTCTCAAGTTCTGCATCTCTTCTGGGACTTTGCTGTATTCCTTTTCTTGGGCCATGTCTTCTATTTTCTTAGTATGGCCCATAATTTTTTGCTGGTGCTTAGGCGTCTGGTTAGTTTGTATTTTACTTAGATGCTCTATCTCTTTCTCTCTTATGGGGTTTTAGTGGCAGGAGGCTGTGAGTTACCACGGCTCTTTGATTTTTGGCTCAACCTTGATTGTTAGGATTGTTCTGCTTGTTGCTCAGAACTGGGCACTGGACCCAGTAATTGGTTGTAGAGTCGTTTCCTAGGGCCTTGGGCAGGGAGGGTATAGAGGCCAGGAAAAGCCTCTCATTAATTTTCTTATGTGCACTTACTTGGTCTGCCAGAAGATGGCGCTTGTTGGCAGCTCTCAATTCAATGCCTGGTCGGAGCGTATTTGTTGTGACACAGACCAGATCAATGTGATAGAGCTTCCTGTCTGGGGGCTAGGGGCCCTGTGATTCAAACTTTCTGAGACAGTTCTCCAGACTTCTCTCGTAGCGCCCCCCTTTTCCCAGCTAGGAAATATTTCCACTCTCTCCTGAATCCTCAACAATCAGTCCCTGTTAGTAGAGGAGGAGATTGGGAGGTTTGTATATCTTTAGCCCCTTGCAGGCAGGCTCCAAGGCAAGCAATGGTGCTGCCCCACCCAGCCTGGAAGGGCTCTTGGGAACAGGGCAGACCAAACCTTGGAGTCCAAAGCAGTGTCAGCCCCAGGCTCGCTCTCCCCTCTCCTGTGGTGTCCTCAACAATTAGTCCAGGCTAGAAGAGAGGGAGGTTGCGAGGGTCGGATTTCTCCAGTCCTTTCTAGGCTCCCAGGGTAAACCGCCATGTGAAAGGGTCCATGGGGTTCTGCAGCCCAAATTTCAGGTCAGAACCTGAGTCACCCTAAGGCTGTGTTCCTCTCTCTCCCCTTTCCGGGAGTGGCAGATCTCTGAAGCCCCCTTTGTCTGCGCTCGCAGGCCCAGGGGCCCGAGAATTCTCAAGAGTGTGGGGGAGGGTGCCAGCAGCAGCAGAAGCTGCTACTTGCAACTCACAGTTCTGTAGTTGCAATTTCCCTCTTCTGTCCCTCTCTCCTCTGGGTGTTGTGCAACCTTCACCTGCTGTCCTAAACCCTAGAAGATCTTTTTCAGGGCTGTTCCAGCTTGTCCTCTAGCTGTTTTTCTGGAGAAGAGATTTCCGTGTCTTACTAGTCCGCCATCTTCCCAGAAGCCCATCCCCATCATATATTGATTACACTATCAAATGCCAGGGAGTAGGAGAGAGTTCTTAAATCTGCAAAAGAAGGGAATCCCATTTATATTGGAGGGTCAATTTCTCGCCAGAACAGTGGAGGTTAGAAGGAAGTGGGTTAAAATACTTAAAATGCTGAAGGGAAAAAACAGAGAGACAAGAATTTTGTATCTGGAGAGACTCCTTTTCAGAAATGAGGGCGGGGGAACTTCAGGGAAGATGGCATAGTAGAAAGACACGGGACTCTCTTATCTCCGAGAAAAATAGCTAGAGGACAGGCAGAAATGGCCTGGAAAAGAACTTGTAGGGTCTAGGATACCAGGTGAAGGCTGGACACTGCCCAAAAGTGAGAAGGACAAAGGAAAATAATTGAGACTGCAAAACTGCCACTTAAAAACCATAGCTGCAAATGCCAGAATCCTCCCCCAACCTATAGACACTTTTGAATTCTCAGGACTTGGGTCCAGTTGCTATAGACAAAGGGGCACCGGGGATCCACTTCCCCAGGAAAAGGGAGAGAGAGGAACATACCCTAAGGCTGACTCAGCTTTTGACTCCCAGTTTGGTTTGCTATGTCCCACAAGCCCTTCCAGGCCAGGTGGGGCTACACCATTGTTTGCCTTGGGACTAGCACAGAACTAAAGAGGTCCAACCTACTCAATCTCCCTATTTACTGACAGGGACTGGTTGTTGAGTTCGCAGAAGGGACTGGAATTATCTCCTACCCAGGAAACGGGAGGGGGCTGCCAGGAAAGGATGGCGAACTGTCTCTGAGAAATTTTGAATTAAGAAGCTCTTGGCCTCCAGGCAGGATCCTCTGTCATACTGATCTGGTCCAGGTTGCAGCAAACATACTCCGACCAGCCATTGAAGTGAGAAGGCTGCCAAAGATCGCCATCTGTGGGGAGACCAAGGCAGTACATGTGAGGAAATTAAAAGTAATAAGAGACGTTTTTTCTGGTCTTTACAACCTCCCTCTGCAAGTCCCTAGGAAGTGGGTCTGCAATGCATTACTGGGTCCAGGGCCCAGATACGAGCAACTAACAGATAGAATCTTAAAGATTCAGAACAGATTGAACCAAGAATCAAAAAAAAAAAAAAAAAAAAAAACAGTAACACACAGCCTCCTGCCACTAAACCCCTATGAAAGAGAGAGAAATTGAGCATCTGAATAAACTCACCATCCTGATCAGATATCTAGACATCAGCAAAAAATTACAAGCCATACTAGGAAAATGGAAGAAATGGTCCAAGAAAAGGAATATATCAAAGCCCCAGAAGAGACACAGGATTTGACACAACTAATCACCGAGATGCCCAAATTTCCAAAATAAAATTAATGTGTTAAAAGTCAGTATAGCTAAAGAGATAAAAGATATCAAGAAGACACTCAACTTCCGGGGAGATGATGAACTAGAAAGACAGAGGACTCTCTTTTCCAGAAAAATAGCTAAAGGGCAGGCTGAAACAGCCTGGAAAAAAGATCTTTTAGGGTACAGGACACCAGATGAAGGCTGGACGCTCCCCAGAGGAGAAAGAGACAAAGGAGGGGAATTGCTACTATAGAAATGTGAGTTGAAACAGTGGCTGCTGCTGCTGGAACCCTCTCCCACACTAAAGACAGTTTAGAATTCTCAGGCCTCTAGGCCTCCTACAGACAAAGGGGGCTCCAGGGATCCACCACCCCAGGAAAGGGGAGATAGAGGGACACAGCCTAAGGCTTACTCAGATTTTGACTCACAAATTTAGTCTTCTGTATACCAGGAGCCCTTCCAAGCCAAGTGGGGCCACACCATTGTTTGCCTTGGGAGACAGCAAAGGGCTAAAGATATACAACCCTCCCGATCTCCTTTTCTACTAACCAGGACTGATTGTTGAGGACAATCGGGAGTGGGACTATTTCTTACCCTGGAAAGAGAGGGAGCTGCCAGAGAAGGTTGGAGAACTGTCTCTGAGAAAGTTTGAATTATAAGGCCCTTAGATCCCAGGCAGGAAGCTCTGTCACATTGATCTGGTCTGTGTTGGAACAAATACACTCTGACCAGGCACTGAACCGAGAGCTCCCAAAGAGTGCCATTTACTGGCATACCAAGGAAGTTGCCTGTAAGAAAATTAAAAATAAGTGAGAGGCTTTTTTCGGCCTTTATAGCTTCTCTCCCCAAGACCTTAGGAAGTGGGTCTGCAACCAATTACTGTGTCCAGATCCCAGTTTTGAGCAACTAGCAGGGACAATCCTAATAATCCAGGTCGAGCCAAGAATCAAAGAGCAGTGGTAACATACAGCCTCCCGCCACGAAATCCCTACAAAAGAGGATGAAATTGAGCATTTGAGTAAACTACATCCTAATCAGCTCCCTAGACATCAGCAAAAAATTATGAGCTATACTAAGAAAATGGAAGACATGGCCCAAGAAAAGGAATATAGCAAAGCCCCAAAAGAGATACAGGATTTGAAAGAACTAATTAGTGAGATGTGCACAAATTTCCAAAATCAAATTAAGTAGCTGAAAGACAATATGACTAAAGAGATAAATGGCATCAAGAAGACTTTGAGCAAGCATGAAGAAGAATTTGAAATCCTCAACATGAAAGTAACAGAGCTCATGGGAGTGAAAGACAGAATATGTGTGATCAAAAACACATTAGAGGCATACAACAGCAGACTCAAAATAATAGAAGAAAGAATAAGTGATACCGAAGACAGAAGAGCTAAAATTGAAGAGAGAAAAGAATGGAAAAAATTGAGCAGGGGCTCAGACAGTTGAATGACAACATGAAACGCGGCAACATAAGTGTCATGGGAATTCCAGAGGGAGAAGAGAAGGGAAAAGGGACACCAAGAGTGTTTGAGGAAATAATAGCTGAAAATTTCCCAACTCTCATGAAAGAAATGAACTTACTGTCCAAGAAGTGCACCGTACACCAATCAGAATAAATACAAATAGATCTACTCTAAGACACATACTACTTAGAATGTCAGATGTCAAAGAAGAAGAGAAAACTCTCAGAGCAGCAAAGGAAAAGCTAACCATCACATACAAGGGATGCCTAGTGAGACTTAGTGTAGATTTCTCTTCAGAAACTATGGAGGCAAGAAGACAGTGGTATGATACAATTAGGATACTGAAAGAAAAAAAAACTACCAGCTAAGAATTCTTTATCCAGCAAAATTTCCTTCAACTATCAAGGTGAGTATAAAATATTCACAAACAAAATAAGAGAGTTTGCAAAAAAGAATCTACCTTTACAGGAAATATTAAAGGAAGCCTTAGAACCTGAAATAAAAACACAGGAGAGAGAGCGCTGGAGGAGAGTATAGACGAATGAATAGAGAAAGGATAACCAAAAGACTAAAAAGATAGACAAAAATATGATGACATATGAAAACCAAAGAATAAAATGGTGCAATTAAATAATGCATTTACAGTAATATATTTGAATGTGAATAGATTAAACTCTCTAATAAAAAGATACAGGCTGACAGAATGGATAAAAGAACATGAACCATCCATATGCTGCTTACAAGAGACTTACCTTAGACCCAGGGATACAAACCAGCTGAAAGTGAAAGGTTGGAAAAAGATATTCCATGCAAATAGTAACCAGAAAAGAGCAGGGGTAGCGATACTAATATCAGACAAAACAGACTTTAAATGCAAAAAAGTTATAAGAGATACAGAAGGCCATAAATGTAAAAGGGACATTCCACCAGGAAGATATAACAGTCATAAATATCTACGCACCTAACCAGGGTGCCCCAAAATACGTGAGACAAACTGGCAAAACTGAAGGGAGAAATAGACATCTCTACAATAATTGTTGGAGACTTGAACACCTCACTCACATCATTAGCTAGAACAACTAGACAGAAGATCAACAAGGAAACGAACTTGAACAATATGATAAACAAGTTAGACCAAAGAGACATATACGGAACATTGTATCCAAATTCAGCAGGTTATACATTCTCAACTACCCATGGATCTTTCTCCAGGATAAACCGCATGTTAGGGCACAGTGCAGCTCTCAATAAATATAAAAAGAATTGAAATTATACAAAGCACCTTTTCAGATCATAACGGAATGAAACTGGAAATCAATAATAGATAGGAAAAAGTAAATTCGCGAGTGTGTGGAGGCTGAACAACACACTCCTAAATAATCAGTGGATCAAAGACAAAATTGCAAGTGAAATCAGTAAGTATATTGGGACAAATGACAACTAGAAAACGGCTTATGGGATACAGCGAAGGCAGTCTTGAGAGGGAAATTTATAGCCCTAAACGCCTATGTTAAAAAAGAAGAAAGAGCTACTCAAAGATTTAACTGAACAATTAGAAAAACTAGAAAAGAAACAGCAAGCCAATCCCAAAGCAAGCAGAAGGAAAGAAATAATAAATATTAGAGCAGAAATAAATGAAATTGATAAGAAAAAAACAATAGAGAAAATGAACAAAACCAAAAGCTGGTTCTTTGAGAAGATCAATAAAATTGACGAACCCTTAGCTAGACTAAAAAAGAAAAAAAAGAAGATGCAAATAAATACAATCAGAAATGAAATATGGGAAGTTACAACTGACCCCACAGAAATAAAAATGACTTTAAGAGGATACTAGGAGAAACTGTATGCCAACAAACTAGACAACCTAGATGAAATGGACAAATTCCTAGAAATATACAAACAACCCACACTTATGCTACAAAAATACAAGAACTTAATTAATCACATTTAAAGAGATTGAATCCATCATCAAAAATCTCTCAGAAAGAAAAATCCAGGGCCAGAAGTCTTCACAGGTGAAATCTCCCAAGCATTAAAAAAAAATTAACACCAATCCTATTTACTCTTCCAAAAAACTGAAGAGGAGTGTATTAGTTAGCCAAAGGGGTGCTGATTTAAAATACCAGAAATCTATTGGCTTTTATAAAGGGTATTTATTTAGGGTAGAAGCTTACACTTACTAGACCATAAAGCATAAATTACTTCCCTCACCAAAGCCTATTGCCACGTGTTGGAGCAAAATGACAGTCGACATCTGTTAGGGTTCAGGCTTCCTGGGTTCCCACTTCCCAGGTCTTGCTTCTCTCCAGGATCAGCTCCTCTGCTATCTCCACAAGGCCAGCTGTAGACTATCAGGCATACAGCTTTTTTCTCTTCCCACAGCCTTTTCTCTTTCCTCACAACTAAAGTCCTCTGTGTGCTTACTTTCTGGGTCTCCAGCTCAAAAACTCTAAACTCCCTTCTCTGCTGTGCGCTTTCTTTGTGAGTCCCTGCCCACCAAGGGAACAGGGATGCACTGTCCTATTGATGTAGCCCAATCAAAGACTTAATCATTATTTAATCAAGTAAAACTGAAACCTCTGAATCCTATACACTCTACTATGCCCAGAGGAAAAAACCAGTTTACAAACATAATCCAATATTACTTTTGGAATTCATCAATGATATCGAACTGATACAAGGAGGGAAAATTACCCAACACATTTTATGAAGCCAACATCACCCTAATAGCAAAGCCAAATGAAGATACTACAAAAAAGAAAATTACAGACCTATCTCTCTAAGGAACATAGATGCAAAAATTCTCAACAAAATACTTGAAAATTAAATCCAGCAGCATATAAAAAGACTCATATATCATGACCAAGTGGGATTTGTTCCTGGTATGCAGGGGAGGTTCATCATAAGAAAATAATGTAATAGAACACATTAACAAATTGAAGGAAAAAAAACAATGATCATCTCAATCAGTGCAGAAAAGGCATTTGACAAAATCCAGCATCCTTTTTTTAATAAAAACACTTCAGGGAAGCAGATGTGGCTCAAGTGGTTGGGCTCCCGTTTACCATGTGGGAGGCCCCAGGTTTGGTCCCAGGGCCTCCTGGTAAAGGCAGGCTGGCCCGCACAGTGCAATGAGCTGACGGCCCGCACGGTGCAGCAAGATGACGCAATAAAGGGAGACAAGCAGACACAGAAAAACGCACAGCAAATGGACACAGCAAGCACAAGCAGCAAAGGGAGGATAAATAAATAAATCTTAAAGAAAAAAAAAAGGCACTTCAAAAGATAGGAATAGAAGGGAAATTCCTCAATCTGATAAAAGGCATATGTGAAAAACCCACAGCCAAAAGCATAATCAGTGGGGAATGGTTGAAAGCTTTCCCTCTAAGATCTGGAACAAGACAAGGATGCCCACTCTCACCATTGTTATTCAATATTGTACTAGAAGTTCTAGCTAGGGCAATTAGACAAGAACTGTTTTACAGATGACATGATCTTGTATTTAGAAAAATCAGACGTATCCATGACAAAACTAATTGAGCTAATAAAGTTTAGCAAAGTGGCAGGATACAAGATCAACACACAAAAATCAGTAATGTTTTTGTACACTAGTACTGAACTATCTGAGGAGGAAATCAGGGAAGATTCCATTTAGCAAAAAAAGACTCATATACCTAGGAATTAATTTAAAGAAATACAGGACCTATATACAGAAAACTACAAAAGAATGCTAAAAGAAATTTTAAAAAAGATCATGGAGAACAATTCCATTGTTCCCTAAATACTTCCTCTTCCATCTATTCTATTCCTCCCTCCCTCTCCCCTCGGGGCCCACGGTGACCACCAGATTTCACTCCTTGAAGGACAAGATTCATAGTTACTTGCAACAACATTGAGGGCTTGACACACTGAAGATGAGAAGGGAAAGGGGACAGAAGGAGTTTTGGACAAAATAATAGCCGAATACTTCCCAACCATATTAAGGGAGATGGATGTACATTTCGAGGAAGCACAGAGCACCCCAAACTGTATAAATCCCAACCAGCCTACTCCAAGACACATACTTGTCAAATTGTCCAATGCTCAAAACAAAGAATACTGAAATCAGCAAGAGAAAAGAGAACCATCACATACAAGGGAAGCTCAATAAGAATAAGTGTTGATCTCTCATCTGAAACCATGGAGCCAAGAAGGCAGTAGTATGAGACCATCAAGATGCTAAAAGAAAAAAACTTCCAGCCAAGAAATCTCTATGCAGCAAAGCTGGCATGCAGAAATGATGGAGACTTCAAAATATTCACAGATAAACAGATATTAAGAGAGTATGCCAATAAGAAACCTGCCCTTCAAGAAATACTAAAGGGAGTGCTACAGGTTGAAAAGGAAAAACAGGGGGGAGAGAGTTGGAGGAGAGTGTAAGAAGAAAAAATAGAGAGAGAAATAAAACAACATGTGACATACATAAACCCAAAGAAAATATGGCTAATGTAAGTAATTCCTTAACAGTAATAACACAGACTGTTAAAAATTAAACTTACCAGTCAAGAGACACAATTTGGCAGAATGGAAAAGGAAATATGATGCATCTATATGCTATCTACAGGGAACCCACCATAGACCCAGGTATTCAAGGAGGCTGAAAGTGAATGGCTGGAAAACTATTTTTCATGCAAACAACAACCAAAAAAAGGCGGGAGTAGCTATACTAATATTGGACAAAATAGACGTAAAATGTAAAATTATTTTAAGAGAAAAAGACTGACACTATATATTAGTAAAAGGGGTAATCTTTCAGGAAGAAGGAACAATCATAAAATTTATGCACTCATTTATGCCTCAGAATACACATGGCAAACACTGGAAAGGCTAAGTTGAGAAATACATGCCTCTCCAATTATAGTGGGGGACTTTAATACAATATTGTCACCATCAGACAGGACATTTCAACAGAGAATCAATAAAGAAACAAAGACTTTGAGTAATACATTAGAGGATCTGGACCTAACAGACATATACAGAACCCTACACCCAAATACAGCGGGATATACTTCTCAAGTGCACATGTATCATTCTCCAAGATAGACCTTATGCTAGGCCACAGAACAATGCTCAATGAATTCAGAAAGATTGAAATTATGCAAAGTAATTTCTCTGACTACAATGGAATGAAGCTGGAAATCAGTAAGGGCCAGAGAACCAGATTAGGCACAAAGATAGGGAAGTTAAACAACACACTCTTAGACAAACAGTGGGTCAAGGAGAAATTACTAAAGAAATCAGAAACTACCTAGAAATGAATGAAAATGACAACATATCAAAACCTATGGGATGCAGCAAAAGCTGTACTGAGGGAAATTCATAGCCATAAATACATCTATCAAAAAGGAAAAAGAGTTAAAATCGAAGCTCTAACTGCACACCTGGCGGAATTAGAAAAAGAACAACAAACTAACCCCAAAGGAAGTAGAAAGAAGGAAATAACAAAGATTAGAGCAGAACCAAATGAAATAGAAAATAAGAAAGCACTAGAAAAAATAAAACCAAAAGCTGGTTCTTTGAGAAGATCAATAAAATTACCAAACTCTTAGCCAGACTAACAAAGAAAAAAAAGAGAAAAAATGCAAATACACAAAATAAGAAATGAGGAAGGGGATATCCACTCACCCCACAGAAATAAAGAACATCATAAGAGGATAGTTGGAAAAATTATATGGAAATAAGAAGGATAATTTAAAGGAAATGGACAAATTCCTAGAAACACAGAAGCATCCTATACTGACAAAAGAAGAATTGATGAACTCAACATACCAATCACAAGTAACAAGATTGAATTTGCCATCCAAAACCTCAACCAAGAATAGCCCAGGACCAGACGGCTTCACGGGTGAATTGTACCAAACATTCCGGAAAGAACTAACACCAGTCCTGCTTAAACTCTTCCAAAAAATAAAAGTAGAAGGAACATTGCCTAACTCATTTTATGATGCCAACATTACGCTAATAACAAAGCCAAACAAAGGCGCCACATGAAAGGAAATTACAGACCAATTATTGTAATGAACCTAGATGCTAAAATCCTCAACAAAATACTTCTTAATCGTATTCAACAACACATCAGGGGGCATATGTGGCTCAAATGGTTGGGCGTCTGTTTCCCATATGGAGGGACCTGGGTTCGATCCCCGGTACCTCCCGATAAAATAAAATAAAAATAAAAATAAAAGATAAAAATAAAAAAAAAAAAACCACATCAAACAAATTTATACTCCATGACCAAGTGGATTTCATCCCTTGTGTGCAAGAATGGTTCAACATAAAAAAATCAATCAACGTAACACACCCCATAAACAGATTGAAAAAAAAAATCATCTCTATAGACACAGAAAAAGCATTCGACAAAATACAGCACCCGTTCCTGATAAAAACACTGCAAAGGATAGGGATAGAAGGAAAATTCCTCAACATGTTAAAGAGTATATATGAAAAACCTATAGCTAACATCATATACAATGGTGAAATCCTAAAAGCTTTCCCTCTAAGATCGGGAACAAGACAAGGATGTCCACTATCACCGCTCCTATTTAACATTGTGTTAGAAGTACTAGCTCGAGCACTTAGGCAAGAAAAAGATATATAAGGCATCCAAATTTGAAAGAAAGAAGTGAAAATTTCACTATTTGCAGACATCATGATCCTATACATAGAAAGCCCTGAGAAGTCTACAGCAAAGCTTCTATAGTTTATAAATGAGTTCAGTAAAGTCTCAGGTTATAAGATCAATGCACAAAAGTCAGTAGCATTTCTGTACACCAATAATGTGCAATGTGAGGAAGAAATCAAGAAAAAAATACCATTTACAATAGCAACTAAAAGAATCAAATACCTAGGAATAAATTTAACTAAAGATGTAAATGACTTATACACAGGAAACTATACAACACTGTTAAAGGAAATCAAAGAAGACTTAAATAAATGGAAAAATATTCCCTGTTCAATGGGAAGACTAAACATCATTAGGATGACTATCCTACCCAAACTGATCTATGGATTTAATGCAATTCCAATAAAAATCAACACAGCATTTTTTACCAAATTGGAATAACTAACTGAAATTTATTTGGAAGGGCAAGATGCCCCGAATAGCCAAAGACATATTGAAAAAGAAAAATAAAATTGGAGGAATCACTCTACCTGACTTTAAAACATACTGCAAAGCTACAGTGGTCTAAACAGCATGGTATTGGCACAAGGATAGACATACTGACCAGTGGATCCTAATTGAGAGTTATGATATAGATCCTTGCATACACAGTCATCTGATATTCGACAAGGCCACCAAGCCCATTCAACTGGAAGAGAATGGCCTCTTAAACAAACTGTACTTGGAGAACTGGATATCCATATCCAAAAGAATGAGAGAGGAACACCATCTTGCAGCTTATACAAAAATCAACTCAAGATGGATCAAAGATCTAAATATAAGCACCAAGACCATAAAGACCTTGGAAGATAATGTAGGGAAGCATCTACAGGACCTTGTAATAGGAAATGGTTTCATGAACTTCACACCCAAAGCACAAGCAGCAAAAGGAAAAATAGATAAATAGGATCTCCTCAAAATTAAAAACTTTTGCACCTCACAGGAGTTTGTCAAGAAAGTGAAAAGACAGCCTACCCAATGGGAGAAAATATTTGGTAACCATATATCTGATAGGAGCCTAATATGTAGCATATATAAAGAAATCCTGTATCTTGAAAATAAAAAAACAACCCATGTTAAAAATGGGCAAGTGATTTGAACAGACACTTCTCCAAAGAAGAAACACAAATGGCTACAAGGCACATGAAAAGATGTTCAACATCACTAGCTATTAGGGAAATGCAAATCAAAACTACAATGAGATACCATCTTACTCCTATTAGACTGGCGGCCATTAAAAAAAACAGAGGAATACAAGTGTTGGAGAGGACGTGGAAGAAGAGGACCCCTCATCCAGGGCTGGTGGGAATGTAGAATGGTCTAGCCATTGTGGAGGATAGTTTGGCAATTCCTCAAAAAACTAACTATAGATCTGCCATATGATCCAGCAATTCCACTGCTGGGTATATACCCAGAAGAATGGAAAGCAAGGACATGAACAGATATATGCATACCAATGTTCAGAGCAGCATTATTCACTATTGCCAAAAGTTGGAATCAACCCAAATGCCCATCAACAGATGAATGGATAAACAAAATGTGGTATATATCTATGCAATGGAATATTACTCAGCTGTAAGAAGGAATACATACAGTACTAACACACAGAGTAACATAGATGAATCTTGAGGACCTTATGTTGAGTGAAGCAAGCCAGATATTGAAGGACAAATATTACATGACCTCTCTATATGAGTTAAGCAAATTGAGCAGACTCATTGAGCTAGAGTATGGAAGATAGGTTTACAGGAAACAGAAAGGGAGAAGAAGGTTGTGAGCCAATGCCCATATGTGCGAAATCTATGATAAGGTGGAAGTGAGTAATTGTGCAGTGAAGGGAAGGGATATGACAGGGGTATAGTGATACTATTGGGTTGGGCGATGCAAGTTTGAAAGGGGTGTAGAGTGGGGAAGGGTGGGTTGGACAGTCCACACAACTGGGAGGAGGGTTGGGGGAGGGAGCAGGTGAACACGGGGGATTGGTGGGTGTGAGTTGAAACTGCAATGTTGGGAAAGCTCATTTGGCAATATGACAAGGAAGGGTTACTGGTTTAGGGTGTTGGATGGGGGGGCATTCAGGACAGGGCGCGCCTGGGACAGTTCTCTAGAGAAAGTGCGAGTAATTATTTTGTCATGTTGTGTTGTATCCGTGGGTGGAGACCCACACAATGAGCGGGAATGAGTTGGACTCCCATCCTGGGGAGGCCCGATATGTTCTCAAACAGAGGGGTGAGTGTCTCTCGAGAACATGGGCGGTCTCTAATAGGGGAAGACAGATCAGTGTGTCAAGAATTCTTTATCCAGCAAAATTGTCCTTCAGATATGAAGATGAGTATAAAATATTCACCAACAACAGAAACTAAGTTCATAAAAAAGAATCCACCTTTGCAGGAAATATTAAAGGAAACCTTATGGCCTGAAAGGAAAAGTCAGGAAAGTGAGGTTTGGAGGACAGTATAGAAGAAGGAATAGCAGCGAGAATAACCAAAAGAGTAAAAGGACAGATGAAAATAAGATAGACATATGAAGACCAAAGAATAAAATGGTGAAAGTCAATAATGCATTTACAGTAATTGAATGTGAATGGATTAAATTCCCCTGTCAAAAAATATAAGCTGATGGAACAGATTAAAAACATGAACTATCCATATGATTCACTTTAGTCTCAGTCATACAAACTGACTAAAAGTGAAAGAGTGAAAAAAGATACTCCATGCAAACAGTAACCAAAAAAGAGCAGTGGTAGCTATACTAATATCAGATAAAACAGACTTTAAATGAAAAAAGTTAAAAGGGAAAATCCACCGGGAATAAGTAACAGTCAGAAATATCTATGCACCTAGCCAGGGTGCCCCAAAATACATGAGGCAAACTTTGACAAAACTGAAGGGAGAAATAGACGTATCTTCAATAATAGTTGGAGCCTTCAACACACCCCTCAAATCAGATAGAACAAGTAGACAGAAGATCAACAAGGAAACAGAGAACTTGAACAATATGATAAACTAGTTAGCCCTAACAGACATATACAGAATGTTGTGCCCAAACTCAGTGGGTTATTCATTTTTCTCAAGTACTCATGGATCTTTCCCAGTAGAGACCATATGTTAGGTTGCAATTCAGATCTCAATAAATATAAAAAGATTGAGATTATACAAAGTGCCTTCTCAGATCATGATGGAATGAAACTCGAAATTAGTAATAGACGGGAAAGAGGTAAATTCACAAATATGTGGAGGCTGAACAACACAGTGTTATATAATCAGTGAGTAAAAGAAGAAATTGTAAGTGAAATTAGTAAATATATTGAGATGAATGAAAATGAGACTACAGCTTACTGAAACGTATGGCTACATGTCTAAAAGGGAGGCCCTGGATATTCCCAACAGGTCTCACCATTGGCCGCCACCATTGGTGGGGTAACTAACAAGTAGAGGAAAAATTAATAGTTTAATCTCGCTCTCTCTGCCTAGAGGAACCCACATCAAATCTCAGTGTGTATTTCTGACCCTCTGTCCTGTTTCTCAGCAAGCTCTGTTCTTTCCCCCCAATTCCCAATAAATTTTTTATAGTGGCCTAAAAAAAAAAAAGTATGGGATACAGCAAGGGCAGTGCTGAGAGGGAAATTTACAGCTCTGAACACTTATATTAAAAAAGAAGAAAGAGCTAAAAATCAAAGATCTAAGTCAACAACTGGAGAAACTAGAAAAAGAACATCAAACCATTTCCAAAGCAAGAAGAAGGAACGAAATAATAAAGATCAGAGCAGAAATAAATGAAATTTATTGATCACCATCTCAGTCAATTTTAGAACTTTTTAATTACTCCAAAAGGAAAAATCCCATATATCCCCCCCACCCCCATTTTTGGCCCTTATTAGAATTGATATATCTTTTTTGCCATTACTACAAAAATATTACATTAGTACTGTTAACTATCATTCTTTAAGTTACATTACTTGTAATTTTCCCAGGTATCACCGTATTTTTAACACTTTGTAAAAGAAGAACATTCTTATACTGTTAAACCACAATCTTCATCCATCACCTGAAATCACTGTATTTCCCCTAGATTATTCTGTAGTTTTCTTTCAGTTGACATTTTTTCTTTTTTTTTTTTGAGATATGGGGGCCTGGCTTGAACCTGGGCCCTCATATATGGGAAGCTGGCGCTCAAATACTGAGCCACATCGGTTTCCCTGTGTTGTTTTTTTTTTTCTTTTGTTTTTTGCTTGTTGTTTTTGTTTTTTGAAGAGGCACTGGGAACTGAACCCAGCACCTCCCATGTTGGAGGTAGTAGCTCATCCGCCTGAGCCATATCTGCTCCCTCAGTAGACATTTACTTCCACAGACTACCTCTTTCAGTCACAATTACATTTATAAATCAGCAGTGTTAGTTATACTCACTATAATGTATTACCATCAACTTATTCACATATTTACAGTGAACCTTATTAAAAATTCTACATACATAAATATCTTTCCTAAACTTATTTTGGCTCTTTTTATTATAATCATCATCATCATCATCATCATCATCATCATTATTATTATTATTGCTATGCTTACAATGGTTTTCCCACTATTTAATTCAAATATTTGATGAAAATATTTCCTCTGTGTTTTGAAATGGATGTTTATGTCAACTTATTAATAGGAGTAGTGAATGATACTTGGTTTTTGGTAACCATGCCCTTATTGTGCTCTCTTATCTGAGACATCCTCAAAAATGTTATTTGAGTATAAAAATAAAACAGTAGAAAGAGTTTTCCACCAACACAGAATAGGTTATGTTCATGTTTTTGCTGTAGGGTATAACACTTCTAAGAAAATAATTAGCATTTCTTTTCATTTTCTACTTTTTCCCACACAGCCTCATGATTTTGATGAATGTCGGTTTGATATTAGTGTAAATGATAGCGTTTGGTATCTTCGTGCTCAAGATCCAGATCACAGACAACAGTGGATAGATGCCATTGAGCAGCACAAGGTAAAGTCTCCAATGTTTACCTCTCCTTGGAGGACTAGGAAAGAGACTGGTAATAACTCCTTTAAAAATTCTTGAGTTGTTAATATATGCTACTGAAAAGTTTAACATTATTTGGGTGGTAAATAGTAAAGCAGTACAGATATAAATTTTTGAAATAATATGATTTCTAACATATTGCACTAAGGGAATTTATTGTGATAAATTTTAAAAATTATTATTAAAACAAAAATATGCCTTTTTAATAAAATAAATCTTGATTTTTCATGTTTAGGATTTGCTTCATAACAAATACCTTTTTAATGATCTAGGTAAAGGATTTTTGTAATAACAGTGGATTGTAAAACTCAAATATTTTAAAACTTCAGTGTAAATTTTTATAGTCATATTTACCATTTGGGTAAATTCTTAGTGTAAATATTTGTGAGTCATTTAATCTTTGTAAATGTGGGACTATTTAGTAATAAATCTGTAGAAAGTCATATATAAATGCACAAGCTACATTCTTGTAATTTAAAGCTGCTCTTTGATTTCTGCTGTAAGTGGTAAGTAGAATAAAGAAATATATGATCTGCATTATTAGCTAATTCAGTAATAACATAATAAAGACAAAGAACAGAGCAGATTCTAAATTCACTGTGCCGTTCTTGAATGAGACTTAAGAGAACTTTATACATCTTTACAAACTTGTCTGTACTTGCCCATTTGAGTTTCACAGAGTTGTAATTGAAACACCTGTTTTGGTTATTTAATAGGTGCAAAATACACACACACAACAAGAAAAACTAGCCTGGCCTAGGATGCCATAAGAGTAGAGAATTCTTTTTTTTTTTTTTTTTTTTTAAATGAATCAATTTTCTTGATACATATTAATAAAACATACAATTTATCTAAAATGTACAATCATTGGTATTTGGTATAATCACATGGTTGTGTCTTCATCACTTCAATCATTATTAAAGCATTTTTATTATTTCAGTAATAACAATAAGCAAAAAATAGACTAACAAGAAAACTCCTCACCTCTCAATCTCTGTTTCCCCTGCTATACATAGCTGCTATTTCTGGCTTCTTGCACAATTATTTATTTGTTTATTAAGCAGTTTTATTGATGTATATTCACATACCCATATGATCTATCCAAAGCATATAATCAATGGTTTTTTTTTTTTTTAGCTGTTAAAGAATCCTTTATTGTAAAATTATAAAATAAATAGAAAAATAGATTGAAAGATATTACTTATTTTAAAAGAGAGTGCAAGGCCGAGTTAGATTTAATATAATCAATTATAAAAAATAGCATAGCAACAAAACATTTATGAATGTAAGTAATAATTCTAATATAGAAATTAATTATAACAATTCTAATTTTTATATTACCGCTCTTAACTATTGGACATAATCTCTAAAAATGAAATAAATTATTGGTTTAGTTATTTTTATTTTATTTTATTTTTTGGTTTATTTAATTTCCATTTAGGCCATAATTCTTTCTAGATAATCAAATTCCTATTTGGGAATTCTTCACATCTTATTGGAATGAATTACAGCAGATAATTTGCCAACTCATAATTTTATGAGGCAGAAAATACAAAATCTTGTTCAACAGTAGTCATACTAAATCATTATTGATCTAGATAGATTATTTTAATTGAAGAGTGTGAATAAGAAAGGGTTAAAGAAAAATGAAGTATCCAAAAATATATCTCTTCTCCAGTTCTCAATTAAAAGCAAATGTTTATTTTGTATGAAAAAAATTACAGAATGCTGATCATAGGAACAATTTGCCAGTTGTGCTGAGTAATTTTTGTTCATATACTATAATGTTATTTTACATTTATCTGGTCTACTCCAGCTCTTTTTTGGTTACTATTTGCATGGACTGCCTTTTTCCAGCCTTTCACTTTTAACCTGGTGACGTCCTTACATCCGAGGTGAGTCTCTTGTAGGCAATATATAGATGGCTCATATTTTTTTTATCCATTCTATCAGTCTGTATCTTTTGATTGGGAAGTTCAATCCATTAATATTCAGTGTTATTACTGTAAAGGCGTTTCTTACTTCTTATCCTTTAGTTTACCCTTCCTAATAATCTTCATTTCTAAACTCTTCTCCAAATCTCTTGCTCTTTTTTCCTTTCAGGCTGAACCACCCCATTTAGTATCTCTTGCAAATCTGGTCTTTTTATAACATATTCTATCAGTTTTTGTCTGTGAAGACTTTGAACTCACCCTCATTTTTGAAGGACGGCTTTGCCAGATACAGAATTCTTGGCTGGCAGTTTTTTTTCTTCCAGTACCTTAAAAACATCATATCACTTTCTTCTCTCCTCCATGGTTTCTGATAAGAGGTCAGCATTTAATCTTACCAAGTTTCCCTTGTATGTGATGCTTTGCTTTTCTCTTGCTGCTTTCAGAATTCTCTCTTTATCTCTGATATTTGTCATTCTGAATAGTAGATGTCTCGGGATAGGTCTATTCAGATTTATTCTGTTTGGGGTGCGTTGCCCTTCTTGGATATTGATATTTATGTCCTTCATAAGGGTTGGGAAATTTTCAGTCATTATTTCCTCAAACATTCTTTCTGCCCCCTTTCCATTCTCTTCTCCTTCTGGGACACCAAAAATGTAAATGTTTGTGCGTTTCTCATTGTCATTCAATTCCCAGAGACTCTGCTCCCTTTTTTCCAGTTTCTTTTCTTTCTATTCTCCTGTCTTTTCCAGTTGATGTTCTGTCTTTGAAATCACTAATTCTGCCTTCAAGCAATTCAAATCTGCTCTTATGTGCCTCTGATGTATGTTTAATCTCATCCATTGTGTCTTTCATTCCCATAAGGTCTGTTACTTTTCTTTGTAGGCTTTCAAATTTTTCATTTTGCTCTCCCAGTGTCTTCATAATATCCTTTATTTCTTTAGTCATATTTTCTTTAAATTCTTTGAATTGATTTAGGAGAGTTGTGTAATGATCATTGACTGTCTTAAATCCTGTATCTCTTCAGGATATTTGGTTTGTTGTTTTGGCTGGGCCATCTCTTCCTGTTTCCTAATATTGCTTGTATTTTTTTTGCTGATGTCTCAGCATCTGAATATGTTGGTGAATTTACTCTGTTGGCTAATTTCTCTTTCTTGCCTCTTGTTTTTGTTTTTTCCACAGCTCTTCTTTATATTTGGTTCAGCTTATTCTCAGTCTTTAAAATTGCCCAGCTTAAATTTTCAAAATTGGGCCAGGGACTCACTAGCGGGGCACATATTTTCTCCCAGGGGCTGGATACAGAAAGCTTGTACTGTTTTGTCTATGCAATTTCCAGATGGACCAGCAGATGGCACTGGTCAGTGTACCATCCCATGGAGTTGTTTCAGTCTCAGCTTTCCTGTGTTCCTGTGTTGAATCTCTAGATTGGGGATTCAAAGCAGGCTTTGCTGGCCAAATTCACTGAAGAAAAGCACCCGGACCTCCCTTCTCTTTTCCCTTGAAACAGCTGAAGGGGAGGAAGATATGTGTTCCCCTTTCACTTGGCTGTAGCGAGCCAGGTGTTTTACCCCAGCTTTATATCTTGGGGTGGGGGAGGGGAGCCCTTCCCAGCCACCACCTGGGCTTGGTAACTCATATTTGTCCTTTCAGCTTCTTCATCTTTCTGTCCCTCATTCTCGGGAGTATGTGTAGCACTGTCTGCTGACTCCCAGAGCAGGTCGCTTGAGCAGCTTTTGGCTCTTTCTCCATTGTTTTTGTGAGAGCATTCAGCTCTGCCTGTTAGTCTGTTGCCATCTTTCCATCAGTATGTCAGGAAGTATTCTTAATACTGATCACATGTTAGCTTTTATCTCTTGATGGATTGATTATGAATTTATTCCAAACTAAAGAAAATTAGCTATGATGCCTTTCTTTTTCTCCTCTTTTTAGCTTTACTATTATATTGTTTTAAAGCATTTGTAAGTCTTAGTTATCTCTTTATTATTACTTCAGAAAAGAGTCTGATTTCTATCATTTAAAAGAGAAATGAGCTAGTATTTCAGAGTACCAGCTTTGGAGCTGACTCTATTCAGTACTTTAGACCCTGCCATGTATGACATGTGTGATCTTGGGCATGGTAATTCATCTTTTTTTAGTGTGTTTTCTCAGCTGTAAATGGTGATGAAACTTCCTCAAAGTTGTAGTAAGGAATAATGAGATAATATATGTAAAGTGCTTAACAGAGTACCAGATATATTTTCACATTAATGGCCCTGTGGAAAAAGTAAGAGCTTTGAAGTTAAATCTAAACTCAATAATTTAAACCATGTTATTTCTGCATGAGGAGTTCTGTATTTACTGAGAGTTGCTAAATGTGTGTATGGGGAGAGTAACTGATATCATGTATTTTAATCAGTACCAGCCCTCTAATGATTAAAGACTTTATTAAGTAGAACTAATTGCTATATTTTTAACTGAGATAGCCTTTAAAGTCTTAGTTGATTTAGATTACAGGGCTAGTTTTTTTTGGTTTTAAATTAATTAAGCCTATGTATTTTACTCACTTTTCTCAGTATGCAAGGTGCCCATTTTGTCATATTTTCTCCATGAGTGAAGGAAACTTGGATCTTATATTTCTTCCATATTACTGATTTTTTTGGACAATAAATAATATAATCTTTGGGTCTCTCAGAGCAGTTTGACTTAAGCTGAGCGGTTCTAAGGTAAGAGATTTTTGGTAAAAATTTAAGTTCTTGAAAAAAAGATTCAACTGCAAAGTTCCAGATACAGTGTACAAACTTTTCTGGTTTTTTTTATTTCTTAAGATACTTTATTCATAAGGAAGGAGAAATCATTTTTAATTATCAGTATTCTAATATGGAAAGTAAAGTATATATTATGTATGGCAATTAAATAGCATATCAGTGAAAATTTAAATAGAATGTGAACTAAACTCTAAAAGTAAGTGGTTTTTAAACTAACATATAGGCTGGAAAATTTTCAAATGCTATCAAGCAAACATAATCAGCAGTTTTAATTCTTTTTGCTGTAATTGAGGATAGAGCTGTAGTGAGGATATGTTTCCTGATTTTTCAGTATCATTAAGGAATATTGAACATGGAGCATAAATTTAGTGATTTTAATGTAACATGCATTGTTATATTTGAAATTAGTGTCAAATTGTTAAGGTATGATAACGATGATGATAATAAGGACTATCGTTTATTTAAGATTACCAAGTACTAATTAATGTACTGAGTGCTTTGTGGTTTATTTCCTCTGTTCTCCTTAAAGCTGTCAAAAGTATTAAAACAATACTTTGAAAAACCTGGTAGTTAGAGTAAAATTAAGTAAATAACCTGGGGCTCTACTATCTTTTGATTCATGGGTTCTTAAGATTCTATTTTATGTTGATTCTGCTTTCTTTCAGTTAATGATTTGTAGATTCTTATTTCAAAGCAATTGCAATAAGCTCACCTCTTGTCAATGTGAGTGTATCATCTGAGTTCCACTTCTGTATGAAAGACAAATATGAATGCCTCATTCTGCAAATGGATTGCCAAAAAGAATAGTGCAATATATTGTATTGGTTAGTGTTTGGGCTCTGGAGGAGTCTGGCAATATGGGGTTTGAATCTGGGCACTGCTACTGATTAGCTTTTTGACCTTGGTATGTTACTTAAAAGAGAAAGGCATATATGCATATATATTTATATATCATTTTACAAATATTGGTATGTATTGTGAAAATTTTGATTTTTACCCACAATAAAAAAAAAATAACCAAAAAAAAAAAGAGAGAAAGGATGGCAGTGTGCAGTATTGTTACCCCAAAACAAAAAAAACCAAGCCAAATAACCCAGTCATAATAAAGCAACTGTTTTGTCCTTTATAGTTAGTTGGCCTGGGCTCCTGTCATTTCATCCAGAACAGGTTATCGCAGTTACAACAGTGGACAATCCTTTTCTGTTCTGATATCACCTTATGAGTCTTCATTGCTCTTTCTTTCTATTGGGCCTTTGTTAGGACTTCCTTGTTTTAGTTTTAGTAATTTTCAATATGTGGAAGAAGAGATTGGGGAATCTATTCCTTCTTCCCATAATGCACTTATGCAATATTATAATATGCATAAGTATAATATAATACGTATAGTAAGTATTGATCCATTTCACACTCTCTCTGTCACACACACACATACACATAGACATATAAGTACACATACACACATGGAAACGAGTTCTAATAGGACCTCTTCAACAATACAAGTGTACTCAGAGATATCACAAGTTTGGTTCCTGACTACCGCAACAAAGCAAATATCGCAATAGAGTGAATCACATGATTTTAGTTTCCCAGTGCATATAAAAGTCATGTCTATACTATAGTCTATTAAGTGCGCAGTAACATTATGTCTAAAAAAGCAATGTACATGCCTTAATTAAAATGCGACACAGATACAGAGTGAGTATATGCTGTTGGAAAAATGGTGCTGATAGACTTGCTTAATGCAGGGTTGCCACAAACCTTCAATTTATAAAAATGCAGTATCTGCAAAGCACAGTAAAATGAGGTGTGTCTGTAGTAATGGTAGTGGTGGTGATGATAGTTAACATTTTTGAAGACTTAATGTGTGCCCAATGTGGTGATAGACACTTTATATACTTTATCCTTATTTTATCATCACAATAATCTTATGAGATTAGCACTATTATTCTGTTTTTACAGATGAGGATATTGAGGAACAGAGAAACATAACTTCCTTGTAGGAATCAGCAAAGCACTGGACACATAAATTTTCCAGTTTATAGTGTGGTAAATAATTTACATTTTGGTGAAAAGGATTTTATGGGAGAAGTTTGTGATATTTGAGGATTTTTTTCTCCTTTAATTTTCATTGTCAGTATTAGATGATCACCAATACAGAAATATAAATAAGATTCTATTCTCTCTGTCTAGCCCTGTCATTTTGTCCTTGGTATTTATTCCTTATTAATTTGCTTACTACAAGAAAAAGTTTTTAAAAGATGATTCTATGAATTAAATTTTCTTAATATGTTAGAAATTGCATGATTTAGTGTGACATCAAAACAGTAGCCCTATAGAAGAAAGATATTCCTGAGGTCACTCTTAAATTCAAAGATTATGTTTCAATTTAAAATATAGAAAGGGGCATATTTAGATCAGTAATTTGTTTTGAAATAGTGTGCTGATTCTATTGTGTGAAGTCCATTAATTTTTCTGTATTTCTCCTTAGGATTAGAGACACCAAATAAATGATATTTAAAGAAAGGGTTTGGCTTTTTAAAACTCTCTAGGCCCGTGTTGTCTTCAGGTCAAATGAGATGGTGTTTGTGAGAATTCTTTGAAAACTGAAAGCTGTATGAATGTAAAGTTAGGATGGTTATGTTTTATTTGGCTTAAACTAACATTATTTTTCTAGGAAAGATGTGCCTGCATATTATCAGAGGCCCTGTCCATGTGTTTTCTGCATAATTAGTGTATGAAGGAAATGTGATACTGTTATTGAAAAATCGTGGGATTATTTCTAGAATCTCCTACAATTGGAAAATAGGTGATTTTGACTAAACAGAGTTTTGTACTTACCATGAAAGAAATATTACTCCACCACTGCCACTCCTCCCCCCCCCAAAAAAAAAAAAGTATAAGAAAAGAAACTGGCAAGGCTAGCAGATTTAAAAATCATGTTGAAAAAATAAAGTTTCTTGGCTCTGGCAGAATTTGTGGTATTCACGACATTCCTTTATTTCCATAGGAGAGCAACCTTAGTAGACCTGAGATCTTGGTGGTCATAGGCCACACAGATTTTCCCCACATTTGGGAAAATATCCAAGACACATGAGGAGTCATAAGAAAATAGGCAATTTGGGGAGAGGTATCCAAATGGTCATTTTTACAGATGTTGATTTTCTGTGGTAGGAATCTACAGGCAGTTGTTTTGTAATTTAATGTTTTTGTATTCCCTGATGTACTTTGTTCTTATCCCTTTGTGAAGACCCATTAATTCATGTGTAAAGCACCATTGAATACCTTCAGAAGAAAGATTTATTCTCAATCTGAGAAGTTTAGGGATTTTTGTCTGAGAAAATTCGGTGGAAAAAGTTCCTGAAAGTAATGTATCAGACATCATCTATACATTCTACTTGAAATGGGCATGAAAAATGTTTCTTTCCAAAATATTCCCATAGTTGAGCCACCAAAATGATTACCAAGATTCACTTTAAAGATCTTTTAAAGACTGTTGCTATTTCCCTTATTGAAATGGTTTTTTTTCCCCCCTCATTCTTTCTCAGAGTCAGCTTGATTTTGCTGCTTTTTCTCTTAATTTTAGGAGCAACTTCTGCTTATCTGACACATTGCCTTCTTTGGTCTTAAATTTGACATAAGCCTATTAGGCAGGTTTACCTGTTATGTCTTAGCAGTTTTATCAAGGTCATGTAAAGTCATATTGTCTTAGTTTGCCATTTTAATAACTATAATATTGGAAAACTTTCTTAGCAGATACCAGGAGTCCTTTATATTTTTATATATGTGTCTGCTTTAGCATATAAACTAAGCTTTTCATCTTAAATCTGGTTTAATTGGCAAAGGCTTAATTAATGATTCAAATATAACTTTTTTTAACGCATTACTTTGAGTGTATACTTTATATAAGTGATTTTATTGTTTTTTTTTTGTTTTTTTTTTAAAGATTTTATTTATTTATTCATTTATCCCCCCCTTGCTGCTTGTGCTCGTTGGGTCAGCTAACCACGCCGTGTGGGCAGGCATTGCCTTCACCAGGAGGCCCCGGGAACCGAACCCGGGGCCTCCCATATGGTAAACGGGAGCCCTACTGATTGAGCCACAGCCGCTTCCCTATGTAAGTGATTTTATGAGGTCAATGGATTAGAACCAATTCTCCATTTATCTGTTTGCATCACGTGACAGTAATGGAGGGAAGCAGATGGAATCAGATTTTACTTCCCCATTACATCCAAAAGTTTTAATTTTTGAGGGAAGTAGTAGCTGCCAGAGTAGCCAGGTCTGTGCCATTTTCTTAGGTAAGTTTTGAAGAAAAACCCAGTGTTTAGAATCACAACTGAATTTTATTAGCCAGCCAAGAAACTTCATTATAGCTTTGGATGTTTCACTCATTGAAATCAAGAATTTGATTAGTTCCTAACAGTGAAAGTTAATTATTAAATTGCTTGCCAGTAATCCTTTTTTATACATGGTTAATACATCCTTAAAATAGTAATGAGAACACTTAAGAGTAGCTAACAGTACACTACCAGCACTGCTGAGATTGGTGAAGTCGAGGAAAGAAACAAGATACCAATCCTCTTTAGTTTTCTTTGTGTTCTAGAATAAAAATAATTCAACTGTCAAAGGTTTATAAAGTAACTTTGCATTTGTCAGTTTTTGTTGCCTACAACTTTTGAAAACTGGATTCATCTAAACCAACATCTGTTACCTAAATACATAAAGTAAACTCTCTTTGGAAGAGGGGAAAAAGATCAGTAATTTATAGAATTTTCAGCTAAGTTCTTTTATTTGGGGGAAGGAAGGGGTTTTATTTTTCACCAAGATGACACAAGAGGATTGGGAGGATTGTACATGGAACAGTGAAGCAAGAAGATATTTAGGTAGCTTGTCATATATATTATATAGCCCAGTCAAGGAAGTATAACTTGACAAAATTTTATGCCCAATAGACATGGAGATTTCTACAAATCAATAAGAAAAATTGAGACAGTGCAATTTTTTTTAAATGACGATAAGATTTTCACCTAAGATGTTATCCAAATGGATAATAAAAAATGTGCACATTTTATACACAGTGAGATACCACTGTATAACCACCAGCATGGTTTAAAAGGGGGGAAAAAGACTGAATACCAAGAGGATGTGGAGCAACCAGTAATCTCATCCGTTGCTGATGCTGTAAATTGGCAACAGTTTGGAAGGAAAACAGGTTTGCAATATCTGCACTAAAGATGAACACTGGCATCTACTCAGATCAAATAAATATTAAAAATTTGAAAAAATACCACAGGTATTGATGTCATAATCCATTCATTGTAATTAAGCTGTTCAAGTAGAGACCAAGCCATGTAATCTTGCAGAATGGGAAAATTACCTAGGAACCAAGAAAATTCAGAATGCGCTGCCTACCAAGAAAGATGGAGCTGTATACTTCACTCTGAGTTCTCTATTATTAACATCACTCAGTTACCCTCCTATCATCTGCTTCCAACTACAATTAATATAACTTATTTCTATCCTATACTTTATTTCTCTTTTCTCTTTCATAGTTCCTATTTATTTATAACTTTTGCTTCTCCATCCTACTCTTAGTTTTTGTTTCCTTGGTTTGTCATGACCCCTTTTCTATCTCTTGGCTTCTTTTCAGCTTCAACTCCTACTGCTAACTGCTTCAATCTCTTTGCATTTCCCGAAGTAAATGTCTGAGAGAATCTGATCGCCTTTTCATCCAGGTTATGATGATTTGTTTACTTTCAGTCCAGTTATAATTGTAAAATTATTTGTCTGTCTTTTCTGAAAAATTTTAAGCTCCATGAAGATAAGGAAGGTTTCTATTTTATAGCCTAATATCCTTGGCACTTTAATAGAGTAGCATAAAAACAGCACTGAGTAGGCAGAGACCCTTTATTTCACTATCATATAAACATATTTTTCCTTCATATCAAATCCCCTGTATAATCTGAAGATGAGAACTTTTAGTGTTTAAAGGATAGGGTGGGATTTGCAAATATAGTATCCTGAAAATATATTCTTTGATATGATTTTGGGTAGGGTTTACCAGATTTGCAAATTTTTATAATTTTACCAAATATTTGCAACTAACAATAAGTGAATAACTACTAGATTTCAGTTTACTTATCTATCCTTGGTTAGTCTGTAAATTTTGCTTGCAAAATGTTACTTTAGATAAGAGATTAAAAAAAGACAATCTGTAGTTGAATAACAGTTCTATGTTGTTGCTTTAGAAGATGTTAAAGAAATGAGATTATATGCTGGGAATCATTTTTTACAATGTCTCAATATTGTATTTGAATTTTTATTTAATCAGAGCAAATTTCTGGCAGTCACTAGGAAAGATGGGATTCTACTTTTTCTGTACTTGGAAAAGTAATGGTGGGTGGCATGGCTTACACATGTTGACAACAGTGGAAACTTTTCTAATTTTAATTGTTGAGTATATTGGACATAGCTGGGGAAAATGTTTCTTAAAAAAATCATGAAACACAAAACTTCTCCTAGTTAATAGCCTAAAAAAGATTTTGCTAATGTTTTCTTTATTGCCTGATAAATATTCTTGGCTTATTGGATATTAAGTGATGAAAGACAACATTGAGGTAGGAATAACCGGAAAAGGTAGCAAACTACCTGGATGTCCTACAGATCAAAATGTTATACTAGCTGAAATAGTTGTGCCAGTTTTCTGTTTCATAGAATATCCACACGGGGAGTGGGTGTAGTTCAGTGGTTAAGTGCCTGCTTCCCATGTATGAGGTCCCGGGTTCAATCCCTGGTACCTCCTAAAAAAAAAAAAAACAATCCACGTACTTGACAGACAAGATATTTGATAGGAATGCTTACATCATTGTCTATTTCCTAGCCCCATGTCCTTTAATTCTTAGAGAAGTCTTTCATTGTAGGTATTATGTCTGTTTTGCACACAAATGAAATTGTATGATTATGAGAACATGAGTAAAATGTTAAGCATATGCCTGACAAATAATAGGTGGTCAGTTAATGGTAACATTACATTTCCAAGAAGAACAATCTAAAATTTTTGCATTATCTACCCTCTCTCCCAGTTCTATTTCAGCATTTTCCTTACAGCTGCATAGTTGAAAACTAAAAAATAAACCATCATTCACCCTCTTACATAAATCTTTCCCATACAGCTATATATTTTTTAAAATCCTATCTTTTAAAATCACCATTGTAAATAGTTTTATTGATTAAATTTTACTGGCTCTCCCGCTCTGGTTTTTAAAAGTAATAATTTGTTCATTGTAGGGGGGAAAAAGGATGCAAAACTAACTTCAGTCTTAGAGCCCCAGATAATTATTCTTCATATTGGTGTATTTCCTTCTTATTCTTTGTGCATTTCCCATCATAATATTATAGAGATCACAGAGTTTATATCCTGCTTTTCCCCCATCTGACATTATTTCCTTCATATCACACAGCTTTGTTGTCCTGATTTTTTTTTTTTTTTTTTTTCCTCTGAGGTACCAGGGCTGGGGTTTGAACCCAGGAAGCCAGCACTCAACACTGAGCCACATTGGCTCCCCTGAGTTGGTTTTTTCATTTGTTTGCTTATTGTTTGTTTTTGTTTTTAGGAGGCACCGGGGACTGAACCTGAGACCTCCCTGTGGGAAGGAGGTGCTCAATCACTTGAGCCAGTCCTATAATTTTGATGCTTTCTTATTATTAGATCTTTAGATTGTTTTGTTTATTTATTTTTAATTTGGTATTTACTGCTTTGATATAAAACCTGCAATTTAATTGTGTCCTTAAAATAGATTCTCAGAAGTAGAGTTATTAAGTCTAAGAATATGAGCACTTTTAAAGCTTTTGATATATGTTGCCAATTTCCTTTCCAAAAAGGTTGTACAGTCCACATGCAGCATGTGCAGCTCTTCATTTCATGGCAACTTTACCAGCATTATTTTTTAATTCCAAGTGTGATAATTTTTAAATGTGCTTTATGGCTTTAAACTTTTTAATTTTATTTTGATTCTTATTTTGGTAGAAGTGATATGTAATTAATGTAAGTAATTCAAACAGTACAGACAATACAGAAAAGTACAAAAAATTATATAAAAATCATTTTAAATTTAGGCCACATAGAAATGACCACTATTCAAACTTGGTAAAGATTCTTTTCAGGTATTTCTTTGCATATACAGCCCTGCATAAATTGTAACATACTGTTTTATAGCTTTTTCCACACTCAACAATAAGTTATGTATATCTTTCCAGGTTTGATGTAGATCCTGATTTCTCCCCTACCCCCTAAAAAAGAATAAATATCTGTTGTAGAAAATTTATGTTTGGGGACAAAGCCCCAAAGTAATAAACAGTGTTCATTTGCTGACCATTTTTTATGTGCATGTATTTCTTTTAGTAAGAAATACATTGAAGAGTAAGTGGTTCATATCCCCTGGCCAAGTATCATCTTACTATTTCCAATAATCCCACAAGTGCTACTTAAATTAATAAGCCTGTTTTTTCTCCCAGAGATCCAGAAAATAGTATTGACTGTTCCGCCACTCTTACCTCTTTGCAATTAGATAGAAAGAATGGAATTATGACATTTTTATACTGTCTTCTAAAAAATATTCATTGGCCCTTTTCTCTAGGGCAAAATATAAAGAAAGACAAAGAGCAGCAGTGGTGTTTTGTTAAATCTGCTGCCAGCTCCTTCTTTTTATTATATGTTTTCCCCTATATAACTGTTCCTAGAGTAGAGAAGAGTGGAGAGATAGAGGAAGGTGGAAAAGGGGATATTACTAACATTTATTTATTTGTTTGTTTGTTTGTTTGTTTATTTATTTATTTATTTTTTACCGGGAGGTCCCGGGGAGCGAACCCAGGTCCCTCCATATGGGAGACGGATGCCCAACCAGTTGAGCCACATCCGTTCCCCATTACTAACATTTATTAAGCACTTATGATATAAATGTAAATATTCCAAAAGCATTGCTAAAGGTTTCTTCACTATAAAGCATACTTCTATATTCTTGTCTGGTTTTTCAAATTCCGCTATTTTAAAATAGGTAATATCTGTTTACAACAAAAACATGGTAAGCTCTATTTTACCAGTATTAATGCAACACATTTTAAGTAATGGGTGATAAATGAATATAAAGGCTGATAGCTTAGTTTCTGTCTCTAATAGGGCCTTATAAGCAATGTATGGACTTTATCCTAGGAGAAATGGGTAGCTAAATAGGATTAAAAACAGGACATGAAAGAATGTCCAGATGTCTATTTTTAAAGGACTACTCGCTGCACTGGGGAGAAAATTTCAAGGGGGATAAGACCAAGGCGATTAGAAAGCTGGCACATTAATCCAAATGAGACATGAGGTGACCAGGAATAGATAATGGCAATGGGAAAAATAGAGAAATTGACAGATTTGAGAGAAATAAAAGCAAAGACTATGAGTGTTGAGGCTACATGACATAATGATTTGTATCATGGGCTCTTGAATCTGTAATTGAATCCTGGCTCCCTTACTTAACAGTGTATAACTCAAAGACATTACATAAAATCACCTATAACATGGCTATTATAAGAATATGAGATAATGCACTTAAAGCACTTCAGGTCATGCCTGGCACAAAGTAGGTGCCCTAAGTATTAGCTTTTGTTGCTATTGTTATAATTTATTATCCAAGGTGACCCTCTGGAATTAATATGTAAAATATCCATTTTAAATTACTCAGCTATTTCCTTTCATCAGTTGTCTCAGGAAGAAAAAAAATCTGCCTTACTTACACCAAGGAAAAAGATAATTGGACCTCTAGGACCCCTTAAAACAAGACCAAATTTCAGAGTGTCAAAGTTGCTTTCTTTACAATTACGTTTTGTGTCATAGTTTGGGTTCTTAACAGACTTTGGTACAGAGGAAGAACTGAGAGCTTACTGACAAATCTACTTTAATTAATCCCATAGATTTAGAGATATATTATGGAATCAAAAGCCCTAAATTATTAGAAGGAAGATCTGAAAATGATGTAGAGTGGTGGCAGCTTTTGTGGCCTTCTTGTTCTATAGTACCACATTATACTTGGGCATTTTTAGTGCTAGACAGTGTCTTATTTTCTTCCAGCATTCTTTTAAAACTTAGTTTTCCAGATAAACTTAACGTAGAAGGATCTTTGCTGATGGCACTGGAACTATATTCTGTGTGAGATAGGGCCTTGATTATTAACCCTTCCATATTTTTTTTCTTCCATCCTCAACTCACAACAGCATTTTTTTGTTTGTTTTATTTTTTTATTGGAAGAGTTGCAGGTTTATAGAAAAATTATGTATGAAATAGAGTTCACATATGCTGCCCTATTATTAACACCTTGCATTTGTGTGGTAAGTTTGTTACAATGCATGAAAGAATATTTTTTTAATTTCATTTTGCTTGTTCAGATATTTCTGTAAGGGACAGCTCATCTCATGCTATAGTTTAGTAGAAGAAAATGCAAAATGAATAACCAAGTCCCATAAATGACCTTCAAATGAGATGTTATATTTGGTACTGATTTTTAAATTATTATGTACACATTACTAAGGGATTTGAAGTAATTCTCTCTGGGTAGTTCATGGACTAATCTGAGCAAACGTTGTTTTCCAACATGATTTGAGAAAAGTATATATTCTAAGTGTAGTTATTGTATTTCCATTAATTTCCAGTTGGTTAGAATGTGATAAATTATTTTTAATGCCATTTTCTTAAACATATTTTAAAATTTCTTTGACGCATGTGGTGCTGCAATTTCTGGAAATCATTGTGGGCTAAATCTTTCCCCAAATTTTATATTTCTCCAATTGGATAAACAAGGGACCATCTTGTATTTGGTATTCATTAGATGTGTTTAATTTTTTTGCTTAAGTTTTGGGATTAGATTTAATGTACAGAATTATAATTCTAGACCAGCCATATTATTTTTAAGATTAAAAAAATTAAGCCAAGGTAATGACTGTCTTGTCTAATTGTCTGTTGGTTACATTAGAGCCTATCTTCTACTCATATCCCTGTGTTCTGCTATGTAGGGTACTACTTTTTTAGGGGACTCCCTAAGTATTTAAAAGGCTAAATATATGAGATTTTAATTTCTGTGAGCTTGAAATTGTCATGCTGAAATTTCGTACCTCGAATACTATATTTATGTTTATCTAGGCAAAAATAAAATTGTTGCCATTACTAATGATGTTTTAAATCCCAATCCTATGTTTCATCCTATTGATTAAACTGCTCTCCTTGATAGAATGTCTTGTTTCTCCTGTGATTTGCTTTAAAGTAATAACATTGAAGGTAATATGGATGCTCACAACAGAACAAACTTAGTTTTATTATGCGTTTCAGAATTTCAGTTTCAGGAAAATTCTCCATTGTTAAGTTAACATTTAATCTTACTGTATTTTTTTTCTTACCATAATTAAAAATGGAGAGAGACAGTATTATTTGGGATGGAATATTGATGGGAGAGACTATACTACTATTAACAGGGCAGTTTTGATGTCATGAGGCTATTACCTAATTTCTGTCCCAATTTCTTTATAGCGCTTCTTGCTAGAGTGTTATTAGGAAAAAGAATAAGCTTTGCAAAAGGCAGGTACTATATTTTTTAAAAGCCAACATTTTGATATATTTTATTCCACTGTTTTTTGGAGTGTAGATTGGCTGATGAACAGATTGTACAAAATATGTTTATCTCCCACATGATTAAACCAAATGATAAAATTTAGCTGTGGCTTTAAGGGAGTTTTCTTTTCAAATCAGTTTTTAGGCATTTCTGGTGTTTTATTAGATTAATTACTTTGAATTATATGATTCAATTTTTATTGCTTTTAAAGGCACAGAGGTAATAATTTAAGGAAGTTAGTCTAAAGGTTACTACTGAACTTTGACCAATAGTAACCTTTGTATTAGCTTTCCAAGTATACAACTACTTGAAGTATGCTCCTGACTCCCTCTAGTGGCTACAAGATTGCTTTAAAAAAAAAAATGAAACAAGTATTTTAATATAACAAAAGCGTGGTCTCATTACTGCAGTTTTCAGGAGTAAACCTTGTTCTATGTAGGATGTGGCCAATAAATGTTTCACTGAAGTAAAATGGCATTTCATGTTTGTGCAACATATGTTTAAGAATACCAGCTAAAAACACTAGAAAATTTGGGAAGGAAAGTTTTTATGACAATTTATGTGTGGGATCTTAAAGCATATATGTTGAAAGGGAAAAATATTCCTACAGTAATTCTATTTGAATTCTAGATTATTAATTTTAGGTAGAACTTGGTGTTTTCAAAATACCGTATTGGTGATTAGAGATTGTGAACTTGTCACCATCTTTTTTTTTTTCCTTGTGGGAGAGTGAATGGGATAAGAAAAAGCCAGTGAGTCTTTTAAAGTCTTACCCCCAAAGTCATATCAATGGGATTTTGAAAGCATGTTACAATTTATTAAGAACACTGAACAGCATATATCAGTTGTGACCATAAAGTAATTTCTTCCCATTTCCATCCTTACTCCCCCAACCCCACTCTCAAATAGCAGGCCTTATAAAATCAAATGAAATTAGTGCTCTTCTAAGAGGACATCTTGGGAAGCAAAGTATGTGTCTCAACAACATTGCCACTTTTCGGAACAGTTTTAAAACTTTTAGAATCATCTTTATCCCCTGTGACAAAGATTTTCTAAAACACCATTGGTATCAAATTGATGTTAATATCATTGATGATAGATTTGATTTTGGAGGGAAATCCAAAACTAACTCAGAGCCCTGATGTGTAAATAAGAAGGGTGATTAAGCTTAAGTATAATATTTTGAAGCTATTCCTTTAAAGCAGTGATACTGATTAATTTTTATTCTGTGGATTCCAAAAATTATTTGAAATGGTTCTGTTTTGTGGCTATATCATAAAAATGACTCTAAATATTGTGAGAGGACCATCAGAAATGTCCTGCACAATGGGCAGCATCACTGGCAGAATTATAGACCTTTTCAGAATGACTAATTTTTAAACAGTGAGGGTTCACTAGTGTGTATTTTTATTTGTTAAAAGCTCAAATTATTTATATATACCTCAGTGCATTTACTGACTGAAGTAGAATAACAGATGAATCTTTGCTATTTAATTGAGGAGCAATTAAATTGGAGTTTATGAGTTTACTATACTTTTTCCTTGAAATGATGTATGTAACGTATAATGGGATTTATTTAAGTGAAACTTTATTAGAGGTAAAAATATAATTATACTAAATGCTCTACTTCCACATTCATTTATTATCCCTTACTAATTACATCAATATTATTCTAAGAGTCTTTTGTTCTGTCATCATGTCTTTGAGTAAGGAGATATTACCTGTTTTGAAAGAGTGGAATTTGAAAAAAATAGATTAGGATATAAGAAGTATGTTTTATAGTGAAGAAAGATATAACAATGCTTGATAATAGTTTTATTTTGTTTCAAGATATAAAAACAAATATGACAGTTTTAACTTGCTCAGTGTAAGATTTACTGATAGAGGGGGCAGATGTAGCTCAAATGGTTGGGCATCCGTCTGCCATATGGAGGGACCTGGGTTCGATCCCCGGAACCTCCCGGTAAAATAAAAAATATATATATAGAAGGCATGTGGGCTGCCAGGCTCTGTGTGCTGGTGAGCCACCAGGCTCCGGGAGCCATGCAGCAAGATGATGATGTAACAGGAGAGAGACGCAGGGGAGAGACAAGACGAGATGCTCTGAAAGCTCTGAAAACCAGGAACCGAGGTGGCGCAGGTGGCAGAACACCTCTCTCCTACATCGGCGATCAAATCCTGGTGAAGACTGGAGGAGGAGGATGAGAAGAGATGGCAGGAAACAGACACAGAATTGCCCAGCGAATGGACACAAAACAGCAAATGGGGAAGGGGAGGGGGTTAAAATGGATAAAGTAAATAAATAAATCTTTAAAAAAAAAGATTTACTGATAGAAACAAGTAAGTAGAGAGAGTAGATTCATTTTGATTTAAATTTCATATTGTTGGAATTTGGGTATTTTTCAAATAAATGTCTGAAATCTGCTTTTAATTAAAATTTGAATCTTAAATCATAGGTTGGTATTGCATTTAAATGGGCAGTTTAGATTTTCTGTTTAGAAATGAATCATACACAGTTGTCTGAGATAAGTGACTTCTGAAGTTTCTTATATTTTAATAACATAAAATCTACAGATAGACTCTGTTTTTATAGTAATTTTCTATATTTAAATCTAATGAAAAACTTTACCATGACAGCAACTAAAATGGAGAAAAGCTACATTAATAAAGTTAGTATTATTGTCAAAAGAGAGAGGAAGAAGAAACTAGAGATATTTTAGGTAAAGAACCTACAACAGTACCTTGCTCTGGGACTTAAAATAAATCTTAGTATCTGATAAGTCTTATTTTCTGTGAACTATATGATTGCTATAATTACAAATCCTTTTTGGTGTGATTCTGTTATATATATAAACAATCTTACCTTTTTTTCCTTTATCAACTTTATTGAAATAAAACTTACATCATTAAAATGCATCCATTTTAATTGTTACCATTTCAGTCTTGACAAAGGTAACCAACACTGCTCCAATTTTTCTTGTACCTCTTTGTAGACAGTGCCCCTACCATACCCTGGTCCCAGGTAACCACAGATCTGCTTTCTTTGGTCATAGATTAGTTTTGCCTTTTTAAAAAAACAAGTATTATTGCAGTATAATTTACATATAATAAAGTATATGCTTTACCTTTTCATTAATAGTTTTCTTGGCACCAAAATACTTTCCCAGACTGATTTGTTTTATCACAAAGGCATTGCTTTTCTTTAACATGTGAAACTGTAAGTCTTGTTTCGATTCCATCTAATTCTAACTTTAAATATAATTTGATAGTAAATTCATAATTGAGAACCTATTGCAGTACCTTTTTCTGATGCAGTGTTTTAGAAGCAAGTATTGTTAAAGTATGACAATTTCACTTTGAATGTTTGGTGCTAGTATCTGCTGGAAGTTTGAATTTTAAGAGGGTGCTTGTATTCATATGTATAAATTTCGTTCTTTGCCTGTATATAACAATTTCTTTTTCATGAGCTGTTTTGCTATTTTGGTTACAGATTCTGTCTCCCTTCTTCTACTTTTTCCTTCTTCCTTCTTCATTTATTTATATATTTATTGATTGATGTATTTATTTCTCTATCTATCTATCTATCTATCTATCTATCTATCTATCTATCTATCTATCTATCTATCTATCTATAATCCCATCTTATTTTTGACACGGTAGTGGGAGGGAGGGGGGAATTCATATTTGCTGAAGCTTTGAGACCATCAATGTTGCATCTTTAAATAATTGTTTCGTACAACATACCAATACTTATGGGATACAGCAAAGGCAGTGCTGAGAGGGAAATCGATGGCTCTAAATACTTACATTAAGAAAGAATAAACATCTCAAATCATAGACCTAACCTCAAAAATGGAAGAACTAGAAAAAGGAGAGCCGACTAAACCCAAAGCAGGTGGGAAGAAGGAAATTACAAAATGTAAGACAAAAATGAACAAGAATAAATGAACTAGAGAACTGAAAAACAGTAGAGAGAATCAAGAAAATCAAAAGTTGGTTCTTTGAAAAGATCAGTAAAATAAAAACCCTTTAGCTAGACTGACAAAGAATAAAGGAGAGAGGATACAAATAACAAAAATCAGAAATGAAAATGGGGACAATACTGCCAACTCTGCTGAAATAAAAAGGACTGTAATGGATACTATGAACAACTGTCTGCTAATAAATTAGATAACCTAGATGAAATGGACAAATTCTTAGAAATACACTACCTACATTGACTCAAGAAGAAATAAAAGATTTCCACAAACCAATTACTAATAAAGAGATTGAAACAGTAGTTAAAACCCTCCCAAGAAAGAAAAGCTCAGGACCAGATGGCTTCGCTGGGGAATTCTATCAAATATTCTAAGAAGACTTAACTCCAATTCTGTTCAAACACTTCCAAAAAATTTGAAGAGGATTGAACACTCCCTACAAGGCCAGCATCATCCTCATACCAAAGCCAGATAAAAGTACCACAAGAAAAGAAAACTACAAACCAATATCTTTTATGAATATAGATAGGAAAATCCTCAACAAAATACTAGCAAACCAAGCCCAATAGTATATTAAAAGAAGTATACATGGTGATGAATGTACAACATTGTGATTACACTAAAAACCATTGATTATACACTTTGGATAGATTGTATGGTATGTGAATATATTTTAGTAAAACTGCTTTTAAAAAAGAGTATACATCATGATCAAGTGGGATTTATAGTTGGCATGCAAAGTTGGTTCTCTTGTCTATTCCTTGCCATGGTAACTAACACCTATAGTATCTATTATTATTTTGCCATTACTATTTGCTTTTCTTGTTCATTTTTGTCTTACATTTGAATGAACTGATCAGTTGTATGATTCTCATTTGTAATAGCTTTGGGGCATTTTATGGTGTCAAGATCCATACTTTATGGTGACCATAGCCCCTTAGAGCTCCAAGGTAAATCAGAAATTCTGGTACATTTTGTTGATCTCATAATGGTCTGGTAGAAGGACCAAGTACTCAGGAAAAGAAGTTTCTTGTATATATCTTTGCATCCTGTGGTCCATATTCTCAGACCCTTGGTGAACTGTTTCTTTATAAAGGTTTTGAAGATCCCAGATAACCTGAATTTTTTGTAGCTTGGCTTGGGGATAGGAGTGATTTTTTTCCAGAGGACCATTAGCCTTGGAATCTGAAAATCCAGAGGCTACTGTAAGACCCAGAATGGCTGATGCTGAATTTCCCATTCCTAGCATAACTAGGCACTTACAAAACATTTTGTTACCAGATAAAGATATAAAGAGGGATCATGGGAATAAGAAAGAAAATGTATTTCTCCTACAAAGGTAAAGGCATTCCACTTTGAGTAGATAAAAGGACACGAAAGTTTTTGAAAAAGTTGCCTTAAGTTATGTTTAGGTTACATTAGGTTCTCTGCGGTCCTAATTGACTGCAGTCTGTTTTTACTTTTTTTTTTTTTTAAGGAGATAACAGGAATTGAACCTGAGGACCTCATACATGCGAGGCAAGTGCTTAACCACTAAGCTACACCTGCTCCACTGAGCAGTCTGTTTTTTTTTTTTTTTAATTCAACTTCGGTTAATGAGAGCTCAAGCGCCTTTCCTTCAGGCTGTTAATGTAATCTCTGCCTCTCATAGCTATTTTTTAAAAATTAATGTCTGCTACAGAATCTCTCCTTTTTTTCTTTTTAAATTTCCTTTCTTCTTTTATTAAATAGTTCATTTGTTGTTTTGATTTGGTGCCACTCCAGAAGCACTGAAATTCCCTGAAGTATGCCTTCAGATAAATGCAGTGATACTGAACTGGAAAAATGTTTTGAACTAGTGTTAAAATAATTTACAAGAAAATGAAAACAAAAATTTTATTAGTTAAATTGTATAAAAGCTTTATGTTCTTATACCTAAAGGACATTTTTAACTAAAATAATGCTGTGGTTAAACATTAGCTATCTAGGAAATGTAATGGATTTTCAGTAATTGGAGCACAGAAAATGTGAAACATTAATGGAAATGAAATGTTTTATAGAATACATGCTACATAATTTTTATGTTTCCTAATCTTAATCTTGAATATCAAGGTTTTAACTTTCTAATTGTTGCTACTAGGTTTGATACCAAAAATGACTATGTATTATTTTATTTCTTAAATTCAGTTATTAGGATTAAAATTCTACACAACATAGCTTTTTTGTTGGTTTTCAGTGCTAATCTGTAGTGTTAAAGCAATTTAACGTTTGAGAAGCCTAGGGTTTTCCCCCCATTCAAATGAAAAATTGGTAAATGTAACTATCTGTATAAAACTATAATAGAGAAATAACTATCTTAAAACCGTAACAGAGATGGTATGATATATTGTCATATTCTAGTAATACAGATGCCTTCATTTTTTCGCAGAAGCATCTTGATTCACTGTGTTTTGACAATTAACAGTACAAAATAATTACTAATTTAAACTGGTTTCAAGTACTTGGAAGTTGTTTTTTTTTTTAATGTTCAATTGCTTTGTCTACATTATTAATACTGCATTTATCTTTGGGAGTATGAGATATAAAATTGATGCTCTGAAGACTGCCAACCTCACTGGAATTAGATACAAGTGTTATGGTGCTGAGTCTTAATTCTATGCCAACATCATAGAATCCAGTTTCACCTATGGTGTGATTACTTACAGACTAGAAACTTGGAAAGTTTCTTTGTGCCGTGAGCTTCTGAGTTGGCTACAAAAATGAAAATGATATAGTCTGCTTCCAGAAGATCCAAATCGAGTAGTAATTACAAAATATAATTTACTATAATTGAATGGTAAATGTATTGGTCATGATGTGTTAAGAATGGTTAGGAATACAGAGACAGACTGCCCAGTATAATGAGAGAAAGGCTTCCTTGAGGCAATGGTATTTGAGCTGTGTCAGAATAAATGATTCATGGTTTAAAGAAGTAGTACTAAAAGTTCTCCTGTTACTCTTATAGCCAACTAGTCCAGCATGTAATAGGTATTTACTAAATTTCTAAATTAAATTGCAATTAGGAATTGAAAAGCATTGCTTATGCCAGTGGACTGTTTATATTTCTTGGGTGAACCCAAACTGCTAATTGTTGTTATAATAACTATATTAATTTACAGGGAAACTTTAGTTTTCTCAAATATTTTTATTTAAAATTTTCACATAGTTTACATTCTTTTTAGACCGAATCTGGATATGGATCTGAATCCAGCTTGCGTCGACATGGCTCAATGGTGTCACTGGTATCTGGAGCAAGTGGCTATTCTGCAACGTCCACCTCTTCATTCAAGGTTTGTGGTTGTCAGTGCTTTTTTTTTTTTTTTTTAATTACTTTTCATTGAAAACTGCATTGAACACCAAGTGTCCACCTTTACAATAAACAAATACAGTAACAGTCACTCACACTAAAACAAAACATACTTCTGATAGTCATTATTTTCCTGTTTGGGACAGTTTTCAAGTGTTTTTTTTTTTTTTTTTTTTTTTAATTTTTTTTTGGTCACCAAAGGCTCAAAATAGGCTATCTTTTTAAACAAAAAGGTGATGATTCACAAAAGACTATGAATATAACATGTAATTAGTTGATACAAATCTAATAGGATTTGTTAAAGTCAGTTACATCTAATAGCACATCTGAAGTGTTCTTGTATAAAATATCATGTGAAGAAAAGACGACTAGCAATGTCTAAAAAAGTGGGTTTGTTCATAGACAATCTGACAAGTTACCATGAAAAGTGTTTCCTGAGACATAAGGAAATGCAACATTATTCTTCTTGAATCGTTTTAAGTTCAAGACTTTCCACTCCATAAAGTAGCTGAGGATCTGAAACTGAGAAAATATATTTGAGTACAAACACCTTGTGAAACAACACTTTTTTTTTTTTTGCATCATCGAAGGGTACTACTGAACCCGCTTAGTATACAGTTCAGATGTGAGAAAAGCACTTCCCTGTACAGGAACTGTACTGTCTTCCATCCTCCGCTTGCAGTGGTCTAACACAGGCAAACAGTTTTCTTCCCCATTTTGTAGTAATTTGATCTTCCTAAAATCTTCCCAAAAGAAGTAACCCTCCCCATGGACCGAAGAGGCTAGAGTCATAGAATGGGAGTTTCCTCTATTATATATTTTTATTTTGATATTTGGAACTCTTGATGCAATATTCTAGAGCAAGGTGCTCAGGACCTGCTGTACCCAAGAGACTAATAAAGGAAACATCTATCTTACAGGTTGTGATTTGATGCATAGATGAAAAACTTAACATACAATAACAGAAGTTGGCACTAATAAATCATGTCCTAGTCTTTCTGCACTTCAGAAGGAGACTACTTCAGTTTTCCCACTCCTCGGCTTCTATCTCTTTTGTTGTTTTAACACTGCAACATCAATTATACGTTATGTCCAGAATCAGTTAAAAACACTCAAATTCCTTTTCTCTTAGTTCATCAACTTTTCACTGTCTCTTGGTCCAGGTTTATGTGAACGATTACCTTTCAACCTTCTCTGCTGTTGCTCATTGGGGTGCTCTTGATTTTCCCTTTTTGGGAGGGGGGGGCTGGTTGGGAGAAGGAGCTTGGAAAGGGTGTGCCACCATGGGGAGGTTGTGAGTCACTGGGTTGCCTCCGGAAATCTTCCCTTCCATGGCCGCAGTAAGGCGTCCCGGAGCCATGCCCACAATGCCTGGTGGGTATCTATATGTGGCACCATTGAGCTTTGAATGAATTGCTTGCTGATCTATTACTGACCAAGGAGCTGTTGTAACAAAAAATTTTGTTCACAGTTTCATAAGCTTTCTGGGATGCGACCTGTGATTGCTTGGCAGATCTCAGTAGCAGCTGCCTCCCTCATCTCTAGTGATGCTTACTCACTATACCAAACTGTGTATGGAGTACACATTAGATTCAGTGCATCTTTCATTGGGTCCTGAGCAAAGCTAAAAGGCTCGGATTCGTGGATGTCAAGGGCCATTCCTAGGATCCTTCCTTCCTTGAGGGCTTGGACTAAGGCTTTCTTGTCCACCAGTCCACTTCAGGCCACATTCACTAGTAATGCCCCTTGCCTCATCTGCTTCATAGTAAAGTCATTGATGAGGTGGTGGTTATGTTCATTGAGATTACAGTGCAAGGAGACGAAGTTGCTCTGATACAGCAAGTCCTATAGCCTGTAGATCCTCTGTATGCCTAGGAACCGCTCTGTACCTCCTGCAAGTAGGGGTCATAAAACAGGTTGGTGAATCCAAAGGTCTTGGCTCAAACAACAACCGCCTGCCCCGTGCAACTGAAGTCAGTGAGGCCCAGCATCTCCCCACAGATGCAGGCTACACATGAGGCCACCTCGTGGATCTGCTCGGTTGTCAGTGCTTTAAAGGCAACATAAATTGAGTGAGTTTAGTATTAGATATTGTGAACAGAACTTATCTGATGGCTTTTATTTTTTAAAAACTCCTCTGCAATGTAATCTATTTGAAGTCATTTATAGATTAACTTCTAACTTTTTTTAGGAGTAGAATCTTGATTCATGCAAATATAAAATGAACACATGTCAAAGATATTCATTTGTTAATTAATAAGGTAAGATATAAAGTAAAAACTTGGTTCATAGGAGAATTTGAAAAACAGACACATATATAGACAGTCAAGAATGCTGAAATATACAAAACTGATCAGTCTCCACAGGAAAAAAATTAGTGCGTCTTCACTGGACTACTAGCATCTCTGTAGACAAGAATCATATACAACTCTCTGATTTCTACTACTTAAAGAGACGTAAAATAAAATAGTTCAAATGTAATGAAAGTCAAAGATTTTCAGATGATCAGATAACACCCCCACTGAAGATCCCATGGATGACATTCACTATTTCATTGAAAAGACATCCCCTTTTTTGTGTGTTTTGCAGAAAGGCCACAGTTTACGTGAGAAATTGGCTGAAATGGAAACCTTTAGAGACATCCTATGTAGACAAGTTGATACTCTACAGAAATATTTTGATGCCTGTGCTGATGCTGTCTCCAAGGATGAACTTCAAAGGGATAAAGGTTAATTAGGCTATTACCACTATTTTTTCTTGGAGAATGAATGGGTTTAAATCCTCTTAATAATAATATCTTTAAGTGATAAAGGTAGTTACTGTCACTTTTGCTGCAAATCCCTAATATAACAAATTTCAGTGTTCATATAACTTGAGTACTTTAATAACGTATCCTAATTCATTTCTGATCATCCATCTGTGATGCCATTTGGGACTGTTAAATTATATCTTTATTTCATTAAAAATATATAGTATATTGTAAGCAAATGCACATATATGCATATATATTTATATATCATTTTGCAAAAAAAAAAAAATATATATATATATATATATAGTATATATCATATTGGTAATGGGACAGTTACATTATCATGTCTAATAAATTTACCCCACGATGAGTCTTAGAGACAAGCACGTATTTGTTGTAGCCTCCAGATATGGAATCCGTCCATCTCTTCCCCTGCCCCCTCACCCCATTTTATTTCTTTCCCTCCTCCTTCCCCATTTTTCCTTTCCTCCCTCCCAGTAGCCATTTTCTCATAGAAAAAGAAATGAATAATGGAGCCAAATGTAAATTTTAAAAATTTTAGTGTTTTTTCCTAAAGAAAGTTATGGCCTTCAGTTAACTTACTCTTTCTTAACATGAGGTTTAAAGTTACTTTTGTTTTGTTCGTGCTTTGTTAATGAAGATATTGCTGATGATGTCAGTAACATTTGTTCTTCAGTCTGAAGGATGCCCACAGCTAAAGAGTAAAAGTAAAATTTTGCTTTTGAAACAAACATAAAATAGATATATGTTTAGAAAGATGAGAGCTCTGCCAAGAGTGTTCTGTCTTGCAAGCAGAAATCCACTGGAAGCATAAGCAAGTGTCAAACAGAACATAGAGGACAAGAGATCAAGAAAAGATAGGGAACAGCCATACAAAGATCAAATAGATTTTATCAGAAGAAGATTAACCTTTGAAAAAGCTGTTTTGGCTGTGTTAATGGGGGTGGGAGGCAGCCATGGTGATGAGGGCATAGTTTGAGAGGAAGATTGAACATGCTGACAGCTGAGAAATATTTGGGTGAGTTAAATTTAAAAAAAAAAAAAGCCTGGCTGATTTTTAGAATCACCTGGGGTAGCTTTAAAAAAATATTTTATTATATCCCTCAACCTAGTCCTCCTGGACCAGAGTATTGGAGGGTTTACAGTGATAGAGTATAAGATTCTATTTCTTAAAAGTTCCTGCATGACTTCATGAATAATCTTCTAATAGATGTAGGGACCAGCATTATAAACAAGCCTTCTGATGGTAAAAGGGAAAACCAGAAGAAAGAGAAAAGCAGATGTTATATAGAGGGCTTTTGAGTTTTCTAGTGATAGTGCATTGTTCATTTGAGGTGTGAGGACAGATAAAATTCAAAACAAACATAAAGTGACACTTTATCTCGGAGGAAGTGCATAAAGGTAAGAGAGTGTGTGTGTGTGTGGGGGGGTGTTAATAGATTGCATTAATTTTCGTGTAAAATCTACTACCTCAAAGTAGTGTGGAAATTTAGATAGGCCCTGGGAAGTGAGGTAAGAATTTTTTTTAAAAGTACTTTAAAGTGATCTTTGTGATATTATGTCAGGAAACTAATTTTGGGGTAATTACATCATGACTTCAGTTGATAGTAATTGTGGTTCTTATCAGAGATCAAAAGATACAGTGAAAAGAAAGAAACAAAGCAGATTTAAATGCTTTAATAACATATTCTTACCCAGAGCCAATTAAAAAACTTCAAGGGTGACATTTACATAGATCGATCCCTCCTGCAAAGGTTAGTATTGCACAGGATCTCTCCTTAATGGTGAATAGTTCTTAAAATTCAAATTTTCTCTTAACTGCTATTCTAAAGATCTAGAATAAGTGTCAAAAAAGAGCCTTAACACAAAGCCAGTCAACAATAAGTAGACAAGAGGGAGAAACTGACCTTCAGAGTTAACTCATTGAGATAATCTGATGCCTAGGCATAAGAAAAAACTACAAGTCATACTAAGAAAGATGAAATTAAAACTTCAGAGGAGACACAGATTTTAGAACAACTAATCAAAAAGTCCACACAAATCTTATAAACCAATTCAAGGAGATAAAGGAAAATATGCATATATACCTAAAGGATATCAAAAAGACGATGTATGACTCTAAACAAGAATTTGAAAGTATATTTTAAAAAAAAACAAACTGAAATTATGGGGATGAAAGGCACAATAGTTGAGATTTAAAATACCCTATAGGCATGCAATAGCATATTTTAACAGGCAGAAGAAAGACTCCAGAAATAGAAGAAAGGACAATCAAAATCATGTAGTCAAAAGAACAGGTGGAGAAAAGAACAGAAAAAATTGAGCAGTGTCTCAGGGATTTGAGTGACAGTATGAAGCACACAAACATACTCATCATGGGTTTAACAGAAGAAGAGAAAAGAAAAGGGTCAGAAAGAATATTTGAGAAAATAATAGCCAAAAATTTCCTACTTCTTATGAAAGACTTAAAATATACATATCCAAGAAGCACAGTGAACTCCAAATAGAATAAATCCTAGTAGAACCTACCCCGAGACACATGCTAATCAGAATGGCAAATAACGAAGATTCTGAAAGCAGCAAGAGAAAATGATTGTCACATACATGGGATCCTCAGTAAGACTAATTGTGGATTTCTCAACAGAAACCATGGAAGCGAGGAGACAATGGTATGATATATTTAAGGTACTGAAAGAGAAGAATTCTTTATCCAGCCAAACTGTCCTTCAAAAATGAGGATGAGTTTAAAATAATTACACATAAGCAGAAATTGAGAGACTTCATCAACAAAAGACCTGCCCTAGCAACAAAAGACCTGCCCTACAAAAATTACTAAAGAAAGTTCTTCAGGTTGAAAGGAAAAGGCAGGAGAGAGTGGTTAGAACGGTAGTAAGAAACAAAGTTTATTAGTAAGGGTAATTAAAAGGGTAAGTTCAAAACCCAAAAGTACTGTATCCTCAATATACAATTCTACTCTTTAATTCCTAAAAGAGTCCAAATACAATTGAACAAACAAGACTTATTCCCTGATAATATACGTGAAAAATATAACGCGGTAAAAGTGGAACAAAAACAGCCTAAAGAGGGAAAACGGATATGGGAGCAGAGAATGTGGATGCTGTTGTAGCTAAGTTGCTGTCTTTTCAAATCAGTAGGTTATAAGTGTAGATTGTGTAATAGAAACCCCAGCGTAACCACAAAGTATTTAAAAAATATACAGACACAGAAATGAGAACTGGATCAGTCAGATACCTCAGAAAAGATAAACTATACAGAAAAGGAGGTTGCAATAAAGGCAAAAGACAAAAAAATGAAATGACATGTGAGCACCAAAAGACAAAATGGCTGAAATAAGTACAACCTTTACAATAATAACACTGGATGTTATTGGATTAAACTCCCCAATCAAAAGACACAAAATGGCAGAAAGGATAAAAAACTACGATCCAACTGTATGTTGTTTACAAAAGACTCACCTTAGACCCAAAAACACAAATGGGTTAAAAGTGAAAGGTTGGAAAAAGATATACATACAAATAGTAATGAAATGAAATCTGGGGTAGCTATACTAATACTGGATAAAATAGACTTTAAGTCAAAAGCTGTTATAAGAGACAGAGAGGACAATATATATTAATAAAAGGGGCAGTCCCCAAGAAGAAGAAATAACCATCATAAATATTTATGCACCTAACCACAGTCCCCAAAATATATGAGGCAAACACTGGCAAAATAGAAGGGAGAAAGAGACACCACTACAACAATAGTTGATTGGAGACTACAATGCACCACTCTCAATAGATAGAATATCTAGACAGAAGTTCAATAAGGAAACAGAATCTACGTATGTTTCCGTAGTGTAGTGTTTATCACGTTCGTCTAAGACGCGAAAGGTCCTCGGTTCAAAACTGGGCAGAAACAAATAGGTGAGCTTTTGGGGGTCGGATGTGGCTCAACTGGTTGGACGTCTGTCTCCCATATGGAGGGACCTGGGTTCGATCCCCGGGACCTCCCGGTAAAAAAAAAAAAGGAAACAGAATCTGAATTATATGAGAAATGAACTAGACCTAATAAATATTGCAGAACATTACACCCCAAAACAGCAGGATATACATTCTTAAGTGCACCTGGATCATTCTCCAGGATAGATCACTTGCTGGGTCATAAGACAAGTCTCAGTAAATTTAAAACAATTGAAATTATACAAAGGATCTTCTCTGACCATAATGGAATGGAACTGGAAATCACTAACAGGTAAAGAATGGGAAAATCCACAAATATACAGAAGTTAAATGACACACCATTAAACAATCAGTGGTTCAAAGAGAAATTGCAAGAGAAATCAGTAAATATCTTGAGACAAATGAAAACAAGAACATAACATATCAAAACGCAAGGGATGGAGTGAAGGCATGGTAAGAGGGAAATATGGCTGTAAAAGTTTACATTAAAAAAGAAGAAAGAAAAATGAAAGACCTCATCTGCACCCCTGGAGGAACTGGAAAAAGAACAAAAAACTAATCCCAAAGCAGGCAGAAGGAAGGAAATATCAAAGATTAGAGCAGAGATAAATGAAATTGAGAATAAAAAAAATAATACAATTAACAAAACAAAAATTTGCTTCTTTAAAGAGATCAATAAAATTGACTAACCATTAGGTAGACTGACAAAAAAAGATAGAAGGTGCAAATTAATAAAATCAGAAATGAAAGGGAGGGGCACATTACTACTGACCCCACAGAAATAAAAAGGGTCATAAGAGGATACTAGGAATGACTGTATGCCAAAAAATTAAACTACCTAGATGAAATTCCTAGAAACACGTGAAAAACCTACACTGGCTCTAGAAGAAATAGAAGACCTCAGCAGACCAATTAAAAGTAAAGAGATTAAGTCAGTCATCAAAAACCTCCCAACAAAGAAAAGCCCAGGACCAGATGGATTCACAGGACAATTCTACTCATGATTCCAAGAAGAATTAATACCAGTCCTCCTCAAAGTCTTCCCAAAAACTGAAGAAGAGGTAATGCTTCCTAATTCATTCTTTGAGGCCAACATCACCCTAATACCAAAACCAGAAAAAAAAATGTTACAAGAAAATTACAGACTAATTTCTCTTATGAATATAGATGCAAAAAACCTCAATAAAATGCTTGCAAATTGAACCCAATGGCATGTTAAAAGAATTACACAACATGATCAAGTAAGATTTATCCCAGGTATACAAGGGTGGTTCAGCATAAGAAAATCAATTAATATAATCACATTAACAATATGAAAGGGGAAAACCGTATGATCATTTCAGTTGGCTCAGAAAAGGCATTTAACAAAATCCAGCACCTCTTCTTGATAAAAACACTTAGAACACTAGGAATACAAGGAAACTTCTTTAACATGATAAAGGGAATATTATGAAACATCTGCCGTTTCATACTCAGTGGTGAAAGACTTAAAGCTTTCTCTCTAAGATTGGGAACGAGACAAGGATTCCCACTGTCACCACTCGTTCAACATTGTCCTAGAAGTTCTAGCCAGAGTTGTTAGGCAAGAAAAAGAAATAAAAGGCTTCCAAATTGGAAAAGAAGAAGCAAAACTATCTCTATTCGTATTTGACATGAGCCTGTATATAGAAAGTCCCAAAATCTATGACAAAGCTACTAGAACTAATAAACAAATACAGCAAAGTGGCAAGGTACACGGTCAACATGCAAAAAACAGTAGTGTTTCTATATAGTAGTAATGAGTAATTGGAGGAGAAAATAAAGGGATATTTTCCATTTATAATAGCAACTAAAAGAATCAAGTATCTAAGAATAAATTTAACCAGAGATATAAAGGGCTTATACACAGAAAACTATAAAACATTGCTGAAAGAAATCAAAGAAGACCTAAATTAATGGAAGGACATTTGATGTTCATGGATTGAAAGACTAAATATTGTTAAGATGTCAGTTCTACCCAAATTGATTTACAGATTCAGTGCAATCCCAATTAAAATTCCAAAAGCCTACTTTGGAGAAATAGAAAAGCCAATTATCAAATTTATTTGTAAGGGTATAAGGGGCCCCGAATAGCCAGCAACATCTTGATAAAGAAGAATTATATTGGAGGACTGACATTTCCTGACTTTAAAGCATTTTATAAAGCTACAGTGGTCAAAACAGCATGTTACTGGCACAAGGATAGATATATTGACCAATGTAATTCAACTAAGATTTCAGAAATAGACTCTCACATGTATGACCTATTGATTTTTGACAACGCTGCTATGTCCACTCATTGGGATAGAATAGTCTCTTCAACAAATGGTGCAGGGAGAATTGGAGATCTATACGCAAAAGAATGAAACAAGTCCCCTATCTCACACCATATAAAAAAATTATTTCAAAATGGATCAAAGAGGGAAGTGGATGTGGCTCAAGCGATTGAGCTCCTGCCTACCACGTGGGAGGTCCTGATTTGATTCCTGGTGCCTCCTAGAGAAGACAAGAAAGACAACGAGCTGGTACAACAGGCTGGCACAGCAAGCTGACGCAACAAGATGATACAACCAGGAGACATAAAGAGGAAACACAATGACAGGCACAATAAAGCAGGGAGCAGAGGTGACTCAAGAGATTGAGTGCCTCTCTCCCATACGGGAGGTCCCAGGTTTGCTTCCCAGTGCCTCCTAAAGAGAAGACGAGAGCACACAGCAAATGGACACAGAGAGCAGACAGCAAGGGCAGGGGTGTGTGTGTGTAAATCTTAAAAAAAAAAAAAAAAAAAAAAAAAGGATCAAAGACCTAAATATACAAACCAGAACCATAAAACTCCTAAAAAAAAGTGAAACAGGCATCTTCAGGATCTTTTGTTTAGCAATGGTTTCTTTGACTTTACACCCAAAGCACAGTTCAACAAAACCAAAAATAGGTGAAATGGGACCTCATCCAAATTACAATCTTTTGCACATCAAAGGACATTGTCAAGAAAATGAAAAGGCGGCCTACTCATTGGGAGAAAATATTTGGAAACCACATATCTGTTAAGGGTTTAATATCCAGAATATATAAAAAGATCCTACAACTTAACAATAAAAAGAAAAAAAACCAACTAAAAATTGGGCAAAAAACTTGAATAGACATTTCTCCAAAGAGGATATACAAGTTCCTAAAAAACACATGAAAAGATGCTCAACATCATTAGCTATTAGGGATATGCTAATCAAAACTGCAACAAGATATCATTTTACAACCCCTAGAATGGCTACTATTAATACAAGTGTTGGAGAGGATGTGGAGAAATAGGAACATTTATTCATTGCTGGTGGGAATGTAAAATGGTGTAGCTGCTATGGAAGACAATTTGGCAGTTCCTTAGAAAGCTAAGTATAGAATTATTACTATTTTTTAGAGATTTATTTTATTTATTTCTCCTCACTCCTTCATTGTTTGCACTTGCTGTGTCTGTTCAACTTCCTGGGAACCGAACCCAGGATCTCTGATATGGGAGGGAGGCACCTAATTGCTTGAGCCACTTCTATTCCCTGCTTTGTCGTGTCTGTCATTGTGTTTTTCTTCTTGTGTCTCTTGTTGCATTATCTTGCCATGCCTGTCCGTCCACCAGCTCTCTGTCTTCTTTAGGAGGCACTGGGAATGGAACAAGGGACCTCCCATATGATAGGCGGGAGCTCAATTGCTTGAGCCACATCTGCTTCCCTTAGAATTATAATCTGGCAATCTCACTACTAGGTATATACCCAAAAGAATTGAAAGCAGGGACACGAACAGATATTTGTACATCATTTTCATAGTGGCATTATTCACAGTTGCCAACCCAATTGTCATCAGTGTATGAATAGATAAACAAGATGTGGCATATACATACAATAGAATATTATTCAGCCTCAAAAGTGAATTATGTTCTGATTCATGCAACATGGATGAACCTTGAGGACATGATATTGAATGAAATAAGCCAGACACTGAAAGACAAACAGTGTATGTGATCTCCCTAATACGAAATAATTAGGATAAGTAAATTCATAGAGTCAGAATCTAAAATATAGGTTACCAGGGACTGGATTGGAGTTAGGAAATGGAGAGTTGGTGCTTAAATTGTATGGAATTTCTACTTGTATTGATTGTAATGTTTTGAAAATGGGTATTAGTGATGGTAGCACAACATGATGAATGTAGTTAACAGCACTGAATTATACATGTGAATGTGGTTAAAGGGGAAATTTTAGGTCGTATATATGTCACTAGAAGAAAATTAAAAGAACAAACATAGGACTGTACAATACAGTGAGCACAGTTGTAAATGATGGACTATAGTTAATAGTGCAATTATAAATCATTCTTTCATAAATTTTAATAAATGTACCACACTAATGCAAGGTATTAATAATAGGGTGGTACATGGGGGGGAATGCACCCTAATGTAGCTTATGGACTATATTTAACAGTATAATTTTAATATTAATCAGTTGTAACCTAGGTACCACATTAATGCAAAATGTTCATTTGGTTAAAAACACTCCTAGATGCAGGCTAAGAGTTTTTAAATAATTTATTCTGTTAAAGATGCTCCACAGTGAATTTATTGAGCATACCTTTATAACTATTGAAAATACAAAGATGAATAAGATCTTCTATTCACAATCTGAATATTTTGACTCAGTTGAAATTAGAATAAACTGGTTAATTTCTATTTTCTTTCATCCTAATATTCTTAAATATGTTTTAGTTGTAGAAGATGATGAAGATGACTTTCCTACTACACGTTCTGATGGAGACTTCTTGCATAATACCAATGGCAGTAAGGAAAAGCGTAAGTAATATATTTTTTCCCTCAGCTGGATAAAATACACTTATTGAAGTTATCTAATAACTCACTATATTCTTTAGTTTGCCAAAAGGCTGGTGATGCAAAGTACCAGTAATCTATTAGCTTTTTTAATGGGGATTTATTTGGGGTAAAAGCTTATAGTTCCAAGGTCATGCAATATCCAAATCGAGGCATCAGCAGAGATGCTTTCTCACCAAAGTCAGCTACTGTTCATCCTGGCATGTTGCCACATAGCGAAGCAAGATGGCCACTGATCTCTACAGAGGTCTCTGCCTTCCCCTCCAGAATCTACCATCTCTTGGAGCTCAGCTGTGAGCAACCAGGTATAGGGCTTTGTCTCTTTGAGCCTCTCTGGGGTTTCTATTTTCCTACAGTCCTCTCTTTCACATTGCAAAATCAAATATGCCGGCTTTCTTTTTCCTCTGAGTCTCTGTCTCCCTTTGTATCAGACTCAGCAAGAGGGCGGAGACTCAACATGAATCACATCCCACTGATGTAATCCAGTCAAATGGGTCTCAGACCCACAGGAATGGATTAGTTTACAAACATAATTGTTCTCTTTTTGGGATTCATAAAAGAATCTCGAACTGCCACACTATATAACAAAGAATGAGAACCAAATTTAGTATTTTTTTAAAGCAGTGGAACTGCTGGAATCCAAGTGAAAATTTCTTGTTGGAAATGACGTGGAGGTAAAGTACAGGTAGGTTCTGAGGTTAAATAATATTAATAGTTGTTCACTAACAGTCATGCTAAATTCCAGGCATTGGTCTACTTACTTCAACAGTATTTGATATAACAAAATTCTAGTACTAAACAAGTTGCTTTCTTAGGGGTGAAGCATTGTAATGGATCTTGTCTTGAGTTGTGTCTTTAGAGTAGATTTTTTCCCTCTGTTTAATGTATTTCTCTGTCTTCACTTGATAAACTGATGTTGAAAAGTATGGAATTTATGTTATAAAAGGAGAATTATTCAAGTAACTCTTATTTTACAGCATAATTGCTTACAGACCTAGGAGCAAGATGGTTTATTTCATATATTGTTTTGTTAATTGTTGCTCTTTTTATAATGACTAACTCTTCAGATTGAATTCGGAATTGTTCATTGGAAAACCAGTGATATGATCAGTGCTCTTTTGACTTATCCTAAGGAAAAGGTAGAGTGGGTTACTAAAACCTTTTTAAGTTAAATAAGTCTTTGTGAAAAAAACTTATTTCATCTAATTGTCTTATTTTTGCTAATGTTATGAAAGAATATGAAATAAAAACTTTGTGGCCCACTTTCAAATCGTTTTTTTTTTTTTTTTTTTTTAAAGATTTTTTATTTATTTATTCATTTCCCCCCCCCTTGCTGCTTGTGCTCGCTGGGTCAGCTAACCACGCCGTGCAGGCGGGCTTGCCTTCACCAGGAGGCCCCGGGAACCGAACCCGGGGCCTCCCATATGGTAAACGGGAGCCCTACTGATTGAGCCACAGCCGCTTCCTCAAATCGTTTTTGAGCTATATTATTTATGGAAATTATTTTGCTTCAAAGGTCATATTGAGATATTTGATGATTGAGTCTAAGATGTATTGCTTCTCTCTGCCTCCCTTTTTCCTTCTTTCTTCTCCCTTCTTTTCATCATTGCTTTCTCCTTCTTTATAACCCACCTACCTCGCAATCCTGGAAAATACGAGCTTTATATTACAAAGTTGTCCTTACAACTTGAGTCTGAAACATTGAACCATAGTCAGTCATACAGATTTATATATGTTTATGGAATTAGAGAATTATTTGTGGAAGATTCTTTGATATATATATATATTTTTTTTTTTTTGAGGTTGGATAAACATGTTTATTTGTAAATACAGTGAACATACACAATTGACTTAGAAGGGTACATTTTAAAACCACTTTAAAAGCTGTCTCTACAAAAATGATTTTCTCAGGACAGTGTACCAGATATAACCTAATCTTAAGATGTAATCTTAAGTGACAGATGTTCAATAAGCTGGAGCTGTGTGCCCTTCTCCCACAGCAAGTTTACCCTAAGGGTTATTATAATACAAACTCTGCAAGGAAAAGAACTTTGGTATTGTTTCTTCTTGGTAGAGGAAAAAAACTCAACCTATATATGAGACTAACCGTGACACAACGAAAAGCTGCACTAACTATTAGTAAAAGATGATGCTGGTGTGATTAACTTGCATATTCTAGAGCCCTAATAAATAAAAATCCACCATTAGTGTCGGCAGTATCAACTAGAGGGTTAGTTAATATGTGGTAGAATGAGAATTTACGCAAGGTATAATGCAGGATAGCATTTTACTACTATGAAATCAAGTGCAGTCTAGTTAGGAGAAAACCAACTGGTTTGTATATCTAAAATTATACATACCTTAATGCCAAGACTCACCACCACATGTGAATGTAAAGCATTTAATTTTAAAACATTGACACTACAATCTATAAAATAGTTATTATAAATGCACATAGAATATTCTATAATTCCCAGATTTACTTTTTCTTTTTTCTTAAGGAAACTAAGTTATACTGTGGTTAAGACTTGTATCCTCACCCTTGAAAAAGCCCACATTCCATCACGTTGATGTATGGTCAGACTTAGCCCCAATTGTTAAACATTTGGATAAAGTCATAATCAGTTTGATTGAAAAAGGACCCTGTACAAATTTATCAATTCTGGTACCTTAATAGCTACCCAACAAGTTAACATACAGAAACATACATCATGAGAAGCAAGAGCTATCACCCATCCCTTCTGTATATTAGCAACTTGTCACTCCTGAGCAATTGCACGCTTATCACGTGAGGTCTATAGACAGTCACTTTGCATTCATTCTGAGTGAAAGAATGCAACATATTAAAACAATTTCTTACAAAAAATAGCCACAAATTAAACCAAGAGTTTTACAGGATTTAATACAAAACACCATAAAAATTTCCTTCTCTTAAGCTCTCTCTCCCTGTATTCAGTGAGCCAACTGGATGTCTTTGGGTATAATAGTGACTCTCTAAGCGTGGGCAGTGCACAGATTCATATCTTCAAATAAACCCACCAGGTCTGCTTCACTAGCTTCCTGAAGCGCACCAATGGCAGTGCTCTGAAACCTCAAGTCAGCTTTGAAATCCTGGGTGATCTCCCCTCACCAACCTCGGGAAAGGCAGCTTCTGAATCAGAAGCTTGGTCCATTTCTGGTAACAACTCATCTCTCAAAGAACAATGGTTCCTGGCCAGTAATGGTGGGGTTTTTTTCACTCCACTGGTTGAGGAGGCCCTTTTCTGAGGACTGTAAATGCCATATGTTTGTGGGGGCATTGCCATCAGTGGATTTACAAGCAGCTGGATGGTTTGGCGCATTTTCTTTTACCCAAAGCTGAAGTCTTAGGCTGCTTCAATGATTGATGTGGCACTTCTTCCATCCCCAGGAATATCTGCAAACTCCAAGCAAAGTTGCTCCAGTAATCAACCAGGCTGCTTTGCACTCTCAGTTATATTCTAATTTCACAATGATTTTCTGCTTTAATAGATAATCTTTAAATCCTTAACAGCAAAGATTTTCTGTTTTGATGTTTAGAAAAAAATTTTAAAGGAGCTGTGAAAATGTAATCAACTACTCTACCTACATTTATCAACAGAAAGGAAACTTATTTCTATTATAGATTCAGGAATAACAGGCACAGCAAAAGATAGATGTATGGCCCTATCAATAATAAAAGTGTTTGCGTATAATCTTCCACACCCATTATGAAGAGCCAATAACCTGATTGTTGTTCTTATCTCCAAGAACTCTGGTAGTCAGACACTAAATGAAACTCTGTATACTAAAGGGTGGCAGATGAAAGAATCTGTAAATGAAGACAAGACACTTGAAATGTGACGGGCCAAAGAACAGTTAGAAAAGAGAAATAATAAAAGCAAAAATAGCCTAAGAAAGCTATGAAACACCATCAAGCACACCAAATATGCATTAAGGGAGTCTCAGAAGGAGAAGGAAGAGAGAAAATGGCCAAAGAAATAGTCAAAGGAATGACAGAAAACTTTCCAAACTTAGCAAAAGACATGAATATGCACATCCAAGAAGCTCAGAGAACACCGAACAAGATAAGCATGAAGAAAAATACATTTATTGATTATGCTATTGAAAGCAAAGGGACAAGGAGAGAATTCTGAAAGCTGCAAGAGAAAAGCAATGTGTTACTTACAAGGGAGAGCCAATTAGATTGAGTGCCGATTTCTCATCAGAAACCATGGAGGCGAGAAGGCAGTGGGTTGGAATATTTAAAGTGCTGAAGGAAAACAAACTGCCATCCAAGAATTTTATATCCAGTGAAACTGTCTTTTAAAAAGGAGGGAAAGATTAAGACATTCTCAGGTGAACAAAAGCTATGGTCGTTCATCACCACCAGACCTGCCCTAAAAGCATTGCTAAAGGGAATTCTTCATACTGAAACCAAAGGAAACTAGAGGCGGTCCAGAGAAGCAAAAAGAAATAAAAAATTAAAGTAAAAGACTTATTCTATTATAGACTTATTATTATCCTAGCAATAGAAGAACTTTTACCATTGATACAAAGGCAGTGGCCACCAAAGGTTCGGACGGGAGAGAGAGTGAAAAATAGATGTAATATGGGGGCATTTTTGGGACATTGCAATGACAAATACAGGCCATTATATATTTTGTTATAACCTACAAAATTGTGCGGCATAGAAGTGTAAACTGTAATATTAAACTATAGTCCATGGTTAGTAGCAGTGCTTCAATATGTGTTCATCAGTTGTAACAAATGCACCACACTAATTAAAGATGTTGTTAATGTGAGAAAGTGTGGGAGGGGGAGGGGTGGGATATATGAAAATCCCATATATATATATAAAATCATTTTGACAAAGTTTTTTTTTTTAACAAATCAATTTTATTGATACATATTAAGAAAGCATACAATTCATCCAAAGTGTATGATCAGTGGTATTTGGTGTAATCACATAGTTGTGTATTCGTCACTTCAGTCATTATTAAAGCATTTTCATTATTTCAAAAATAATAATAAAAAACAAACAAGAAAATTCTTCACCTCTCGATCTCTCCCTGTTTCCCCTCTTGTACATAGCTGCTATTTTTGCACAATTATTTATTAAGCAGTTTTACTGAGATTATATTCACATACCATATGATCTATCTAAAGTATATAATCAGTGGCTTTTAGTATAATCACAATGTTGTGCATTCATCATCACAAAAAAATTTAGAACAATTTCATTACTCTAAAAAGAAAAACGCCACACCCCTTAGCATGCCTTTCCTAGCCCTACATAACCACTAATCAAATTCCATCTTTATACATTGATTTATATTTACATTTTATATACAATATGTTACACAATATATTTAGTTCATAGTAATGCAGTCATACAGTATTTTGCCCTTTTGTGTCTGGCTTGCTTCACTCAGAATAACATCCTCTAGGCTCATCCATATTGCCATATGCTTTACGACTTCATATCTTCTTCTTTTGTGTCTCCTTGTCTTCTCTTTAAGCGACACCAGGAACCAATCCTGGGACCTTCCGGAGTGGAGAGAGGCTGCTCAATCTCTTGTGCCACCTCAGCTACCTGGTCTGCTGCATCTCTTATTGTCTCTCTTCTGTGTCTTTTTGTTGTGTCATCTTGCTGCGCCAGCACTCCTGCGTGGGCCAGGACTCCGCGCAGGACAGCATTTCATGTGGGCTAGCTCTCCGCTTGGGCCACCTTGCCTTTTTCTTCACCAGGAGGGCCCCGGGAATCAAACTCTGGACCTCCTATGTGGCATTGCAAGGTCATGTGGTAAATCTATATTCAATTTCTTTGGAACTGTCAAACAGTCCTCCAAGTAGCCATACCATTCTGTATTCCCACCAACAGTGAGTAAGTGTTTCTTTCTCTCCACATCCTCTCCAACACTTGTAGTTCTTTATCTTTTTAATAGTGGCCATTCTGATAGGTGTGAAATGATATCTCATTGTAGCTTTGATTTGCATTTCTCTAACCATTAGTGATGTTGAACATTTTTCATGTGTTTTTTTGCCATTTGTATTTCTTCTTCGGACAAATGTCTATTCAAGTCTTTGGCCCATTTTTTAATTGGGTCATTTGTCTTTTTATTGTTGAGTGTAATATCTCTTTATATATCATGGATTTTAAACTCTTTATCAGATATGCGATTTCCAAATATTTTCTCCTTTTGAGTCGGCTGCCTTTTCAGCCTTTTGACAAAGTCCTGTGAGGTACAAAAGTGTTTAATTTTGAGAAGGTCCCATTTATCTATCTTTTCTTTTGTTGCGTGTGCTTTGGGTGTAAGGTCCAAGAAACCACCACCTATCATAAGGTTTTGAAGATGTTTCCCTACATTTTCTTCTAGTAGTTTTATGGTCCTGGCTTTTATATTTAGGTCTTTGATCCATTTTGAGTTGATTCTTGTATAGGGAGATAGGGTTCCTCTTTCATTCTTTTGGTTATAGATATCTAGTTCACCCAGCACCATTTGTTGAAGAAATTCTTTTGTCTCATTAACATGGACTTGGTAGGTCTGTCAAAAACCAGTTGACCATAGAGGTAAGGGTTTATTTCTGGACTTTCAATTCTATTCCACTGATCAATGTATCTGTCTTTATGCCAGTACCATGCTGTTTTGACCATTGTAGCTTTGTAATATGTTTCAAATTTAGACAGTGAAATTCCTCCCACATCACTCTTCTTTTTTAGAATGCTTTTGGCTATTCAAGTGCACTTTCCCCTCCAAATGAATTTGGTAATTGCCTTTTCTATTTCTGTAAAGTAGACTGTTGGAATTTTGATTGGTATTGCATTGAATCTATAAATCAGTTTGGGTAGGATTGATATCTTCATGATATTTAGTCTTCCAATCCATGAACACAGAATGTCTTTCCATTTGTTTAGGTCTTCCTTGATTTCTTTTAGCTTTGTTTTATTTTTTTTTATTTTTTTTTTAAAGATTTTATTTATTTATTCATTTATCCCCCCCCCTGCTGCTCGTGCCCGCCGGGTCAGCCAACCACGCCACGCGGGCGGGCCTGCCCCCACCAGGAGGCCCTGGGAACCGAACCCGGGGCCTCCCACATGGCAAACGGGAACCCCACTGATTGAGCCACAGCCGCCTCCCTAGCTTTGTTTTATAGTTTTTTTCATAAAGGTCCTGTACTACTTTGGTTAAACTGATTCCTAGTATTTGAATCTCTCTCTTGCTATTGTAAATGGAATTTTTACCCTGATTTCCTCCTCAGATTGTTCAATACTAGTGTACAAAAACATGACTGATTTTTGCATGTTGACCTTGTGTCCTGCCACTTTGTGGAACTCACTTATTAGCTCAAGTAGCTTTGTCGTAGACATTTCAGAATTTTCTAAGTATACAATCATGTCATCCACAAATAAGAGTTTTACTTCCTCTTTTCCTATTTGGATGCCTTAAAAAAATTTTTTTTCTTGTCTAATTAGTCTAGCTAGAACTTCTAGCACAAAGTTGAATAACAGTGGTGACAGTGGACATCCTTGTCTTGTTTCCAGTCTTACAAAGAAAGCTTTCAACCTTTCCCCATTGAGGATGATGTTGGCTGTGGGTTTTTCATATGTGCCTTTTATCATATTGAGGAATTTTCCTTCAATTCCTATCTTTTGAAGTTTTTTTAATCAAGAAAAGTAGCTGGATTTTGTCCAATGCCTTTTCTGCATTGATTGAGATGATCATGTGGGTTTTTTTCTTCAATTTGTTAATGTGGTGTATTACATTGATTGATTTTCCAGCCTTGCGTAACAGAAATAAATCCCACTTGGTCGTGATGTGTAAGTCTTTTTATATGCTGGTAGATTCTATTTACAAATATTTTGTTGGAATTTTTGCATCTGTGTTCATTAGAGATTGGTCTGTAGTTTTCTTTTTTGGTAGTGTCTTTATCTGGCTTTGGTATTAGGGTGATGTTAGCTTCATAAAATGTCTGTTAGGTCTAACTCGTTTATCATATTGTTCAAGTTCTCTGTTTCCTTGTTGATCTTCTGTCTTGTTGTTCCCTCTAATGATGTGATTGGTGTGTTGAAGTCTCCAATGAATATTTTAGAGATGTCTCTTCCTCCCTTCAGTTTTGCCAGAGTTTGTCTCATGTATTTTTGGGCACCTTGGTTAGGTGCATAGATATTTATGACTGTTACACCTTCCTGGTGGGTTGTCCCTTTTATTAATATATAATGGCCTTCTGTATCTCTTATAACTTTTTTCCATTCAAAGTGATTTTGTCTGATATTAGTATAGCTACCTCTGCTCTTTTTTAGTTACTATTTGTGTGTTGTATCTTTTTCCAACCTTTCACTTTCAGCCAGTTTGTATCTCTGGGTCTATGGTAAGTCTTTTGTAAGCAGCATATGGGTGGCTTATGTTTTTTTATCCATTCAGCCTATATCTTTTGATTGGGGAATTTAAGCCATTCACATTCAATGATATTACTGTAAATGCATTATTTGCTTCCACCATTTTATACTTTGGTTTTCATATGTCATATAATATTTTCATCAGTCTTTTTACTCTTTTGGTTATCATTTCTGCTGTTCTTTCTGCTACACTCTCCTCCAAACCTCTCTCCAGCCTTTTTCTTTTAGGCTCTAAGGCTTCCTTTAATATTTTCTATAATGGTAGATTCTTTCTTTCTCTCTCTCTCTCCCCCTCCCTCCCTCCCTCCCTCCCCTTTTCCCTGGTAGATTCTTTTTTACAAACTTTTAGTTTCTGTTTGTGAATATTTTATACTCACCTTCATATTTGAGGGACATTTTTGCTGGATAAAGAATTCTCAGCTGGAAGTTTTTCTCTTTATGTATCCTAATTGTATCATGCCACTATCTTCTCGTCTCCAAGGTTTCTGATGGAAAATCCATGCTGTCTTACTTGGTGTCCCTTGTGTGTGATGGTTTGCTTCTCCCTTGCTGCTCTCAGAATTTTCTCTTTATCTTTGACAGTTGACATTCTGAGTAGTCTTGTCTTGGAGTAGGTCTATTTGGGTTTATTACGATTGGGGTACAGTGTGTTTCGTGGACATGTAAATTCATTTCTTTCATGAGAGTTGGGAAATTTTCAGTTATTATTTCCTCAAATACTCTTTCTGCCCCTTTTCCCTTCTCGTTCTTCTGGAACTCCCGTGACACGTATGTTATTGCATTCCATGTTGTCATTCAACACCCTGAGGCCCTGCTCAATTTTTTCCATTCTTTTCTCTCTGTTCTTTTCTCTCTTCTGTTTCAGCTGCTGTCTCCTGTATCTCTTATTCTTTCTTCTGTCATTTCAAGTCTGCTGTTGTATGCCTCTAATATGTTTTTTATCTCACCTCTTTGTTTTTCATTCACATGAGCTCTGCTACTTTTCTTTTCAGGATTTCAAGTTCTTTTTGCTCTCCCAGTGTTGTCTTCATGTTGTTTATCTCTTTAGCTGCATTGTTTGTCCACTCATTAACTTGATTTTGGAAATTTGTGTGCATCTCCTTAATTAGTTCTCTCAAATCCTTTGTCTCTTCTGGGGCTTTTATATACTCCTTTTCTTAAGCCATGTCTTCCATTTTCTTAGTATGGCTTGTAATTTTTTGCTGATGTCTAGGCATTTCTGATTAGAGTGGTAGTTTACTCAGATACTCAATTTCTTTCTCTTTTGTAGGAATTTAGTGGCGGGAGGCTGTGTGTTACTGCTGCTCTTTGATTCTTGATTCGACCTGGATTGTTAGGATTGTCCCTGTTGTTTGCTCAAAACTGGGCATTGGACCAAGTAATGGGTTGCAGATCTGCTTCCAAGGCCTTGGGGAGGGAGACTATAAAGGCCAGAAGAAGCCTCTCATTTATTTTTAATTTTCTCGCATGCACTTCCTTGGTCTGTCAGCAGATTGTGCTCTTCGACAGCCCTCTCAGTTCAATGCCTGGTCAGAGTGTGTTTGAGTTTTGCCATCAAGATGCCTGTCCTTTGTCCCGTCTTCTGGGCAGTGTCCAGTCTTAGCCTGGTGTCCTAAACCCTAGAAGATCTTTTTCCAGGCCTTTTCAATCTGTCCTCTAACTATTTTTCTGGAAGAGAAAAGTGTTCCATGTCTTTCTAGTCCACCAATTTTCCGGAATTCTCCCCTATATTTTTTATGTAACATTTATGTAATCTAAAGCTTCTTTAAAAATAATTTTTAAAAAATTTTAAAAAGGAATAGCTAAAGGGTGGGGGGTGGGGGGTGGGGGCCGCCGGTGGGGGAAGAAATAAAGATTTGCAATAAAGGTAATCATTTGGATAATTAAAAATGCCAATATTATTGTATTGTTTGGTATGTAATTCCACTTCTTACTTCCTACAGGTGCTAAAATGCAGTGCATAAAAAGTAATGATTAATGTTTACATCTAGGTTTTTTGATGTACTATGAACAAAAATATAAGCGATAACAAATACAGAAAAAAATGGTGGGGGAACAGAGGGTATATGAAAACTATGTGTGAATGCTATTGAAGTTAGGTTGTTGAGATGGTTAGGCAAATATGTCAGCTTGGCCAGGTAATGGTACCCAGTTGTTTGTTCAAGCAAGCACTGGGCTAATTGTAATACAAGGGCATTTCATGGACTTTAATCACCAGTTTGTTGATTGCATATATGACTGATTACATCTACAGTCAAAACTGAAGAGATTGCCATCAGCAATGAGTGATGTCTCATCCAATTAGTTGTAGGCCTTAAAAGGAGAAATGATTTCAGCATTCAGAGGATTTCCATCTCCACTTCAGGAAGCCAGCTTCTCCTGAAAAGCTGGAAGGTCCTCATGAAGGACCTTCATCAGAGTCCCTGACCTGCAGCCTGCCCTATAGAATTTTTTTTTTTTTAAAGATTTTATTTATTTATTCATCCATCCTCCCCCCCCCCCCCCCCCCGCCGCCTGTGCTCGCCGGGTCAGCCAACCACGCCGTGCGGGCGGGCTCTGCCTTCACCAGGAGGCCCCGGGAACCGAACCCGGGGCCTCCCATATGGTAAACGGGAGCCCCACTGATTGAGCCACAGCCGCTTCCCTGCCCTATAGAATTTAGACCTGTCTATTCCCACGGTCACATGATACAATTTTATAAAGTCTCTACTTACAGATATCTCTTGTCGATTTTGTTTCCCTAGAGAAGCCTAACTAATACAACTTGGTACCAGGAGGGTTTCTTGAGAAACAGAATCTTAAAATTGGGATTTCTGAATTGGTTCTGGGATTTTGGCAGTGGACTCTTTACTCTGATTAAATTCAGGGGCACTAATGACTCTGTTTCCAATAATCAAGAGGCCACTCAGTCCATGGCATCAGTTGAAAATGCAGTAGCGATACACAAAATATCACCACTGGATACAACTTATTCCATGCTTATAAGAGGCAAGGCCCTGAGTGAGAGTGTTTTAACAGAACACCTTAACAGAATTTTGTGGAGTTAAAAAGTACAGTGATGTTGGCTGGCTGTTCTTAAATATCATGGATACAGTTAAAAAAGGAAAGGAATGAGCTGAAGGCTTCAATTTGGAACTTAATCACCACGTGAGTGATGTGAAAGTTTCTATAGGTGCCCTGAAAGAAAATCTTGTTTTTTGTAGTCACAGACTTGAGATCTCTGAAAACCAGACCCAGAGTCTCATTGTGTGAGTAGCAGAGTTACAAAGAGAACTAAAATTTCAACCTTGCATGGTATCTGCTGTTAAAGTAGGGACATTGATTGGAAAGGAATGGAATCCTGAGGATAGGGATGGAGACATATGGATTAATGATCATGGCAATGGGAACATTGAAACCCTAAATTCTCCTGAGACTGTGCCAGATAAACCTGTAATGGTCTGCCTTGAGGAGACAGTCACCCAACCTCCTCCCTGCCCTGAGATGACCACCCAACCTCAAGCCTTCTGTAAGGAGACAACCACCAAACCTCCAGCCTGCCCCAAGGAGTCAGACACCTGACCTCCAGTCTGCCACAAGGAGTCTGCTATCCAACCTCCACTTGAAGAGATTAATCCTGTCTTACCATATGAAACTGCAATGGAATGCCCTGAGGTAATTGGCTTGTAAGACATATCTAATGCTTCTTTTTACCCACCCCCACCACCCCTCTTTTCTTCCAGACCTATAACGAGACTAAAGTCACAACAGGCCCCCAAAGGTGAAGTACCAAGTGGGACCCATGAGGAAGTATGCTATACTCTAAAACAACTGCATGACTTTTCCAAGTTATATAGCCAAAACTCAAGGGAATATGGGTGGGAATGGATATTATGGGTGTGGGGTAATGGTGGTAGTAATATAAAGTTATATAGGGCTGAATTTTTTTAAAGGCCAACTAAGTAGAGATTCTGGATTCAATGTTGTAGCCGAGGAGTTAGAAAGGGCTGTAACAGTTTGGATGGGTGGCTGAAACATGGATCAAAACATGCCCGACAGTGCCAAACGTGGAGATGCCATAATTGCCCTGATCTACTGTAGATGAGGTGATCCAAAAGCTTAGAGAAACTGGAATGTTAGAATGGATTTACCATCTAAGACTTGCCAACCCAACCCAGAAATTTCCAGAGGGCATACCTTTCAAGAGGACTGTGTAAAATAAATTTGTGAGACTAACTCCACCTTCCCTGTCAAGTTCTATGGCTTCTCTTTTCTGTAGGTCAGATATTACCATGGGAACTGCTATCACAGAACTAGGATCCTTAAACATTATGGGGATGATCAGATACCAGGCCAGCAGATACCAAGTGACAGTGGTAATTGCCAAAAACAAGGTGGACGTGGCTACCCTAATGCAAAGCAGACTCAAAGCAGCAGTCAAAATAGTCTGAGTCAGATAGACCTATTGCGTTGGCTAGTAGCTCATGGGATACCTAGAACTAAAAGAGATAGTCTTCTAGATTCCAACTTGATCTTTATAAGCAGAAGTTTTCTACGTTGAGTGAACAAAAGCCTAACTTGAACTGCAGAAACAGAGTCATGGCCCCTTAATCAGTTTCCAGACTTGAGACAGTTTAAAGACACAGAGCCCCTTAAATGAGGGGAAGGCCTGGTCCCCTTGGGGAAGCACCCTGTTACAATGCCAAAAATTTATACTGTTAATTTTCCTTCCAACCTTCCCCAAAGAGACATATGGCCCTTTACCAGGGTAGTTATGCACTGGAGAAAAGGAAATGATAAGACATTTTGGGGTTTATTAGACACTAGCTCAGAAGTGACATTAATTCCAGGAGACCCTAAACATTACTGTGGTCCACCAGTCAGAGTAGGGGCCTATAGAACTCTGGTGATGGATGGAGTTCAGGTCCATCTCACAGTGGGTCCAGTGTGTTTCCAGACCCATTCTGTCGTTATTTCCTCAGTTCTGGAATGCATAATTGGAATAGACATACTCAGCTACTGGCAGAATCCCTGCAATGGTTCCTTGACTTGTGGAGTAAGGGCTATTATGATAGAAAAGGCCAAGTGAAAGCCGCTAGAACTGCCCCTACCTAGAAAAATAATAAAAGCAATACCGGATTCCTGGAGGGATTTCAGAGATCAATGACACCATCAAGGACTTCAAGGATGCAGGGTTGGTGGTTCCCACCACATCCCCATTCAACTCTCCTATGTGGCCTGTGCAGAAAACAGATGGATCTTTGAGGATGACACCAGATTATTGTAAACTTACCCAGGTGATTGTAAGGAATTCCCCTTACAATCAGTTGACTGAGGAAGAGAAAACTCGGGCCTCCATTACAGATGGTTCTGCATGATATACAGGTACCACCCGACTCTGGACTGCAGCAGCACTGTAGCCCTTTCTGGGATGTCCCTGAAGGTCAGTTGTGAGGAGAAATCCTCCCAGTAGGCAAAACTTTGAACAGTGCACCTGGTTATTCATTTTGCTTGAAAGGAGAAATGTTGGAGGTACGTTTGTATACTGATTCCTGGGCTGTTGCCAGTGGTTTAACTGGACTATCAGGAACTTGGAAGGAGCATGATTGGGAAATTGGTGACAAAGAGGTCTTGGGAAGAGGTATGTGGGTAGACCTTTCTGAGTAGGCAAAAAAACTTGAAAATATTTGTGGCCTACATGAATGCTCACTAGAGGGTGTATCAGCAGAGGAAGATGTTAATAATCAAGTAGATAAGATTGCCTCTTCTATGGAGAGCAGTCAGCCTCCTTCCCCAGGCACTCTTTTCATTGTCCAGTGGGCTCATGAACAAAGTGGCCATGGTGGTAGGGATGAAGGTCATGCATGGGCTCAGCAACATGGACTTACCCTCATCAAGGCCAGCCTGGCTACAGCCATTGCTGAGTGCCCAATCTGCCAGCAGCAGAGACCCACACCCAGACCCCGATATAGTACCATTCCCCAAGGTGATCAGCCTGCCACCTGGTGGCAGGTTGATTACATTAGACCACCTCCATCATCAAAGGGGAGGGGCTGCAGTTTGTTCTAATTGGAATAGACACATACTGTGGATATGGGTTTACCTTTCCTGCTACAATGCTTCTTCCAGAACTGCCATCCATGGATTTACTGAATGTCTTATTCGGCCATGGTTTTCCACATTACATTGCTTCTGATCAAGGAAACCACTTCACAGCAAATGATGTGCAGGAGTGGGCATATGCTCATGAAATTCACTGGTCTTACCATGTTCCCCATCATTCTGAGCAGCTGAATTGAGAGAATGGTGGAATGGCTTTTTTTTTTTAAACAATTTATTGAAGTATGTCATTCATACATGAACATACATAAGCAATAAGTGTTCAGTAAACATTGTGAACTTACAAAAACAAACATGCATAACATCATACAGGGCTTCCACACATCACCCCACCACAAATACTTTGCATTGTTGTGAAACATTTGTTAACAAATTATGAAAGAGCATCATCAAAGTATTACTGCTAACTACAGTCTGTATCGTTCTCCCCTATACTTTTTTTTTTTTAAGGATTTATTTATTTATTTACTTACTTTTATCCATTTTCACTCCCCCCCCCCAATTTTGCTGTTTTTGTGTCCATTCACTAGGCAACTCTCTGTGTCCATTTCCTGCCCTTTCTTCTCATCCTTCTCCTCAGAACCTCCAATGTGGGAGAGAGGTGTCCTACCGCCTGCGCCATCTTAGTTCCTGGTTTTTTGGCGTGTCTCGTCTTGGCTCTCCCTTTTGTCACTCTCCTGTTATGTCATCATCTTGCTGCATGGCTCATGGGGCCTGTTGGCACACCCACGTGCGGGGCCTGGTTGGCCTTTTGAAGACTCAATTACGATGCCACCTCAGTGGCAATCCTTTGCAGGGCTGGGGCAGTGTTCTCTAGGAGACTGTATGCTCTAAATCAGTGTCCACTCTATTGTGCTGTTTTCTCCCATAGCCAGGATTTACAGGTCCAGGAATGAAGGGGTGGAAAAGGGAGTAGCACCACTCACTATTACCTATAGTTATGAAAATTTTTGCTTCCTGTCCCTGCAACTTTAAGCTCTGCATGTCTACAGGTCTTAATTCCAAACAGAGTAATTCTTCCACCAGGAAACACAATGATTCCATCGAACTGGAAATTAAGATTGCCATCTGGCCACTTTGGGCTCCTCGTGTCTCTGAATCAGGCAAATATAGGAATTACTTTACTGGCTAGGGTGATTGATCTGGACATCAAGGGGAACTAGGACTGCACCTATACAATGGAGGTAAAGAAGAATTTGCCTGGAATACAGGAGATTCTCTAGAGCATCTCCTTAGTACTACCATGCTCTGTGTTTAAAGTCAGTGGAAAACTGCAGCAACCCAATACAAGCAGGACTAACAATGGCCCAGAATCTGTAGGAGTGAAGGTTTGGGTCACCCCACCATGCAAAGAACCTTGGCCAGCTGAGGTGCTTGGTGAGGGTAAAGGGAACATGGAATGGGTAGTGGAAGAAGGTATTGATAAATACAAACTTTGACCACATGACCAAATACAGAAATGAGGACTGTAATAGTCATGAATAGATCATCTTTGTTTTATTATGAGTATGTCTATATATGTACATAAAACGAATGTCTTTATTTTCTTCCCTATCTTTTCCCAGTATCACATGACATACGTTGTATTAGTTTCATGTCATAGATTTAAGAATGTCAAGTTTGAGTGATTATTATCCAAGGACTTGCACACCATTCTGGAGGGATTTATTGCATTTCCGGTTGTATGCAAGATAGTTGAGTATTGTTAAGCAAAATATATGTGTGCATGTGATGTTTTTATTTAGAGATTAAGTATAGCTTAAGGTGATGTATATGGCTGCCAAGTTGACAAACGATGGACTGTGACAGTTAGGCTAATGTGTCAACTTAGCCAGGTAATGGTGCCCAGTAGTTTGGTCAAGTAAGCACTGTACTAATTGGAATACAAGGGCATTTCATGGACTTTAATCATCAGTTGGTTTGTATATATAATTGGTTACATCTATAATTAACTGAGAAGATTGCTTTAAGCAATGAGTGACATTTCATCCAATCAGTTGAAGGCCTTAAAAGGAGAAGTGATTTCGGCATTCAGAGAGAGAATTTCCATCTCCACTTCAGGAAGCCACCTTTTCCTGGGGAACTCATTGAGGACCTTCATATGAGTCCCTGGCTTGCAGCCTACCCTAGGGAATTTGGACTTGTGCATCCCCACAATTGTGTAGGACAAAATTTTATAATATGCTATTTACTGATATCTCCTCTTGATTCTTTTTCTCTAAAGAACACTGACTAATATAATCAGTATCTAACCAAATAGAATGGTTGTATATTTAGGATGTTAAATTTGAACCCCATGGTACCAACAAGGAAAACAGATTTTATATATGGATATATATATATATCCAGATAGGAATGAGAAGGCAGTCAATGTAGCACAACACAAAAAAGCAAATATAAAAGTAGGCTTTAAGGGAAGTGAGGGACAGAAAAGGTGTAAGACAAAGGCTAAATAGCAAAATGGCAGAAGAAAGTCCTGTATTATCAGTAATGACTTTAAATGTAAATTGATTAAACTCTCCAATCAAAAGGCAGAGGTTGACAGAGTGGATTTTAAAAAACAGCATGACCCAAGTGTGGAAGTTATGTTTGTAAACTAATCTATTCCTCTGAGTGTGATACCCTTTGATTGTATTAAATTCAGCTGCGATGTCTTTAATAAGGTTACCTGTTAAAATCAGGGCTTTGACTTGATTATGTCAGTGGGCGTGGCTCAGGTTGAGTCTCTGTACCCTTGCTGGGTCTGATATAAATGGACACTCACTCACACAGACAGACACAAAGGAAGTGAGAGCTCTGTCATTTTTGAACCTGCCATGTGACAGAAAGGAGAAGGCTGAAACAGCTGAGGTCCTGGGATGAGCCATTTTGCGTGATAGCTTACAGCTGATGTTGTGAAGAGAGTGGGATAACTGAGAATGATACATAGGAAGCCCTAAGAGACCAGCACTATGCCAGCCTGCAGCTGAAACTGGGAAGAAGCAACTAGGCAAGAAAAAGAAATGAAAGGAATCCAAATTGGAAAAGAATAAGTAAAATGTTCCCTATTTGCAGATGATATGATCCAATATACAGAAAATCCTGAAAAATCCATAACAAAACTCTTAGAGCTAATAAACAAATTTATCAAAGTGGTGGGATATAAGATCAATACCCAAAATCAGTACTGTTTCTATACACAAGCAATGAACAATTAGAAGAAGAAATTAAGAAAAAAATTCCAGGGAAGTCGATGTGCCTCAACCAGTTGGGCACCCACCTACCACATGGGAGGTCCCAGGTTCATGTCCTGGTTCCTCGTAAAGAAGATGAGCAGACACCCGCACCCACTGCAACAAGCTAGACGCTGCCCCCCACCACAATTCACTGCAACGAGCTAGATGCCCACACCCTGCCGCAATAAGCTAGCCGCCTAAACAAGCAGATGCCACAAGCCAGCAGATGTCGCAGCCTGCGGGGAGCAGATATGGCTCAGTCTGTTGGGCACTCACCTCCCATGTGGGAGGTCCCGGCTTCAGTTCCTGGTGCCTCCAGGAGAAAGTAAGCAAACAATGAGCAGACAGATAAGAGAACCATCTGTGTGTGTGTGAGGGGGATAAATTTTAAAAAGTAAATAAATCTTAGAAAAATCTTAAAAAGAAAAAGAAAAAAATTCCATTCACAGTAGCAACTAAAAGAATCAAATATCTAGGAATCTAACCAAGGATGTAATGGACTTGTACACATAAAACTGCAAAACATTGCTAAAAGAAATTAAAGACTTAAATAAATGAGGATTTTCCGTGTTCATGGATTGGAACACTATCATCAAGATGTCAATACTACCCAAAGCAAATAGTAAATTCAATGCAATCCCAATCAAAATTCCAACAACCTTCCTTGCAGAAATGGAACTGCCAATCATAAAATATATATTGAAGTATAAGGGCCCCCAAACAGTTAAAGCCATCTTGAAAAAGAAGAACGAAGTTGGAGGACTCACACTTCCTGATTTCCACTCTATATGAAGAGATCATACAACTCAACAATAAAAGAGCAAGCAATCCAATTTTAAAATGGGCAAAAGACTTAAATAGACATTTGTCCAAAGAGGAAATACAAATGGCCAAAAAGCACATGAAAAAATGTTTAATATCACTAGCTATTAGGGAAATGCAAATCAAAACGACAATGAGATATCATCTCATACCGCATAGAATGGCCATTATTTAAAAAAAAAAACACACACAGAAAACAGTAAGTGCTGGAGAGGATGTGGAGAAATAGGAACACTCCTTCACTTTTGGTGGGACTGTAAAACAGTGCAGCCTCTGTAGAATATAGTTTGGTGGTTCCTCAGGAAGCTAAATGTAGAACTGCCGTATGATCCAGCAATTTCTCTACTAGGAATATTATCCAGAAGAACTGAAAACTGTGACGCGAACAGACATCTGCACACTGATGTTCATAGCGGCGTTATTCACAATTGCCAAAAGATGGAAACAACAAAGTATCCATCAGCCAATGAATGGATAAATAAAAGGTGGTATATACATATGATGGAATACTTTGCTGCAGTAAGAAGAAATGAAATTGGGTCATATATGATAAAACAGGGATGAATCTTGAAGACATTATGCTAAGTGAAAGAAGCCAGACAGAAAAGGACAAATATTGCATGTTCTCGCTGATATGAACTAAATACAAAGAATAAACACATGGAGTTTAAATTCCTAGAGTGTAGGTTATTAGGAGATAAGAGGAGGGCTGCGAAGGAGTACTGGTGCTTAATGTATGTAGAAGTTTTAATTAACTTGACAGTAAATACGTGGAAATGGATAGAGTTGGTAGTAGTTCATTGGTAGAGTAGTTCATTGTAGTGAGTAGCAGCTGGTTTATAAATGGGATTGTGGCTGAAAAGAATAGTCTAGGGATGTAAATGTCAATTGAAAGAAAGCTAGAGAATTATCTAGGGATTTAATAATATAGTGAACCCAGAGGTGGATGAGGATTGTGGTTAATAGTACAAATACAAGAATGTCCTGTGAACTAGAACAGATGTACATCACTATTGCAAGTTGGTGGGAATGTGAAGCATGAGAAAAATACAATTAATTTAACCTGTGGACTATAGTTAACAGCAATACTGTAATATTTTTGCATCAATGCCAAAGATGTACTGTGTTAATAATAGGGGGGTATGGAAGAAATATGCTAAAGGTATGCTATGGACCATAGTTAGCGGTAATAGTCTGATGATATTATCTCATAATCTGTAATAGATGTTCCACAACGTTGTGGTGTGTTGGTATGGGGATGTTGTATGGGAATTCTACACATGCATGATTGTTTTGTGGCTTCACAACTTCTGTAATAAAAAATATATTAATAATAAAAGAATACAGTAGCAAGTACTGTCAAGGATGTATAGATATTGGAACCTCATACAATGCTAGTTGGTACATAAAATCGTGGAGTTGCTTTGGAAGACAGGCTGTTCCTCACGGGGTCCAGCAATTCTACTTGTAGGTGTGTATGCAAGAGAAATGAATACATACTTGCACACAGATGTTCATACCAGCATTATTCACAATAGTCAAAAAGTGGATACAACCCACATGCCCATTAACTCAAGAATTAAATAAAAAACACGAATATCTATACCATAGGATATTATTCAGCCATATAAAGGAATGAAATACTGATAAATGAAATAACATGGATGAACTTGTAAATTGTATACTAAGTGAAAGAAGCAAGTCTCAAAAGACCACTTATTGTCCATTTATATGAAACGTCCAGAAGAAGCATATCCATAGGGACAAAATGTAGGTAAGTGGTTGACTAGGGCTGGGGAAGGATAGGTTGGGAGAAATGAAATGGGGAGTGACTGCTAATTTTTACCACATTTTTTACGGGGTGATGAAAATGTTCTAAATTTGATTTTGATGATGCTTGCACAACTCTGAATATACTGAAAACCATTGAATTGTACACATTTAATGGAATTTTATGGTATGTGAGTTGTATTTCTAAATGGTTACAAAAAAACTAACTGAATAAAGTTACTTAGACTATTCATTTTTTTTCAGCTTCTAATTTAGATTGGCTTTTGACATTTCTTTATACCAACCCTAGCAAACAAAAATTCCCTATCCCTAAATCTTCATTTCTTATGGTTAAATTACACTGAATATTGATGATTTTTAAATATCATTGTGGATTTTTTGGTATCTATTATATTTTCCTGTTGTCCCCATTTAACTATATTTCTAGCCATGTTTTCTGACCAATATTCCAACTTCTCACTATTCTAACTGTGTAAATACTATGTAATAGTATTTTATCATATCATCTACCATACACATATATACATGCACATATAAATAATGGAGGTAAATATTAATTGCTCTATCAAATCAAAATATACTCAATGAAAAATAATAAAATTATAAAAAATAAAAGAAAATATACTCAATGAAACTCATTGAGAGGAAATTTAGTATTGATGCATTGCTCTAGGAAACTGGAATACTATCCTGTCATTTCCCCCTACCTAGTCCTTGTGAACATATTCACATTTTAATTGCCTAAGAGAAGAATTTAGACTGCAGATCACTTTTCAGACCCTTTTAGTTCACAGATTTTTCATGTCAGAATATTTTTAGTTTAGTTTTTTAGCCAACTATATAGCTTATTCTGTTAAAATAATCATATTAGAATGAAGCAGTAATCCCAAACTAATTCATTGTTGACCATGGTCTAGTTGATACCTGGACCATAGTCTTCAGCCATGATTCCTCTTTATAATTGGTAGGCACAGCAAAGAGATTTTTAACAAAGTTGCCATACTGTCTTTGAGAAGGACTTCTCCACCAATATCTGTTTCCTATGCATGCCTACATGCATGCATGCACATGTACACATGATCATTTGCAGTGCTTCATGTGAAAAAGCAAAAAATTCAGAGAAACTTTGGGGATTCTCCACCCAAGTACTTAGAAATCCAGATTTGTAGATTATTTTGTCATTTATACCTTTCTCTGCCCTTCATATTCAAGGTTACATATTTTCAACTTCCTTTTACTGAATCGTTTTGTTTTTCCAGGGGAGAGTAGTATGTCATTTTTTTCTCTTTAAGAAACTTTTTTGCTTTCCTTAAGCTCTACCAACTTTAGAAAGTATGCTCATCTAAAATTATCAAATACTTTGAGGTTCCACAATATAACATTTAAGAGTCCTGGAACAAAAAAATCAGTGAAACCAGTACTTAGAGGATCTTGGTAGATGACAAATTAAGAGGTTTTGTCTTTCTGACTTTAATTTTCTAACATATAACTTGAGGAAAATTTATTTTGGAGGCCTTGCTGTGTAATATTTTTGTTTTCAAGTATTTGAAAGCGCAGAAGTCTATTACATAACTCCCATTTCATTCCAAAAAAGATTTTAGATGGCTGCTTCTGAAAGTAGTAAGTGCAGCTGACAGAGATAAGTTTCTGTATTTCTAGAGTTTTACCAAAGACATTTTATGTTGCTTCTTTCATCTTGTACTCACTCTTAAGTATATAAATAATCAAATAGTAAGGACCCACTACAGTTGCACACGTTCTCTTGTATGGAATACAGATGACTTTGAATGTCTAAGTTGACAATATAAACAGTAATTTATAATAAAATAGCAATTTTTGTAAGAATAATGGGAAAAATAAGTTACAGTTATAGAAGGGGTTTTTTAGTCTTATAGAGAAAATATAAGCGTTTAAAATAATTTATGATACATGTATAACCGATGATACTACCACCACCCTCAGTATAGTAAATATATTCATCACCATCATGTTTCCTAAAGCCCCATGTAATCTGTCACACCTGCCTCCACCCCCATTCTGAAGCAACCACTGATCTGTTTTCTGTCACTGTAGATTAGTTTGCATCTTTTAGAATTTTATATAAATGGAATCATACAATATGCGTTTTCTTTTGCCTGCCTTCTTTTCTGGTTTGAAGTTCATCAGTGTTGTTGCATGTAGCAATGGTTGATTCCTTTTCATTGCTCAGTAATATTCCATTGTATAATTGTACCACAATCTGCTTATCCATTCATCTGTCAGTAGAGATTTAGATTGTTTCCAATTTTTAGCTATTAGAAATAAATCTGCTATGAACTTTCATATATACATCTTTGTATGGAAATATATTTTATTTTTCTTGGCCCTGGGAATTGAGGCCCTGGGAATTGAACCCTGGACCTCCTATATGGTAGACAAGAGCCCAATCGCTTGAGCCACATCCATTTCCCTGGAGCATCTTTTCATGTATTTATTTACTATCTATATATCTTCCTTGGTGAAGTATCCAGATCTTTTGCCCAATTTTTTTGTTGGGTTATAGTTGAGAATTCTTTGTTTATTCTGGCTGTATGTCTTTTATCAAATATATGCTTTATAAAAATTTTCTCCCAGTCTGTGGTCTGTGTCTTCATTTTCTTAACAAAATGCCTTTTGAAGAGCAGAAATTTTAAATTTTGCTGAAGCACAGTTTATTTATTTATTCTTTTATAGATTGGACCTTTGATATATGTACATGAGTTTTTAAAGTTGGAAGTATCACTATTTTACTTATAACGGTTTTACTGGAAGTGTTTTAAAAATAGCTATAGGTTAAGATATTATGGTCTTTTGTTTACATCTTGTATGTTTTAAGGTTTTTTGATTAGTTCAAAGTCTGAACTTGAGTAAAATTATGAAATGTAAGCATAAAACCCATTTTATCTGAATATTGGTACTAGATGTAAATTTGGAAATATATCTAAAATTTTATATTAGCATATACAGTTCTATCATTTATCTTCAGATATTTTTTAAATTCTAGATTTCTCAAAATGTATGGTAGTTTTTGCCATAATTAGGTCCTGGTCTAAGCTAGGAGAATGTTATTGTTAAAAGTATTACTCTTCCTACCAGTTGATTCACTGGTGTAGCACAGCCAATCAATTTCAGGACATAAAATCCAGGAAAAAAAAGACTTGAAAAAATACATGTTGCCCCACGCTTTTTTGTTCATTGAACGTAGTTGGGGAAATTCTGAAATTGTTGGTCCATAGGAAAATTATAGTCCAGAAACCTTTGATTTGCAAGTTTTTATTTATTTATTTATTTTTAAAGATTTTATTTATTTATTCATTTATCCCCCCCTTGCTGCTTGTGCTCACTGGGTCAGCTAACCGCGCCATGTGGGTGGGCTTGCCTTCACCAGGAGGCCCCAGGAACCGAACCCGGGACCTCCCATATGGTAAACGGGAGCCCTACTGATTGAGCCACAGCCGCTTCCCATGATTTGCAAGTTTTTAAAAACATTTTCTAATCTTACATTGTGTTGAAGAGTGATTTCTTCTATAGAAAGATTTTCAGTGAATGACTTTTCTTTTTCAGTATTTCCATATGTAACACCAAAAGGGATTAATGGCATAGACTTTAAAGGGGAAGCGATAACTTTTAAAGCCACTACTGCTGGAATCCTTGCTACACTTTCTCACTGTATTGAACTAATGGTCAAACGTGAGGACAGCTGGCAAAAGAGACTGGATAAGGTAAGTCTAGTTTTTCTTCTTTTTAGATTTTATTTAAATTTGATATATCAGTTGAACGTCTAAACCAAATTAACTTCTTAGGGGAGATCCACTGGACTAAAGAAGTAGTTGAAACTTCGTGGACTTAGGCTCATATTCTTAATGAAACTCACCAGTTATTTGGTTATTGTAAAATATGCTTTCATGATAGGAATTTAGTAATTTTAAAAATTTTGTAATGATAATTCTTTGGAATGGAAGTGATGAACCATTTAACATTACCCAGCTTTAGTGGGTGATACATGAAACTGTGTTTAACTTAAACATCCGTTTATAAAGTTAAACATTTACTTATTATAGTCATAGCCATGTGTCTTTTCAGAGGTCTTGATGATGTCATTTAACATATATTATGTTGTTCTATTGAATTTTTGGTTTATGGTCACATTATCTCACCTTTATTTAAACTGCAGACTGATAAGAATATTATAATATGAATATTTAGTTTCCAGTGTGATCAATGTCTCACTGAACTTGTTTAGAAGAAAAACTTCTATGTATAATTCAACTTCAGTAAAATAATAAAATGTTAGAACTGAAACATACCTTAGAGATCTAGTTCTAGTCCAGCACCAACATTTTATAGAAGGGACTTGGGCCCAAAGGTACCTAGGTGTTAAGTAGTAGAATTAAAGGAATTTCATTCTGTTCTTATATTTTAGCTCTGAATACTTGGCCACACATCATTATAAATTTTATCATTCATCAGTAAGTCATATTGCTTGTAATATTTGAAGATTTTGTCAGTTTGAGCAGGACACTAAAGAAAGTAATGTAATCACTGATGCAATGGCAGAGTGGCCACCAGATTTGAATAGCACTATGTATTTTTTAAAGGTCCCCATGATTTAGAAGAAAAGAGACTATTCAGAATTCTCAAATACACATGATAATAAGTCATTGGCTAGCTATATTCTAGAGTCAGTATTGTCTTCAAAGATAACACCTTTGTATTCAATGTGGATCAAACTGAATTTTTAGAAGATTCCCTGTACGTACAACAAATGCATTCAGGGAACAAGAGAATCTCTTAAAACCATTGATTAATGATTCAGGAGTATCACATGTAATAATGGCTTCCTCTTCTCTACAGCAATCAAGGTTCTTGTTTGCCCTGCTGAACATGGAGGGGGATTTTTGATTGCCCTCAGAATTAAAGGTTGAAATAATAACAGGATCCCAGTTACATTTTACATGGAATGGTTATTAAGACTAGAAAGTTCTTACATAGAAAATGTTGTTTATCAATAAATATGTCTTGTAGATAATTCGTAAAATTGAGAAACAACAATTATAACTTAATACGGTTTCATTGAAACTTCTGTTTCATTCAAGTTTTTTCATACCTGTTTTGTGCTAGGCCCTAAACTATGAAACAATAATGAACAGGAGCTAGTCCATCAAAATACTTAAAGGATAACGAAAGCAATTATAAAGATCATAGGTGGCATTATAGCAGCCATTTAGTAGTAGAGTTGATGGTTTAAATTATACTTTTATGTAGATTTCTAATGTCAGCTCTTTCAGCTAAATAATTGAAAATTGATATTCCTTGATGATTTTGATTGGTTACTTGGAATAATTAACTCTATTATAGAAATAGTATACTTATTAGCCAGCCATGTCCATGGAACCCACATATTCTAAGATCAAACAATTTTAGTTTTTGGCAAAGTTGATAAGAGTAAGTGTTCATTGTGGATAATTTCGCTTACATTAGTAGACTCACAAGTGTTTCTTTCACTTGCTTTTTCACTTTGTCCTAAGTCTTTTTAATAAAAATTGCTACACTGTGTTTTTGTTCATTTTTTCCATTAAGGTATATGATATACATACAGCGAAGTGCACCAATCCTAAGTATACTGCTTGATGTTTTTTGTGTGTATACCCCTGTAACTACCACTCAAATCAAGATTTAGAAGTTTTCTAGCACCCCAGAAGGTTCCTTCACAGCACTTCCACAGGTGCCCACAGTTTTAATTTATTGCACCATAGATTAGTGTCCCTTATTCTTGAACATCATATAAATAGAATTACAGTATGTAATGTTTAGCTTTTTTTCCCCTCAGCATTGGCTATGAGATTAATCCATGTTGTTACATTTAGTGGTAGTTCATCCTTTTTTAGTTCTGTATAGCATTTCATTGTATGATTATACCACCATTTGTTTATCTATTCCCTTGTTGATGGATGTTTAGGTTGATTTCATTTTTTTTTCACTATTAAGAATAGAGCTTTTTTTTTTTTTTTTAGTTTACAATTTAGATGATACAGTTTAATAATTTTGATGATATTTACCATGTCCTGTGTCCATTACTGTAAAGGAATAGAGCTTTTATGGGCATTCTTGTATATTTCTTTTGATGGATTTATGAACTCATTTCTCTTTGGCTTATACCTAAGAGTACAATTGCTGGTTCATAGGGTGTATGCTTAGTTACAGTGGGTACTGACAAACAGTTTTCCAAAGTGGTTATACAAAGTTACATTCCCACCAGTAATAGATAAGAATTGCAGTTGCTCTATACCCTTGAGGATACTTGGTATTGTAAAGGTTTTGTTTTGTTTTATTTTGTTTTGCCATTCTAGTGGTTTATAGTCCCATTTTCTCTTGAGTACACAAAAATCAGTTAATGAAATATTTGGATCTTATGAAATAATTCATTGAGTTTCACTAGCTTTAATTCAATAAGTTATTTGAAAGTAGTTAGCGTTGTGTGAGTTCGTTATAGACTTTACTTTTTTAAAAAAGCTTATTTTCTTTTATTTTCAATATAGACTTTAGTTTAACCACTTAGTAAGTATTTGATGTGAAGGAATAAAAGCATTGGGTTCTTTATAAGCTTTCTGGATTTAAGTATCTGATTTGACCCAATATAGTCTGTTATTGTGACAGTAAATTTGGGATTGGTGTTAACACTTTGTTATTCCAGGTGTTGAGATTGGGTCTTTAAACCTGTCAGAGGGAGCAGATGTACCTCAGTGGTTAAAGTGCCTGCTTCCCATGTACAAGGTCCTGGTACCGCCTAAAAATAAATAAATAAATAAATAAATACCTCTCAGAGCTGTATGTCTTATCTGTAAAAGGAGATGATTAAAATAGACATCTAAGGTCCTTTTTACCTCTAAAATAGTTTCAACTCTCTGTAGGTAAGCACTGGAAATTTATCTTCCCTAAAATATTTTTTTAGCATTTATTGGTTCCACTTATTAACTGAGTTCTTTTCTTCTGGCATCTTTTCCTTGCCTCTTCTTCATAATAAAATAAATGATGTTCTTACTTGGGAAAAAAAAAAAAAACACACAACAATATATTACAGGCCTTTCACTGGTGCTAATTATCTTTTTTTTTTTTTTTTTTTTTTTTGGTGTACTTTAGAGACTTTTGCAGCTACTTAATCCATTTAAATACATAACTTACCTATAAGGTGATCTTAGTGGTGATTTAAATGGTAGCTTGTATATAACATATAGCACAGAGAAATGTGATTTCTTGGGTAGAATAATATTCTTATTTTTTCATACCATTGGAATTGTTATTGGATCAAATTTTTAAATTTCAGTGAAATGCAGAAGAAACCCACTTAATTTTTCACTTGCCTTTTTTTTTTTTTTGGTTTTGTTTTTTAAATAGGAACTTGAGAAGAGAAGAAGAATAGAGGAAGCATACAAAAATGCCATGACAGAACTTAAGAAAAAATCCCACTTTGGAGGACCAGATTATGAGGTATGAGCTTTATTTTTTGATCTTAGAAAGAGAAACATATATGTCACATTACAGCTGTGATTAATTTTGTAACCTTTAAATATTATAGATTTATATATAATTTGTTCCTCAGTATTTATTTTGATTAAATATATTTATCACAGTATATAAATACCAAAGAGTATTTTCTTACCTGGCTTAACTCTGAAATAGGTATTTTTTTTTATCTCCCCTATGAGGTTGGTTGATATAATTTTTAATATTAGTTTCTTACTCATGGGGGGTGGTGGTGTTTTGTTTTGTTTTGTTTTAAGTAAAAGCAACCTATATAGAAAAAATCTGAGTACAGTATACTTTTACTGAAAAAAAGATTTTAGTCTGTGCTTTAGGTGAGCTCTTATCCATAGCAGGACATGAACTGTCCTCAGATTACCTTTACGTTTAAAATCATCTAAAACCAACTTCTTCTCCTTTTTATTTACTTGTTAAGCCAGTAATAAAATCTCCCTCTCCACCACCGCTCCCCTTCACATATGTGTACATAAGTTTTATAAAAAGTGTAAGAAATGTATCTAGTAATTGTATTGAACATTGTTATTCCTGAAATGAAGATTTTTTTTTTTTAATGGGGTAGCAAGGGGGTATGTACCATTGAGATAGAAGTAGAATGATAAAGCAGTTACAGTTAGCTTATATTTTTAAGAAATAGAAGAAAAGTTCTTGCCATTTTTTTACTGGAAGGGGGAAAAAAGAATATTTGAATATTTGTTTTTGTAGGAGTAGGTTTCCAGCTGTGGAAATCCATAATGATGAAACTTGTTTTTAAATTATTAAGCTATAATGTTTTTAAATTATTAAGCTGTCAATTCATTCTTTCAGGGATGTATAAAATTTATGTACATATTTATCTATCTTGGGGGGGGGATTTAAGAATCTAGCTTACTGAAATATAATTTTTATTCTGAAGCTAAGCAGGTTGTTTTGGTATTTGAGGTTAAATTTTTGGGAGAACTATCAACATTTCCCCCCCCTGAGATGGCTCTCTCATCTGTTTGCTCATTGTTTTTGCTTGTTGTTTTTGTTTGTTGTTTGTGCTTATCTATGCATTGTTTTTTTGCTCGTTGTCTGTTTTTTCTTTAGGAGGCTTCAGGAACTGAACCCAGGACCTCCCATGTGGGAGGTGGACACTCAACTGCTTGAGCAATATCCGCTTCCTACTCATTTTGTTTTTGCTTGTTGTCTGCTCATTGTTTTTGCTCGATGTTTTTGCCCGATGTCTGCTCATTGTCTGCTCATTGTCTTCTTTAGGAGGCACTGGAACCGAACCCGGTACAACCCATGTGGGAGGCAGGAGCTCAACTCCTTGAGCCACATCCACTGTCTCAACATTTTAATTACCTTATTTTTTTCATATTATAAATATATGTTTATTACAGAAAGATTATAGAAAATACAAATAAGCCCAAAAGAGCCCAAGTTTTTAACTGACAACGTATCCTTTCACTCCTACTGGCCATATATATTTGCATGTTTGTTCTTACCAGCTTCTGTCAACACAGGTTTTTTTCAGGGGGAGGGGTGGAGGGCCTTTGTGCTCTGTATATGTGTTTACTGGCTTCAAAGGTGAAAAAATGCTATATTTATTAATGTGATCGAATTTTTTTATGTATATATGTTTATTGGCCTTTTGTATTTCTTCTTTATTGACTCACTTGTCTAGGTTCTTTGAATCTTTTCTTATTAGGGATGTTGTTTTTTGATTGATTTAGAAGATGTTATTTTCTTTATTTTGGTGATTATGAGTTTTGCAGTATAGATGTTTCAGACCTTCGTGTAATTAATCCCTCAGTTTTTTGATAAGTGATCTCCACATGATAGCATGCTTAAAAAGGCATTCTGTACTCCAAATATTTACATATATTTTCTGATTTTTAATGTTTTATTGATATCTTCTAAAAATATTGTTAATGCATCTGTGTTTTTTTAAATTATGGGTATAATGTAAGGATCTATATTTTATTCCATTGCCACTTGTTTAATAAGCCATCCTTTATCCCCCAATTTTAAATTCCTTAAAATGAAGAAAATGGTTAAGGTTCCTTTAATTTTGTTTCTCATTGAATCCCTTTGGTATCATGTTAAATATATTATTCTTCAGTAAACTAGTGTTGGCAGAAGACTATGGGTTCTGGGCTTCTAGGTTCTTGGCTTATGTCACATAAAAGAATTTAAGGACATGCCATAGGGTAGGCAAGGGAGTGAAGAGTTAATTAAGAAACAAGAAAATGAGAAAAGTATACAGTATTTACTTTATCCATTTTAACACCCCCTCTCCCCCCTCCCCCTATTTGCTGTTTTGTGTCCATTCACTGGGCAGTTCTCTGTGTCTGTTTCCTGCCCTCTCTTCTCATCCTTCCCTTCCAGTCTTCACTGGGATTCGATCTTGGGGACCTCTGAAGGGGGAGAGAGGCGTTCTGCCACCTGCGCCACCTCAGTTCCTGGCTTTTCGGTGCGTCTCATCTTGGCTGTGTCTCTCTCCTGTTAGGTCATCATCTTGCGGTGTGGCTCGGCGGGGCCTGGTGACACACCCGCACACAGGGCCTGGCAGAACGCACGCCTTCTATATTTTTTTATTTTACCAGGAGGTCCTGGTGATTGAACCCAGGTCCCTCCATATGGCAGACAGACACCCAACCATTGAGCCACATCTGCCCTCCAGATCAGGCCTGTTTAAAGTCTTTTCTCCTCCCCCTTCCTAATGTTGGGACAGGGCCCCAGCTGTTTGCTGTTTTGATTGGTTGCCCCACCTGTTAGTACTCAGGGGGCCAATGGTGAGACCTTTTGAAGTTATCCGGGGCTTCCTCTTGACCCCAGACAGAATTCTTGTTCCAAATGGGATTCTTGTGGCTGAGGTCTCATGGGATCTTTCTGGCAGCCTTCCACTCAGGAGGTTTCTGGACCGGGTCTCACGGCCACGTGGTATGTTGGCCATGTTGTCTGCCAGGCCTCAGCTACCTTCCCTCTTTCACTATACTAACCTGCATCCTTAAGGCCTGTTTTTAATGCTTTCCCTTCTTTCTTTCTTTTGGTATTTTGAACCATCTATCTTTTCTTGTGTTCGTATAATACTTCTATGGATTTTAGACACTAATTAATCAAACATTTATGGTCTAAGAATTGAACAAAGCTTAAAAGTTGCCAAGTACCGTGCTAGGCATGTGTGGTATAACAAGGAATGAAGCAGAAAAGCATCCTGCCTGAGGGTCCTGTTTCAGTGTGTAATGGAGAATGTATTTCTTATTCACAGGAAGTATGTTATGAAGGATTTTTAACCCAGGAAGGGGGATTGAGCCAGGGATAGCTTCCCAGGAGAAATAATGTTTTAGCTGAAACCTTAAGAATGAGTAAGAATTCACCATGTGAATAGCCTAGAAAGAATGTTTGCTAAAGGAGCTGAGAAAGAAAATATTTATAGGCCAGAGGTAAAAAAAGATCCTTTTTCCTCACTAGAACTGAAAGTACTTCTCTGGAGGTGGAGCTGAATGGGAGGAAGGAGTAGTAAGAAACTGGCCAGAGTCCAACAAGAACCAGTTTTGAACCCGAGACAGGGGATTTTAAGCATTCAAATGAAGTTTTCAGATTTTCAAATGAAAAAGATCACTCTTGCTTTCTGCAGTGAGGAGAATGGATTAGAGGTGACAATTATGACTGGAGGCTTGAAGACTTTTTCAGTAACACAGGTGAGACTTGAAGATCACTTAAATTAGAGTTGAAGCAATAGGAGAGAGAGAGGCTAACAAATTAGATATTTGGAAAGGAGAATTGCAGGATGTGGTGAATGAGAGAGAAAGGGAAGTATCCAAGATTATGCCCAGGTTTCTATTTTAGACATATTGGTATATAGTTGGTCAAAGAGCAGGTTTTGAGGACAGGTACAGATTATAAATTCTGTTTTAGACAGGTTATATAAGATGAGATATTCAAATGGAAGGTCTTACATATTATTAGATGTAAAGATTTAGCTCTTAGAGGAGGTGGACTAGCCATAAATTTGGGAGTCATCAGATGGTGACTTTAGCCTTGGAAATGAATAAGAATGCTGAAGGGAGAGCAAGTGTAGAACCTCCAAGAACAATTAAGGGATAGACCTAGGAGGAGAAGGAGTGCTTAGAGAGGGAGGAAGGAAATCAGGAGTCTAAGGAAGAGAACTCTTCAAGGAGAGCTATCAACATAAGAATTGCTATTTGGAGGGTAAGATAAACATCATAGAATATCAATAGGAATAAGTAGCTCCTTTCCTTGGTAAGCATGATGAGATAAAAATATTTTTAAGTATTTTAATAAAGGAAACTTTATTCTAATTACATATTAATTCTTCTTCCTCACAGTTGTCATCAAAGGAATAAAATACCTGTCTTACTTGCCTGTTGGCAAAGTGGAAATTTTTAATGCTATGTGAGGCAAATTGATTGCATAAGGACCAGGAATCCATATGCACAAACCCTGTAGACTGAATGAGTATTACCAGTTGATTTAAGTGTAGATGCAGTTATGATCAGTAGAGTTTTTAAAAATCCTTAGAAACTGTGTTTGAATTTGAAGTAAATTTTGGATGTTTTCTCATAGTATAGATATCATAGTATAATACTGCTGTTATTTGAGTGTCTTTGAAATATTTTAACTTTATAAAGGGAGTCCTGCAGGAGAGAGGCCTCTGGAGTGTTATTAAAGGTTTTTTGCATGATCCTCGTGACCCAGCTAGTTGGATTGTTTTTTTTTTACCAGCTAGTTGTTAGGTGAGTTCATACACTGAGATGTGCACTGTCCTGTATGTTGTATTTGAATAAAAAGTTAGTATGTTTGTTTGTTTGTTTTTAAGTAGATTGTTGGGGATTCCTACTAACTCTCAAAGATTTAGAACAACTGCGTGAAAGCAAAGGTTCTTATATGCCTGTGCCAAATGATAGGAGCATTACACAATAGTTCCCTCTTTCCAATGTATTCCCAGGTTATAGTTGGGGAGGGGAAAACAATGATGCTGGATGATTTTTAATGGACTAGTGATAATTTAGAATTATCAGTTAAACTGAAGATTCCAGGCAGACCAGCAGTTGTATGTGTCTTTTAAAATTAGGAAACACTATACCCAAGCCTACCCTTTCAGCTTCCACTTTTACATTAAGAAGAAGCTATTCTACTTATTTCTCTCAGTTCATCAAAGCAGTAACATACCTTTGCTCCCATTTTGCTATTGTTCTTTATGCTTTTATCTTCTGATAAACTGAAGGTTCCACTTATATCAGAATCACTTGAAGTAGCTTATTAAACATACATAGTCTGGGGCTCTACCCAAACGTACTAAATATTCTGAGTTATGGGGGCTTGGGTATTTTCACTTCAGTGAGTTTCATGGTAATTCTCCAGGTGATTGAGAACCACTGCTCTGTGTTATCTTACCAGGCTTTCAAACATCAGCTCAACTTTTCTTTCTCCATGAAACAGTTTTCCTTGATTAGGAAGATACCCCCATGTCCTCTGAACTCCTTTCTGCACTTCTCATTGACTATAGATCTTCTGCAACTTTGTTCTTATCTTAATCTACAACTAGATGGTAGTTTCTTTAGAACAGAGTTCATCCCTGAAGAAATAACCAGGGATGTACCCAGAGAGTTAACTGCAAGGATGCTCATCCCAGCTTCCCAGAAATAAAAAATATTGAAAACATTTAAATTGTCCAGAAAAAGAATATTTACATAAACAATGGTGCATCTATACATTGGACTACAATACAGCCTGGGGGAAAAAGTTGTAAAACAGGGTTGGCAAACTGCAGCTGCATCACAGGTTTTTTGTTTTGTTTTATTTTTAGTTAGGCCAGTAAAAAGAATTTATTAAGAAATGGGGGGAAAAAGCAGAGCTTGCTGAGAAATGGGAGAGAAGGACGGAAATATGCACCAAGATCTGATGCGGGTTCCTCTAGGCAAAGAGAGCCATCACTTGTTTTTTTGTAGTCCGAACTAAGAATTGGTTTTATGGTTTTAAATGATTTTAAAAATCAAAAGAAAAATTAAAAGGCTCTTGAAACCCATGTTAAATTCAAGTTTTAGTGTCCGTAAAGTTTTTTAAATAACAAATCAATTTACTGATACATATTAATAAAGTATAAATCCATCAAAAAAAAAAAAAAAGAACAGGGTCTGGCAAACTTTTTCTCTAAAGAGCCAGATAGTAAATATTTTAGGTTTTGTGAAGCATAAATATTTTAGGCATTGCAAATGTTATGGTCTCTGTCACAACTACTCACCTCTGCCGCTGTAGTGTAAAAGCAGCCATAGACAACATGTAAATGAATGAATATGATTGTGTTCCAGTAAAATTTATTTATGGTCACTGAAATTTAAATGTCTTATGTAATTCCCACATGTCACAAAATGGTATTCTTTTGGGGTTTTTTCCCAGCCACTTAAAAATGAGATTTTAATTTATAGGCCATATAAAAGCAGGTGGCCAACTATAGTTGGCCTGTGGGCCATAGTTTGCCAATCCTTGCTCTGGACTATCACCCAAACACAATATTGGTCACTGTACAGGAAATATGAGTACAGAGTGAGTAAATTAATTGTAACATTCATAGATGTTTTGCACAGCACATGTGTTATTCACCTTTATGGTAATATTGTCAAGTATGCATACTAACTGGTTCATAAATATATACTCAAGAAATGTTTATTGAGTCAACTTTCATTTTTTCCTGGAGTTAATACCAGGGTTTTATTGTTTTCTATTTTCTTAAACCAGCTCTTTCTTTTGTGTGTGTGTGTTTGAATAGGAAGGCCCAAATAGTCTGATTAATGAAGAAGAGTTCTTTGATGCTGTTGAAGCTGCTCTTGACAGACAAGATAAAATAGAAGAACAGGTAAATCTATTATTTAAAATTCTAAGCTGAAATTCATTTTAACACTGTAGGCATTCTTTCATATATGTTATTTCATATAAATAGAATTTGAAAATTGTGAACCTAATAATCTAGAAATTTGACTGTCCTCAGTGAATCATAAATGTAGAAGAATCTTTGTCAGTTATCTCATTTATCAATTTCCAAGCATTAAAAAGAACACCGATAATTAAAGGAATTATGCATAATTAACATGAAATGTTCTGCTTATTCCACTTGAAGTATCCAATTTTATCATTCTGTTAATATCAAACATATATTTAGTCTAAGACCATCTCTCTGAATTTCTATTCACCAAGTAGCATATTGATAAATTATTCATCAAGTATATGAATTCAAAAGGAAGATGACCAAGAATTTAAAATTATTTTTCCCATTTACCCCCTGAAAAATTAAACACTCAGGGTTTATATACATTCACATACACACACATACATATATATATATGTATATATTTGTGTATATATAATATCTGAATTTATAGTAAGTAATGAGTAAACGGATAGAAAAAAAATGCCGATCCTAACCGATTCAGCTTGCTCCTATGTAGTACCATTGGTTCCATTATCTAATCCCTTTATTGCCTTCACTACCCTTCACTTTCAGTATCTTTCTCACATCTTCTTTGCTTAGTGTTTTATTATCATCATTGACAAAGCAATTATACCAGCAACTTCTGTGGAAATTGAAGGAAGATATTTCTTAAATCTTTTAACTGTAATTTCAAAATTAATTTGATCCTTTGCCTTCTTTAATTCTACAATGTTGCAATTACCATATTTACCACTAGATGGTACTTAAGGGTGAATTTTAGTTATTCTGGCCCCTGCCTTTAAGCTCTGCTACTTAGAGTGGAAATTTAACCTTCCTTTTGAGCAAGTATGAATAAACTGGCTAATAACATATCTAGCAAATAAATCATAGGTGGATTGGTTTTATACTACAAATTAACCTGGATAGAAAAGTTGGCTTATTCATGCCCTATTACTGCTGAGAAAGTGGTGGCCATTATACCCATTTTACTGGTCTATCTAGCCAAGGACAAACTGCCTGCAGTAGTCGCTGTTTGCTTTTCATGTTTATCTTTCATTGTTTTTCTTTAAATCCATAATATAAAGTTCATATTGCATTGCTTTGTAAAGCATGTTGCTCATTTTATAGACTCAAAAGATGCTATACAGCACTCATTTAGGGTGGGAACTTTCAGTTACTAAATGAATTCTATTCTACTTTTAGAAACCTAAAGTATTACCTAAAGTCACATCATTGTTTGTTTTTCCCACTGTGGCTTTTTATCTGAGATATGCTACTTTGGTAAGTGTAGGGTCAAGACAGCTCAATCTTATTCTTAATTTTGCCCCTAATTATGTACCTATGGACTTATCACTTAACTTCTCTGGCCCTTGATTTTCTAATCTGTGAAACAAGGGGTTAGACAAGATAATTCACATCTCTTCTGGCTCTGAAATGCTACTCTACTAAATATCAGTACAGTAGTTGAGTAGGAACTTAAGAAAATAGATTAAAACTTCTCTTAGCTTTAGAAAATGAAATATTTGTGAGAATATGAAGTCTTTTAATTTAAATATATACTAGATACTCAGGTAGATGCTATATGAAACAAGTCATTAAACTTGTTTTTTCAGACCATGATTTTTCTTGCCAGATAACCAGGCACGTATATTTATGACCTGTAATACATAAAGTAATTACTGTGTGGTAAAGCTCTAAAGTAGTAGTCTTCAGTAATCTATGAAATCAGTTGTTTAGATTCATATTATTTCCCTCATTGTATACATTATATATTACACAGGGCTCTCAACAGTACCACCAGTATTTAGGAGTTCTCCAGAGACACACATTTTTGAGTTTACATTACTTGCAAACATAGGTTAAGATAGGTATAATAAATTGGTGAATAAGATATCTTAGGAATTCTGTTCAGACCATGTTGAATAGAAATTACCAGCTGTCTTCTGCATAGTTAGAAGATGAACACCCATACATCACAGGACAGTTTTTGACATATTTAGTAAATATTTGTTTAATGAATGGAAGAAACTTGGCAGGCAGAGGAGGAAGAAACAGGAATGACATGATGGAATGAAGGCAGAATACCTGTATGGAGAGGAAGTAAAGAGATGTGCATATGATATGTTCTTAGAAACGTAACTGAAGCAAATAGTGATATTAGTTCTAATAATACATAAAGCTATGGCCAAGGCCTACAGGGTGCTGATGCAGTGGAATGATTTGAACAGAGTTTTGATAGGAGAAAATTACTTTGGCAGCAGTGTTGATTGACTCATACTAAATGATGATGACTGGGGACAAAATCAAACTAAGGTCAGAAAGAAGAACTTGATTGGAGATATGTGAAGGTACGTGTCAGGATTTGACAAGGTTTGTGTCTTAAAGTAGATTCTTAATTCAAATTTATAAGTTCTAAAGTGTTCATTAATGAAATGTTGGTAGTTCCAGGTTATACTACCCATTTTTAAGCTGCAAAATATACTTTAAAACCTTCCCATCTTAACAGTATATATTTTTTCAGTCACACAGTGAAAAGGTCAGGTTACATTGGCCTACATCCTTGCCATCTGGAGATGCCTTTTCTTCTGTGGGGACTCATAGATTTGTCCAAAAGGTAAGATAATGTCAGAGTTTGCTTTAAGTATATATTCTATTGTTTTTCACCATTGATAAAACTATCTTATAGTATAAACTTCCTCCCCTTTTCTTGAATTTTTTAAGTATTGATATATATTTTTTATTATGTTTTGTATTCCATATACATCCTCCAAAACAGTTAGAATCTTGAACAAAGTGTTCTCTTTCTATTTAAGGAAATAAAGGGGAGTGGGTGGCTAGAGGGTGGCAAGTCCAAAATAGTTAACCCAGAAGTGTAGCTAGTTAAATGAAATCTCTTTCTTCTTTGGGGTTAAGTAGTAGTATTCTGTGTTATTGGAAACACTGCATTGTTTTTAGAAAGATTTTGGAGCATAATACATAATAGGTACATGAAGTCAGCACTTGCTGCTGTGCTTGTTTCATATGGTGCTTTGTTTTCTCTTTCTTTATCTTGTGTTTGGAAGTTGGTACTGAATGCTCTGTTGTGCCTTTGTTCTGATTACTTGGTTTTTTCTTTGTCTGTCTCTGGTAGCCCTATAGTCGCTCTTCCTCCATGTCTTCCATTGATCTAGTCAGTGCCTCTGATGATGTTCACAGATTCAGCTCCCAGGTACTGTATGACTGTGTAGAGTGGACTTGAGTCTTTCTGTGCTATATTTCAGTCTGTGTTCCCAGTTCTTAGAAATCTTTTGGTTAGGCCACTTGTTTGGTTTTGAATTTGAAGAGTAACAATAAACATTAAAAAGGCCTTATCTACTAAATAGTTCCTCTACCAGGCTTGCATGTACACTTTACTTTGCTATATTGTGAATATAGCTTGGAATTTTGTCATTATAGTAGGTATTCCAGGAAGATTTTTAAGTTGAATTGAAGCAAGTAGAAAATACCTTGTTTTTTATCCATGTAATATCTATTTCTTCAAACAGGATTCAGCAACTTTGATGGATATGATCTACTGGATATGTTATAGCAGAAAAGCAGTTTTCAGCAGTCTCATTTTTTCTAATTTAAAATATCTCCTAAATTATACTCAACAGAAATAACTTTTTAAATAAATGTTCATCTCATAACCACTATAATATTAAGCCCCATTGAAAAAGTTGGATATTATAAATTAATATTCCTGTTCGTATGCTGAGCCTATGGAAATTGGTTTAAGTTTATTTAGCATCATTAAGAGTTTTGGAATTTAAGACTGGAAGCTGGATGCTTGCATTTTCTGCTCTCAAAATCAAATTACCATTAAAGGGATATTTTTTAGTATCAGCTTTAAAAAATTTTTTTTTTGAATCTTTACATCTTTGCCATTCAACTTTGTATGTTTATGGTGATTGCATTTTATTGGATAGTGGTTAAGAACATGAACTCTGTAATCAAAATGACTGAGTTTAAATTCTGGATAGCTGCATGATCTCGGGCAAGTTTTATAACTTTTCTGTGTTTAACTTTTAAGTGATCTGGCTAGGACTGTAATCTGACTAGAGCCAGGTACATAGTAAGTATTCAATAAGTGTGAGTTTTTATTAGCTGTTATAAAATAGTTTATTTGAACTAATCAAAATTATCTACATCATTATTTTTTCTCTTTTAAGATGTTCAAATAAAAAGTTTTAAAGTCGTAATTTAAAACATTTCTAATATTTTACATATGCAAATAAAATTTACATTAGTTTTTTACTGTGTGTGACTGTTTGAAGCTGTGTGTACCCCAGAAGAATGTTTTTAAAGCTAGTCCATTCCTGTGGGTATGGACCCATTGTAAGTAGGATCTTTTGGTGAATAGGATCTTAGCCTAAGTTAATATGTGACCCACCTCATTCAGAGTGGGTCTTAATCCTCTTACTGGAGTCCTTTCTATAGAATGAAATTGAGAGAAAGAAAGAAAGCCATGGAAGCAAGAAGCTGAAAGCAAGGAAACTTGGAAGAGAAGGGAGAGTCCTGCAGATGCTGCCATGTGCCTTGCCATATGACAGAGGTGTCCAGGATCACCAGTAGCCTGCCTTCAGGGAGAATGCATCAACTTATGATGCCTTGATTTGGACATTTTTCTCAGCCTTAAAAATGTAAGCTTGTAAATTAATAAATTACCACTATTAAAAGCCAATCCATTTTATGGTATCTGCTTGGAGCAGCTTTTGCAAACTCGAACAGATTTTGGTACCAGGAAAGTTGGATTCTGCTATTGCAAATACCAAAAATATTAAAAGGCTTTGCAATTGCTTAATGTAATGAGTGGAGGTGGGAAGAACTGGGAGGTATTTGATAGAAAAGGCCTAGATTGCTTTGAAGAGACTCTTGGTAGAAATAAGTATGCTAAAGGTACTTCTGATGAGGCCTTGGGTAGAAATGATGAATGTGTTGTTGCAAACTGGAAGAAAGGTGGCTCTTGTTTTAAAGTGACAGAGAATTTGGCAAAATTGAGTCCTGGTGTCAGACAGAAGGCAGAATTTGAAAGTGACGAGCTTGGATATTTAGCTGAGAAGATTTCCAAACTAGATGAGGAAAATGAGGCCTGGTTTCTCCTTGCAGTTTATAGTAAAATGCAAGAGAAAAGGAATGAGCTGAGAACTAAACTCCTGGGCACAAAGAAATCAGAAATTGATGGTTTGGAAAATTCTGAGATTCCAGAAACCAAATCCCCAGAAAATAGTGCTCCATATGATGATGTAACTGAACATGGAACCAGTCAGCCATTTCAGTGCAAGTCATGATTGGAGGTGCAGTTATCTAGGAAGGATCTGTGGAAAGCCCTACTCTCTGATGGCTTGAACCCCTGTGTAATACATGTAAAACCAGTAAGTTTTTTGAGAGATCTCTGTGAATGGAACCACTACCAGCCTGGACTAAAAGGGATAGAAAAGGGACAGATTGAAGGAAAAATGACTTCAAAGGCAGAACCATGAAAGCTGAGGTCTGGACTGAAGACATCTCTGGCCAAGAGAATGAACCTATCCTTGTATGTGGAAAGGGTGAGTATGACCCGGAGCTTGGAGAGGGCGGCCCTACTGCCCCATTGTTCAGGAAGAGTGTTACTACTCTTAGATGCCTGGGGGATTTCAGAGACTGGCACTACTCCAGTGCTTGAGGAGGATGGAGCCTTGAGTCCAGCTGCCACTCCAATGCATGAAGATGTTGGACCTTCACCCTAGTGTTTGGGGAGAGCATGGCTGCTGTGCAGGCCCTTGGAATGGGTAGAACTGCCACTCCATGAAGCCTGGAGGACAAGGCATCATTCTACAGATAATTCTTAGATCTTGAAATCTAATGGAGTATGCCCTGCAGGGTTTCAGAATTGTTTGGGACCCATGACCCCTGTTTCCTTCCAATGCTTTCTATGGAAATGGGAATTTTTATCCTATGCCTGCCCCTCTATTATGGAAGCAGATAACTTGTTCTCCAAGTTTCACAGGTACACAGACTGAGGGGAATTTTGCCCTAAAATAGACCACACATATAAACGATTTTGAAGAGACTTTGTACTTAATATTGTTACTGATGTGATTTAAGACTTTTGATATATTTTGATTGAATGAATGTACTTTGCATATGGAAAAAACATGTCTTTTGGGGGCTCAGAAGGTGGACTGTGATGGTTTGAAGCTGTATGGACCCCAGAAAAGAATGTTCTTTAAGTTAATCCATTCCTGTGGGTGTGGACCCATTGTAAGTAGGCTCTTATTTTTCTTTTTTCATTTTAAAAACAATTTGTTGAAGTATATCATTCATACATGAATGTACGTAAACAATAAGTATATAGTAAAAGTTGTGAACTTATAAAACAAACATGCATAACATCATATAGGGCTCCCATACATTACCCCACCACAAATACTTTGCATTGTTGTGAAACATTTGTAACAGATTTTGAAAGGGCATTGTCAAAGTATTACTACTAACTATAGTCCATAACCTAAGTTAAGATGGGACCCACCTCATTCAAGATGGGTCTTAATCCTCTTACTGAAGTCCTTTATAAGAGAATGAAATTCAGACAAAGAAAGAAAGCCACAGAATCAAGAAGCTGAATGCAAGGAAACCCAGAAGAGAAGGGAGAGACCAGCAGACACTGCCATGTGCCTTGCCAGGTGACAGAGGAGGCCAAGATGGCCGGAAGCCGGTGTTTAGGGAGAAAGCATCGCCTGATGATGCCTTGATTTGGACAGTTTTTTCAGCCTCAAAACTGTAAGCTTGTAAACTAATAAATTCCCACTGTTAAAAGCCAACCCAATGGGGGGAAAAAAAAAACTAAACAAAAGCCAACCCGTTTTATGGTATGTGCTTGGAGCAGCTTTAGCAAGCTAGAACAATGTGCAATAGAAGAAAATTAAGTTTAAAACTCAGAATGTGTTTTTTGACTTTTATAGTTTTTTTCCTCCTTGAACCTTTTTGTGAAAGAGATTTAGCAATTTTTGATCAAATATCACCCAAGCCCAAACTTTATGTTTATCTTTTGCTTATCCATTTATGTGGTTTTTAAAAAGTGACTCTTATTACCTTTACAATAAATCAGTGATAAAAGTACATAATATCTAGAGAACTTGGTTTATTCTCCTAAGCTCACCTCACATTAAAATAATAAAGTAATTTACTAAAACCCCTCAATATTGGTCACTATTTCCCCTTGAGATATAGAAATACACAGGCTACAAAGCAAAGAAAATGTTCTGAGAGCAAGGAAAGGAGGTAAGCCCTTGATAGAAAATGCACAAGAGGGAAGTGGATGTGGCTCAAGTGCTTGAGCTCCCGCCTACCACATGGGAGGTCCCGGGTTCCGTTCCTGGTGCCTCCTGGAGAAGATGAGCAACACAGTGAGCTGGTGCAACGAGCAGGCGCAGCAAGGTGACACAATAAGATGACACAATAAGGAGACACAAAGAAAGACAACGAGAGACACAACAAATCAGGGAGGTGAGGTGGCTCAAGATATTGAGCACCTCTCTCCCACATGGAAGGTCCCAGGCTCAGTTCCCGGTGCCTTCTAAAGAGAAGACGAGCACACATAGAGAGCACACAGTGAATGCTAACAATGGGAGCAGGGGGTGGGGTAGGGATAAATAAAACTTTAATAAAAAAGGAAAATGCACAAAAGTTAGGGCATCAGAACCCAAATGTGGGCCCTAGCTATAAGCAATAGAAAAAGTGAAGCCTTCAAGTATGGATGATTATATCACTAAGAAGCAGTTACCTATTTTTTTAAACAAGACTTTGCCAAAATCATAGCTTATTTCTTTCCATAAGTTTTCATATAATTCATCTATACGTTGAGAGAAATTATTGTTGCTGATGGATTTTTTTCTAATATATGATGCTCATGATTGTTCAGATCCTATTTTTGCTTTTTATTTTTGTACTCTTTCATATGCCAAAGGGGTAAAAATGGAGAAAAATGGCATTGTTTTCAAGTATTTATTATCCTTGCTAAAGCATTTGTTGTCATTAGCAGACTTGGGCCCTGGCAATTAACTATTGATTAAATTGTATACCTCATGTTCATCAACACCTTTAGGGTAACTTATTCCACGTGGGTAAAATTGCTTGTTCCAGAAAATATAGCACTGCCTTATCTCCTGTTGTCAGAGGATAGCAGATTGAGTCTATATTATCATATTACATCTAGAACTAGAGTTAATATGATATTAGTTGGGAAAATCTTTCAATTCAGAATAATATGAAATTACACTAATGACTAATTTGAGTTTGGTACATTATATAATCATCACATCCTGAAGATAATTATATATTAAGCAGAGTCCAGTAAGACGCTCTAAAGATATTCATTAATGTTAGAAAGGCAAATGCTATCTCTAAGATATAACATATAAATTACATTAAATATTTGAGGTAGCCAAATTCTTCATTTTGTGATATCTGTTTTGTGATATGTCATAAAATTTGTCATCACTTTTAATATTGCCAAAATATTTAAATACGGTACCACAGTCAATTCATATTTTTTCCATCTTTTTTATGCAGGTATGATAACTAGTTTCTTAATCATTTGTATCACCTGCCATACAGAAACCTTCTAAACATTTGATAATTTGATTTGGCTATCTACATATAAGTTTTAGCTCATGACTCTCTTGTTCATGTTGAAATGATATTCATAGCCCTGATTGGGTAGGATGACCAAATGTAGAACAGAGAGATGCCTTGGAAATAACTTCAAATAAAATATGTGAATCTACTAGGAAATTAGTATAAACACATGAATTTGTCTAATAGGCATATATTGGGAATGAAGTCACTCCAAATCTGAGAAATTAGAGCTGTAAAGGACTGCAAATATTTGGAATATTGACTGTAGATCAAAACCAGAGAATAATCTTCAAATGCATAGAAAGTAGAAAAGACTTGGATTTATTTATAAATGGGTCATTTTAGTTGCATTTATTTGTATAACAAAGTTATCTAAAAGTGTCACCTCAAAAATAAAAGAGAAAAAAAATCAAAGGGTGGACAGTGTATGTCTGCAAATATCATTGCAAAAAAGAGCCTGTGTAAGCTCCTTCCCAGTTTTTTTTTGTTCATAGTAACACATTATTAGTTATTGTTTATATTATTAGTTACTGTTTATAACTATTATTTTTTAAAAAGGCTTTTTAATTTTGCAAGTTAATATATGCCATTTCAGCAGAATTAGAAAGTAATTAAAATTAAAATACTGGGTCACTGTCAGTATTCTCATGCCTTTCCTATGCTTTCTTTATATATGTGTGTGTGTGTATCTGTAATCAGACACATATTAATACATACAAATACCTTAATTGTCTTTTTTCCTACCAAAGTAGGTAATTTGTGATTCTATATATACTGTTTGATAACTTTTTTTTTTTTTAAGGCCCATCTTCTCATCACAGAGATCTACATCTCTTTATCTATTTTATGGATGTGCATACAGGATTTACTACTCACCTAATATTAAACATTTTATTTTCAGTGTTTATTGTAAATAGTGCTACAGAGAACATCCTTGTATAAAGACATGTTTGCTTCGAATATATTCCTAGAAGTGGAATTGTTAGGGCAAAGTCATGCACATTTCTAAGTTATTGGGTTGTTTTTTGCTTGTTTTTTTTTAACTTTATTTTTAAAGAAGTTTTAGATTTCAGAAAAGTGACATCAGAAATACAGGGGAGTGAAGCAGATGTGGCTCAAGCTATGGGGATCCCATCTGCCATATGGAGGGTCCTAGGTTCGGTTCCCAGGGCTTTCTGGTGAAAGCAAGCTGGCCCACACGGGCCTGCGTGGAGAGCTGACACAACAAGATGACACAACAAAAAAGAGACACAGAGGAGAGACAGTGAGAGACACAATAAAACCACGGAGTTAAGATAGCATAAGTGATTGAGTACCTCTCTCCGACGTCATAAGGTCCCAGGATAGGTTCCTGGTGCCTCCTACAGAGAAGACGAGAAGAGAAGACAAGCAGACACAGAAGAACGCACAGTGAATGGACAGAGAGCAGACAGCGAACACAAGTGGCGCGGTGGGGGAGGGATAAATAAATAAATCTTAAAAATGTGTATATAGGGGATTGGGAAACAGATGTGGCTCAGGTGAGTGGGCTCCTACCTACCACATGGGAGGTCACCAGTTTGGATCCTGGTCCCTCCTAAAGAAGACAGTGAGCTGGCATGACGGGCTGGCATGGTGAGCTGACACAACAAGAGACACAAGAATAAAAACATAGAGATACAACAAAGCAGAGAGCAGAGGTTCCCGGTGCCTCCTAAAGAAGACGGCGAGCTGACGCAACAAATGACACAACAAGAGACACGGGGAGGAAAAACATAATGAGAGACAGAACAGAGCAGGGAGCGGAGGGGGCTTAAGTGATTAGGCACCTCCCTCCTACATCAGAGGTCCCAGGTTCAGCTCCCAGTGCCAACTGAAAAAACAAGGAAGATGAACAGACACAGCAAGTGCAAATAATAAGGGGGTGGGGAGTATTAAATAAATCTAAATATATATATATATATAGGGGATTCCCATATACCCTACCCCCACCCCCTCTCACATTTTCCCCTATTAATAACATCTTACATTAGTGTGGTACATTTGTTACAATTGATGAACAAATATTGAAACATAGCCACTAACATGGTCTATAGTTTACATTATGGTTTACACTTTGCATCATACAATTTTATAGGTTTTGACAAAATGTATAATGGCCTGCATCCATTATTGCAATATCATACAGAACAATTCCAGTGTCCTAAAAATGCCCTATGTTACACTTATTCTTTCCTTCCCCTCACCTCAGAACCTCTGGCAACCACTATCTTTATATCAGTTGTACAAGTTCAGTACAAGTGTATTACGAAATAATAATGTCTGTTTTGGTCCATGGTTTCATTCCCTCTTTATGTTTGTTCAGTCTTAAGGATTTGGAGATGATGATGCCCACTCTGCTTCGGATTGAGAGGGCTCTTAGATCTTATGGGGAAGATGGAAGGAACTGTTTTGCTTGCAGTTGTAGATACACTTTGCTTTTTGGGGTGGGAGCTGTCCATCATCATCATTTTTTTTAGTTGTCCTGGGCGAGTTCCATGAACTGGAGAGTAGTGTTGGCTGCAACTCTTTTGAGATTCAGGGCTCAACCACATGTGAACAGACCAAAGATTTAAGTCTCTGGGACATATATTTAACAGATATAGTGCTAATTATAGGTTCAAATAAAAGGTGTAGAAGAATCATCTGTAGGGAAATTATAAGTGAGTCTAACTGATACATTGGCAAAATAGGTTATCATAAATTCCAAGGTAAGGCCCACCCACAGGGTGCTGATTTTATGGGGTTGTAGGCCTTGTCTATAGTGTCCAAATGTCTCTATAGCCCTGGGGAGCACCTCTGCTTTGTTTACTGTGGCAGTTAGATCCACCTGAGATGTGCATAACTATAACCTCTGGAATGACCTCGATTGACTTTGAGATTGCTTAGCTGTAAAAAACTTTTGTATTTTATTTTTCCCCCTTTGGTCAAGGTCTTTTTCCTAATGCATCACTAGTTGGCGCTTGGTAATAATCCCTCCATGCCAGGTAGGCTCATCCCTGAGAGTAGTGCATTTATTTGCTGAGTTCAGCTTAGAGAGAGGCCATATTTGCATATTTGAAAGTGGTTTAAATGGGAAATTTAATGTTGTATGTAGGTTAACAGAATAAAAATTTAAAAAAACAGACCATGGAACTGTACAACACAAACAGTGAACTCTAATGTAAATTATGGATTATGGTGAATGACATAATTATAATAATATTGGTTCATCAGTTGTTACAAAGGTACCACACTAATGCAAAATGTCAGTAATAGGGGGAAATGTGTGAGTGAAGGGGGTTATATATGGGAACTGTACTTTCTGCATGATTTCTCTGTAAAACGACAACTACTCTAATAAAAACACTTAAAAAAATAAAAAACTAATACAAAGCTAACTTTGACTTGTTTTTATTTTTGTCATCAAACTTAATGGTTCCTTATTAACCATGTATTTGAAATACGGTCCTAATTGAGAACAGTAAACTAAGTAGACCATTAGGTTAGACCTGAAGTGTCAGTGTAGTCATGAATGTCCAGGTCTCTGCCCTGCTTACAATGACTATTTCATATATTTTTGCACTGAACATAAAGTATATTTTATGAGATTTTACCTCTATCTCTCTTAATTGCCCCCTGGAAGATTCCATGATGAATGAAGATTTTACAGAGGTGGTCACTAAAGTAATTGAGTACTTATTATTTTCTTTAATTTCCTAGGAGCAAATCATTGAATACATCTTTTGTGTTTATTTCTTTGTTGGATTTTTTCAAGCTCTCTTAAGTCAAGAAGAACTAAGAACAAAAACACTTCGGTATATAAAATGGCTTAAAACAGATGTCAACTATTGTGCCTTTATTGATTTCAGTAATAACAAACAAATCACATCTTTTTATAAACTATATGTGGTAGAAACTGATATAACACTATACAGAATGATTTAAATTATCCTCCTTTGAAAACTATTTTCCATTTGTACAGTGGTAATTATAGTATATTGTCTTTTTGGATATCTGAAAAGATGATATTAAATGTCCTTTCTAAAGTACAGTGTTTAAACTTGTATTACCTCCTATCAATTTATATTTGTAGATCAAAATTTTGGACCAGAAAATAAATCAAAAGCACTTTCTCATTTCTCAAACATTTAAAATACTTAATTGAGGAATAATCTCCCAAATGAAAACATAATTACTTTCATACTTTCCCACAAAAGAGCTAAATAATTTTTTTTTAAACAAAACAATAAAATCCTTCACATTCTTCTTTGACAAGTAATCCATTTAAAGTAGAATGCTTATTTCTGGGAAGCATTTCTTTCTGTCTTCAACCTCATTTTATAGAGAAAGAGGTGGGTTTTCTTAACACATAGTGTTACACCTAAAAACTACATACGCCAACCTAAAGATTTTGAGGATCTTGGGCTCTAAAAGTAAAAGTTTCTCCCAATCACAATGTGACCAAAACAGTGGTAGTTTTACTTATGCATATTAACTTGAACTTTCCTTGTTCTTCCTCTTTTGGAAATCAGATACATTTTGTATGTATTTGTAACTAGAAATCCTGTATTAGTATTCTGACCTCTCACAATAGATTTCAAATGTTTAGAGGTACACAGGTTTCTCCAGGCAGCACCTGAAGTTATATTTTCTATTAAGATTAGTCAAATTTTAAAATTTCTCTCATCTGTAACCCAGTGCCATATCTTACTTTGAGAGTTATGAATAAAGGAATAAAATATTGTTAATATTTATTTAGTACAAAAATAGATTGTAGAATCTCAACAGAAACATTTTAAAGAGTTTCTGCCTCAAAACCATTAATGTTTATATTTAAAATGTTTGATCCTGTTTCCTTGTTCTGTATCTATAAACAACATAATAGACAATGTAAAATAAGTAAATTAAGTACAAATATATATATTTTCTGTTTTTAAATGGAAGTACAAATACATATTTTCTAACTGTTCCTCTTTCTCTAATGTATTGATTATATAAAACAAAATTATTAGTAAAAGGTTAGAAAATAGAACTTTGAAAAAAACACTATGTATGGGTAGATGTTAAAAGAGCCAGTTCTTCTAGACCCGGAGTTCTTAACCAGGGGTCTCCAAGGGGTCCATGGAATGATTTCAGGGGGTGCGTGAGCTTGAATTGAGAATTCAAGAAAACATTATTCTTGTGGGGACGTGTTGGTGTGGGTGTGATATATTTATTAAATAATACACAGTATAGTGTGGACTTAGTAAGGGGTCCGTGGAACAAAAAGGGGGTAAACACCCTGTTCTAGACACAATTTTTTAATGACTTTGGTTCTGTTTTAAAACATGTTTCAAACTGGGAAACATTGCAAAGAACACTCAGGCGCGTTCTTACTAATAAATCTGAGGATTCTGAGAGTGTGAAATATTCAACTTTCTTTGCTCTTATATGAGATCTTTAGGGGTAACTATGAGTTTTCTGTTATGTCTGGCTCATTTTATATATGGGGACACTGGACTAGATGATTCCTCATGCCCCTTTTACTCTTAGTATTTCATGATTCTATGCTTTAAGACGTCATCTTTGTAAGGAAGCATTTTTATGGTAGAGGATGACATAGCTCTTTTTTTCCAGAAAATGCTTATTTTGGTCACTTGATGCACATTAGGCCAATCTATGCTATTTGAGTGAAGCATCTTCTTTTCCTGCATTACCCCTTCTTGTCATTAACCTGGATATCTGGAATGTGGACTAAACCCTACAACACTATATAAAACCTACTAACCTTTGTGTATTTGGTTGCTCAGCTTTCCAAGAGCACCTTTTCTGAACAGAAATAAAACAAATACCATTCTGTTTAAGAAATTGTGACATAGTTATTAACTGCATGTGAATTCTCATGGCTTGCTTTTTCTTTTCAAGGTTGAAGAGATGATGCAAAACCACATAACGTATTCATTACAGGATGTAGGTGGAGATGCCAATTGGCAGTTGGTTGTAGAAGAAGGAGAGATGAAGGTAATTCCCATTGAATAATTAAGAAACAGTCCAGAAATGGTTAGTTGCTTATTGCAGTTGTTACAGTGATATTATGGTTAATATTGAGTTGAATAAGGATAGTGTTTTAAAGCTACTGTAAAACAAATTATTTTGTATGATCATAGAAGTACCAAATGTTGAGAAATAAAATGTCCTTTTGTTTTCCTGGCTTAGTTTTTAATAATTCCTTTTATGGTCATAATACAAATCTAAGCCCAAACCATTCTATTTTGTCTAGGTCATGGAAAAAGAAAAAGTTTAAGAGTAAATATGACAAGTTCACAGCTGATGGTCCTCTTTGGAGTTCTCTTTATTTTAGTATTTTTAGTGTTTTAGTATTTTAGTATTTTTAAAATTTTTTAAATGAATGTTATGCCCAGATAACAACACTTTGTTTCTCTCCCTCTTTGGTCTATAGTTTACTTCTTATCCTTTCTCTCACTACAACTTTTTTGGAGATCTGGACATTGGGTCAGCAGATCTTGTTTACATCCCAAAACAAAAGAGACAGAGTAAGAGCAGGGAATGAGGGATACAGAGGTGGATTGAAATGCAGCAGCAGCATTGAATTCTTTGTTTTTTTTTTTTTTTTAACTTCTTTTTTTTTTATTTTTAAGGAAGTTTTAGATTACATAGAAAATATAGGGGATTCCTATGTACCCTACCCCCTCCCACTCTCACATTTTCCCCTATTAATATCTTTCATTAGCGTGGTACATTTGTTACAATTGATGAGCAAATATTGAAGCATTGTTACTAACCATGGTCAGTGGTTTACATTATAGTTTATACTTTTCACTGTACAATTTTATAGGTTTTGACAAATTGAATAATGGCCTCTATCTGTCATTGCAAAATCATGCAGAACAATTCCAGTGCCCTAAAAATGCCCCATGTTCCACCTCCTCTTCCCTTCTCCTCCCCTCGGAACCAATGGTAACCATTAAGTTTCAGTTTTTCAAGAATACGGTTCATAGTTACATGCATTAATATTGACGGCTTGACATACTGGTCTGTTTTCTTTTATTAGGCACTGCTGCCTGTGTACTCAAGAGATTCTTGCCCCTCTGTTTGAGAACGTAGGAGTACTCTCCAGGATGGGAGTTTAATATTTTCTTGTTTATTGGGCAGGTCTCCACCCACTGAGGTGACACCCTATGACAAGATGAACGCATTCAAATTCCATAGAGACATGCCACAGGTGCACCCTTTCCCACATATACCCCCAACAGCAACACCCTGCACCAGTCACCCTCCCCTGCCATATTTGCCGAAAGAGCATTCCCACAATTGTTGTTTCAACCATAGACCTACAAATTCCCAGTGTTCACCTGTTCTTTTCTCCAGCCCTTCCCCCAGTTCTATGGATAGTCCAACCCAACACCCCCCACCCTGTTCATCCTCACATTCCAACACCATCGACCCCACTTATATCCCTGCACCACCATCACCCCCATCCACTGCCAAACCACTGTTGTCCACTTTATCATAGGTTCTGCCCAGATTGAGCATCGGCTCACCACACTAACTCCCTTTCTCTCTCCTGATAACCTATCTTCCAGACTCTGTTTCTGTGAGTCTGCTCAATTTGCTTAGGTCATATCAGTCAAGTCATGCAATATTTGTCCTTTACTGACTGACTTATTTCACTCAACCTAAGTTCTTCAAGATTCATCCATGTTGTTTTGTTTTGTTCTGTTTTTCACTGTTTTTTATTTTTTAAAAGATACTTCGATTACATAAATGTTACAGAGAATATATAAGGGATTACCATATGCCCCACTCCCCATACCTCCCACATTTTCCCACATTAGCAATATCTTTCATCTGTATGGTATATTCATTGCAATTGATAAACACATTTTTGAGCGTTGTTGCTAAGCATGGATTATATAGTTTGCATTGTAGTTTACACTCTCTCCCATTCAACTCTGTAGGTTATGGCTGGATATATAATGGCCTGTATCTGTCATTGTAATGTCATTCAGGATGATTCCCAAGTCCTGAAAATGCCCCTCTATTACAGTTTTTTTCCCTCTCCCTAACCCCAAAACATCCTTGGGTCACTGCCTCCATAACAATGGTATTTCTTCCATTGCTAGAATCACAATAAGTCTATAGTAGAGTACTAGTAAGTTTATTTTAGTCCATAGTTTCCCAATCCTGAGGACTCTGGGATGGTGATGCCCACTCCACCATTAATTGAGGGGGGCTTTGATACCATACATCCAATGGATGGGACTCTCTTGATTGCAGTTGTAGGCACTCTCGGTTCCTTGGTATGTTGTTTGTCCATTTCCTCCCCATTAGTTGTCCTGGATGAGTCCATTGATCTGGTGAGTAGGTATTGCAACTCCATTGAGATTCAGGGCTCAGCTGGCATGTGGACAGCCCAAAGATTTAAGTCTTTTGGATGTACACCTACTAACTCTAGTACTAATTATAGGTTCAAATAGAAGGACAGAAGAGTCATGCATACAGAAACCACTACTGAGTCTTAACTCAGTCACACTGGGGAGCATAAATACCAGATTAGGGCCCACTGGGAGGGGGCCAAATTCCTGAGCTGTCTGCCCTGACTATAGCGTCTGGATGTCTCCATAACCCTGAGGAGCTTCGTTATCTGGGGTTATATCTACTTTGGCTGTCAGTGAGATCCTGTTGAGATGTGAAGATACAGCCATGTTGTCACGTGTGTCAATACTTCATTCCTTCTTACAGTTGAGTAATATTCCATTGTATTATATACAACACATTTTTTTATCCATTCATCTGTTGATGGACACTTGGGTTGTTTCCAACTTTTTGCAATAGTGAATAATGCCACTATGAGCATTGCTGTGCATATATCTGTTAGTATCCCTGCTTTCAATTCTTCTGGTTATATATCCAGCTGTGTGATTGCTGGTTTATATGGCAGTTTTATAGTTAGCTTCCTGTGGAACGGCCAGACCATCCTCCACAGTGACTGCATCATTCCACATTCCCACCAGCAGAGGATGAAGGTTCCCTTTCCTCCACATCCTCTCCAACACTTGTAATCCTCTGTTTTTTTAATAGCTGCCGGTCTAATAGGTGTAAGATGATATCTCATTGTAGTTTTGATTTGCATTTCCCTAATAGCTAGCGATGTTGAGTATTTTTTCATGTGCTTTTTAGCTATTTGTATTTTTGCTTTGGAAAAGTATCCTTTTCAAGTTCCTTGCCTGTTTTTAAAATGGGTTGTTTGTCTTTTTGTTTTCTCTTATTGGATAAATGATTCCCAAATATTTCCTCCCATTGAGTAGGTTGCCTCTTCACTGTCTTAACAAACTCCTTTGAAGCACAAAAATTTTTAATTTTGAGAAGATCCCATTTATCTGTTTCTTCTTTCATTGCTCACATTTTGGGTGTAAAGTTTATGAAACCATTTCCTACTACCAGATCTCATAGATGCTTCCCTACATTATCTTCTAGGAACTTTATGGTCTTGGCTCTTATATTTAAGTCTTTGATCCATCTTGAGTTAATTTTTGTATAGGGCTTGAGATGGTGATCCTCTCTCATTCTTTTGGATATGGACATCCAGTTCTCCTAGAACCATTTGTTGAAGAGGCCATTCTGTCCCATTCTCTTGAGTGGACTTGGTAGCCTTGTGGAAAATCATTTGACGCTATATGCAAGGATCTCTATCGCAACTCTCAATTGGGTTCAGTTGGTCAGTAAGTCTATCCTTGTGCCAATACCATGCAGATTTGACCACTGTAGCTTTGTAGTATATGTTACAGTCAGGTAGAATAATTCTTCCAATTTCATTTTTCTTTTTCAATATGTTTTTGGCTCTTTGGGGCTCCTTGCCATTCCAAACAAATTTCATAACTGACTTTTCCAGTTCAGTAAAAACTGCTGTTGTAATTTTATTTGGGATTGTGTTAAATTTTAAATCAATTTGGATAGAACAGACATCTGAATGATGTTTAGTCTTCCAATCCATGAACATGGAATATCCTTCCATTTATTTAGTTCTTCTTTGATTTCCTTTAACAGTATTGTACAGTTCTCTGTGTGCAAGTCCTTTACGTCTTTATTTACATTTATTCCTAGATATTTGATTCTTTTAGTTGCTCTTGTAAATGGAATTTTTTTCCTGATTTCCTCCTCAGATTGCTCATTATTAGTATACAGAATTGCTACTGATTTTTGCATGTTGATCTTATATCCTGTGACTTTACTAAACTTTTTTATCAGCTCTCGAATCTTTGTTGTAGATTTTTCAGGGCTTTCTACATATAGAAGTATGTCATCTGCAAATAGTGAAATTTTTACTTCTCCCTTTCCAATTTGGATGCCTTTTATTTCTTTTTCTTGCTTAAGTGCTCAAGCAAATACCTCTAATACAGTGTTAAATAACAGCAGTGACGGTGGGCATCCTTGTTTTATTCTAGATCTTAGGGGGGTAAGCCTTTAGCATTTCACCATTGAGATGATGTTACCAGAGGGTTTTTCATATATAACTTTTATTATGTTGAGGAAGTTTTCTTCTATTTCTATCTTTTGAAGTGTTTTCTTACGAAATTATGCTGTATCTTGTCAAATGCTTTTTCTCCGTCAACAGAGATAATCATGTTTTTTGTTTTGTTATTTTTTTTTCCTATCAATCTGTTATGGTAGTGTATTACATTAATTGATTTTCTTACGTTGAACCATCCTTGCATACCATAGATAAAACCCACTTGATCATAGTGTATAATTCGTTTGATGTGTTGTTGAATACGATTAGCAAGTATTTTGTTGATGATTTTAGCAGCTAAATTCATTAGAGAGACTGGTCTGTAGTTTTCTTTTCTTGTGGCATCTTAAAGTGGCTTTGGTTTTAGGGTGATTTTGGCCTCATAGAATGAGTTAGGTAATGTTCCCTTCACTTCTATTTCTTGGAAGAGTTTAAACAGGATTGGTATTAGTTCTTTCCAGAATGACTGGTGAATTCATCCATGAAGCCTGTGGTCCTGGGCATTTCTTGGTTGGGAGGTTTTTTTGTTTATTTGTTTGTTTGTTTTAAGATTTATTTCCCCATCCCCACCCCCATTGTTTTGCGCTGGCTGTATACTCTCTGTGTGTTCTTCTGTGTCTGCTTGTCTTCTCTTTACGTGGCACTGGGAACCAATCCTGGGACCTTCTGGAGTGGGAGAGAGGCACTCAATCTCTTGTGGCACCTCAGCTCCCTGGTCTGCTGTGTCTCTTATTGTCTGTCCTCTGTGTCTCTTTTTGTTTTGCATCATCTTGCTGTGCCAGGTCTCCACACAGACCAGCACTCCGTGCAGGCCAGCACTCCTGCGCAGGCCAGCTTGCCTTTCACCAGGAGGCCCTGGGAATCGAACCCTGGACCTCCTATATGGTAGATGGGAGCCCAATCACTTAAGCCACATCTGTTTCCCAGTTGGGAAGTTTTTGATGACTAATTCAATCTCACTACTTGTGATTGGTCTGTTGAGTTCTTCCTTCATCAAGAGGTTACTTGTGTGTTTCTAGAAGTTTGTCCATTTCATCTAAATTATCCATCTTGTTGGCATATAGTTTTTCAAAGTATCCTCTTATGATTCTTTTTATTTCTGTGGGATCAGTGGTGATATCCCCTTTCTTGTTTTTTATTTTTTATTTTTTTTATTTGTATCTTCTCTCTTTTTCCTCTGTTGACTAGCTAAGGCTTTGTCAATTTTATTGATCTCAATAAGCTTTGGTTTTATTAATTTTTGCTGGTGTTTTTTTTTTTAATTCTCAATTTCATTTACTTCTACTCTAATCTTTGTTATTTCCTTCTTTCTCCTTGCTTGGGATTAGTTTGTTGTTCTTTTTCTAGTTCTGATAGGTGTACAGTTAGGTATTTGATTTTGCCTATTTCTTCTTTTTTAATATTAGCATTTCTGGCTATAAATTTCCCTCTCAGCTTTGCTTTAGGTGCATCCCATAGGTTTGGTTTGTTGTGTTCCATTTTCATTCATTTCAAGGAAGATACTAATTTCTTTTGCATTTTCCTCCTTGACCCACTGATGTTTGAGTATGTTTTTTAATTTCCATATCTTTATGCCTTTTCTGGTTCTCTGTCCCTTATTAATTTCCAGCTTCATTCTGTTGTGGTCAGAAAATTTACTTTCTATAATTTCAATCTTTCTAAATTAGTTGAGACTTGTTGTGTGACTAGCATATGGTCTATCCTGGAGAATGATCCATGTGCACTCAAGAAGAATGTATATCCTGCTGTATTTGGGTGTTAATGTTCTGTATTTGTCTATTAGGTCTAGCTCTCAATTCTTCTGGGTATATACCCAATAGTGGTATTGCCTGGTCACAGTGCAAATCTATATTCAACTTTTTTAGGGACTACCAAACAATCCTCCACAGAGGTTGTACCCAGTCAACATTCCCACCAAAAGTGAATAACCATTTCTATCTCTCCACATCCTCTCCAACACTGTAGTTCTCTGTCTTTTTAATAGTGGTCATTCTAACACATGTGAAATATCTCATTGTGATTTTGATTTGCATTTCCCTAATTGCTAGTGAAGTTGAACATTTTTTTCATGTCTCTTTTTGCAATTTGTATTTCTTCTTTGGACAAATGTCTATTCAAGTATTTTGCCCATTTTTTAATCAAGTCATTTTTCTATTTATTGTTGGGTCGTAGCATCTCTTTATATATCATGGATATTAAACCCTTACCAGATACGTGATTTTGTCCTGTGAGGTACAAAAGTGTTTAATTTTGAGGCAGTCCCATTTATCTATTTTTTCTTTTGTTGCTCATGCTTGTGGTGTAAGGTCCAAGAAACCACCCCCTACCACAAGATCTTTAAGGTGCTTCCCAACATTTTCTTCTAGTAGTTTTATGGTCTTGGCTTTTATATTTAGGTCTTTGAACCATTTTGAGTAGATTCTTATGTAGGGAGTGAGATAGGGGTCTTCTTTCATTCCTTTGGTTATGGATATCCAGTTCTCCCAGCACCATTTGTTGAAGAGACTGCTTTGTCCCATGACTTTGGTAGATTTGTCAAAAACAAGTTAGACAAAAAAAAAAAACAAGTTAGTTGTAGAGGTAAGGGTTTATTTCTGAACTTTCAATACCTTTCCAATGATCTATGTATCTGTCTTTATGTCAGTACCATGCTGTTTGCACCACTCTAGCTTTGTAATATGTTTCAGGTTCAAGCAGTGAAATTCCCCCCCACCCGTATCACTCTTCTTTTTTAGAATGTTTTGGCTATTTGGGTGCTCTTTCCCTATCAAGTAATTTTGGTAATTGCCTTTTCTATTTATGTAACGTAGGGTGTTGATATTTTAATTGGTATTGCATTGAATCTGCAAATCAGTTTGGGTAGGATTGACATCTTCACAATATTTAGTCTTCCAATCTATGAACACAGAATGTTATTCCATTTGTTTTGGTCTACACTGTTTTTTATCAAGAAAATATCCTGGGTTTTGTCAAATGCCTTTTTGCATCGATTGAGATGATCATGTGGTTTTTGTTCTTTAATTTGTTAATGTGGTGTATTTCATTAATTGATTTTCTTATGTTGAACCACCCTTGCATACCAGGAATAAATCCCACTTGTTCATGTTGTGTAATTCTATTTGCAAGTATTTTGTTGAGAATTTTTGCATCTCTGTTCATTAGAGAGATTGGTCTGTAAATTCCTTTTCTTGTGGTATCTTTTTTTCTTTTTTTAACCAGGAGGTCCCAGGGATTGAACCCGGGTCCCTCCATATGGGAGACAGACACCCAACAGTTTGAGCCACATCTGTCCCCTGTAGTATCTTTATCTGGCTTTTGTATTAGGGTGATATTGGCTTCATAAAATGTGTTGGGTAATTTTCCCTCCTCTTCAATTTTTTGGAAGAGTTTAAACAGGATTGGTGTTATTTCTTTTCAAAATGCTTGGTAGAATTCACCTGTAAATCCATCTGGTCCTGGACTTCTTTGCTGGGAGATTTTTGATGATTGATTCAATCTCTTTAAATGTGATTGGTTTGTTGAGTTCTTGTTTTTCTTGTAGCATCAATGTAGGTTGTGCCTTTCTAGGAATATGTCCATTTCATTGTGGTTATCTGGTTTGTTTGTATACAGTTTCTCATAATATCCTCTTATGATCCATTTTATTTCTGTGGGGCCAGGCATAACTTCCCTCCTTTCATTTCTGATTGCATTTATTTGCATCTTCTCTCTTTTTTTCTTTGTTAGTCTAGCTAAGGGTTGTCAATTTTATTGATCTCAAAGAACCAGGTTTTGGTTTGTTGATTTTCTCTATTATTTTTTTTTTGTTCTCAATTTCATTTATTTCTGCTTTAATCTTTATTATTTCTTACCTTCTGCTTGCTTTGGGAATGACTTGCTGTTCTTTTTCTAGTTTCTCCAGTTTTTCGGTTAGATCTTTGATTTTAGCTCTTTCTTCTTTTTTAATATAGGCATTTAAGGCTATAAATTTCCCTCTCGGCACTACCTTCACTGTATCCCATAAGTTTTGATAAGTTGTTTTCTCCCTTTCATTCATTTCAGTGTATTTACTAATTTAATTTCACTTTCAATTTATTCTTTTACCCTCTGACTGTTTAGGAATGTATTGTTTGGCCTCCACGCATTTGCGAATTTTCCCCTTTTTTGTCTATTATTGATTTCCAGTTTGATTCCATTATGATCTGAAAAGATGCTTTGTGTAATTTCAGTCTTTTTATATTTATTGAGACCTGCCTTGTGACCTAACATGTGGCCTATCCTGGAGAAAGATCCATTGGCACTTGAGAAGAATGTTTAAACCCGCCAATTTGGGATACAACATTTTGTGTATGTCTCTTAGGTATAGCTCATTTATCATACTCTTCAAGTTCTCTGTTTCTTTGTTGATCTTCTGTCTAGTTGTTCTAATGATGTGAGTAGTGTGTTGAAGTCTCCAACTATTATTTTTATTATTAATTTTGCCAGAGTTTGCCTCATGTATTTTGCGGCACCCTAGTTAGGTGCATAGACATTTATGACTATTATTTCTTCCTGGTAGATTGTCCCTTTTATTAATATATAATGGCCTTCTGTATCTCTTTTACTTTTTTGCGTTTGAAGTCTGTTTTGACAATATTAGTATAGCTACCCCTGCTCTTTTTTGGTTATTGTTTGTGTGGAGTATTTTTTTTTCCAACCTTTCACTTTCAGCCGGTTTGTTTTCGTGGTCTAAGGTGAGTCTCCTGTAGGCAGCATATGGATGGCTTGTGTCACTCCTGTTACGTCATCTTGATGCATGTCTTGTGGGGCCTGACAGCACAACCAGACACAGGGATCTAATGTGTTTTTGGTCTCACCTATTGTGTCTTTCATTCCCCTGAGCTCAGTTACTTTTCTGTTCAGGTTGCCAAATTCTTTGTGCTCGCTCAGTGTCTTCTTGATGTCCTTTATCTCTTTAGCCATATTGTCTTTCAACTCATTAATTTGATTTTGGGAATTTGAATCTCATCGATTGGTTGTTTAAAATCCTGTGTTCTGGGACTTTGATATATTCCTTTTCTTGGGCCATTTCTTCAATTTTCTTAGTATGGCTTATAATTTTTGCTGATGTCTAGGCATCTGATTATGATGGTGAGTTTACTCAGTTGCTCAATTTCTCTTTTTTTGTAGGGATTTAGTGGCAGGAGACTTTATTATGGCTGTTCTTTGATTCTTGGTTCAACCTGTTCTGGGTCTTTAGGATTGTCCCTATTAGTTGGTCAAATGTGGGCCCTGGACCCAGTAATGGGTTGCAGACTTGCTTCCAAAAGCCTCTGGGAGGGAGGCTGTGAAGGCAGAAAAAGCCTCTCTTATTTACTTTTAATTTCCTTACATGCACTTCCTTGTTGGCCAGAAGATTGCGCTCTTTGGCAGGCCTCTCAGTTCAAAGCCTGGTCGAAGAATGTTTGCTGCAACATGAACTGGATCAGTATGACAGAGGTTCCTGCCTGGGGGCTAAGAGCCTTGCAAATCAAATTTTCTCAAAGACAGTTCAACATTTGCTGGCATACTCCTCTTTTTTTCCTGGGTAGGAAATAATTCCACTCCCCTCTATGTTCTCAACAACCAGTCCCAGTCAGTAGGGAGGGTGTTTCAGAGGGTCAGACCTCTTTAGTCCTCTGCTGGGTCCCAAGGCAAACAGTGGTGCTATCCCATGGCCTGGAAGGACTCGTGGGACACAGCAGATGAAATTTTCATGTCAAAACCTGAATCAGCCTTAGGCTGTGTTCCCCTCTCCTGTTTCCTGGGGAAGTAGATCCCTGTGGCCCCTTTTGTCTATAGCAACAGGCCAGAGGCTGGAGAATTCAAAGCTTTCTCCTAGTAGGGTGGGGGATGGGCTCTGGCAGCTACACCTGAGTCTACTCAGGATCTTACTATATAGGTTCCTTTCCTGTGCACTCTCTCTTTGGGCAGCATCCACCCTTCCCCTGGTGTCCTACACCCTAGAACTTTTCTTGGAATTATTCTTGTTAAGAAATAAAATACTAGATGTTGGGATTTTCTCTCCTCTTGAATAGGGAACAAAGTAAGAAATAAGGTAGAAAAGACAGGCAAATGAGATATCAAAATGTTAGGTATAATTTTGATAAGCTGGTTGGAGAACATGGCTTAACATGGGCAGCATTAGCCCCAAAATTAAACATAATGTCTTTGACATAGTTGAACAGTCATAGGCCTTGCCCACAGAAGCAGGCCCACAAAGCAGACCAGAACATATGCTCTCTGCAAAAAAAGAAAGAGTTGAGTCAAGCTTGCTTAACTGTTCCTGACCTCACCATTCAGATAAGCCCCTATTCTTCCCCTAGGGAGGAGGAAGTGAGGGATGAAGAGAAGCCAGAAGTGATACTCTAGATGATGTCCCTCCTCATGGAGCAATGAGGAGTAGAAAATAGCTGCTCCTACAGTCTGCAACATTAGAGAGGGAAATTGGGGCTGGATTATGGGGAGATAAAGTAACCCATTAAGGAGAATTGAGTCTATTGTCTATAGCAGTAGGTTATCCACTGAGTGCTAAGTAGCATTTTTTTTTTTTTTCATTTAAAAAATTTATTGAAGTATATCATTCATACATGAACATATAAACATTGTTGTGAAACATTTGTTAACAAGTTATTAAAGAGCATTGTCGGCCCCAGGATGTGTAAGTCCATTGAGGGTGGTGGGCCACACTTGTGGGAGATGTTTGTGTGGGATGTGGTGGGAGGTGTGGGAGGTGGGCAACATGGGAATCCCAGTGGGTTCCGTGTAATATTTTGGGTATCTAAGCACCTCTTAAAATATATTTATATATATACATAAATAACATTTTTGTAAGCAAATGCACATATATGCATATATATTTATATATCATTTTGCAAAAGTTGGTATGTATTGTGAAAATTTTGATTTTTACCCACAATAAAAAAATACATAAATAAATAAATAAAAAGCATTGTCAAAGTATTACTACTAACTATAGTCCGTATCTTACTCCCCTATACTTTTTTTTTTAAGATTTATTTATTTATTTGCTTTTATCCACTCCACTCCCCTCCACCCCGTTTTTGCTGTTTTTATGTCCATTCGCTGGGCAACTCTCTGTGTCCGTTTCCTGCCCTCTCTTTTCATCCTTCTCCTGTCTTCATTGGGATTCGATCCTCAGAACCTCCAATGTGGGATGAGGGAGAGAGGCATCCTACCGTCTGCTCCACTTTAGTTCCTGGTTTTTCGGTGTGTCTTGTCTTGGCTCTCCCTTGTGTCACTCTTCTGTTACATCATCATCTTGCTGCGTGGCTCAGCGGGGCCTGACGGCTCATCCACGCACAGGGCCTGGAGGTCTTACCCACTCGCGGGGTCTGGCGGCGTACCCGCTCACGAAGCCTGATGGTGCATCACCCACGTGCAGGGCCTGGGGGGCTCGCTCAGGGCGCCTGGCAGTGCACCCACATGTGGGGCCTGGGGGGCTCACCCACTTATGGGGCCTGATGGCACACCTGCGCATGGGGCCTGGCGGCCCACGTGCTTTCTGTATCTTTCTTTTTTTAATTTTTACAGGGAGGCCCCGGGAATCGAACCCAGGTCCCTCCATATGGGAGACGGACTCCCAACCATTTGAGCCACATCTGCCCACCTGCTATATTTCTTAAGGTTCATCAAAGATACCTAGAGTTACAGTCATTTCCCATATAGTATGGTTATATAATAAATCAGACTTGGTTTATCACCAGCATTTTAAAAACCAGACCTAGGGAGAAAAACTAGGTCTGGGGACACATGCATGGTTTCTAATATAATGAATGTTTAGCCTACCTAAGTAGCATTTTAGGAAGGTTAATCTGATAGGGAAGAAACTAGATATCAAGAAGATTAAAAAGAAAGTCAGGCACAAAGTGATGAAAATCTACCTAGAACAGCAGGTTAGTGACAGTAGAAAAGTTCAGCTGTTGGATGGCTCATAGAAAATTAGCAATAATGTCTTGATGGCTGTGTGAAGTAAGGAGAAATCAAGAGTCTAGAACTTCCAGGTTGTGTGACTGAGAATATGATGGTCCCACTAATGTGAATAAATTTGTAGGGGAGAGTAGTTTGGAGAGACAGACTGCAAAACAGAAGTTGTATGTGAAGATGCCTAATAGTGTCTGGCTTCATAGGCACTCCACAGAGCTGAGAGTTGGTTCGCCCCATGACAACATGTTTATTCAATTCTCAAAAGAACTTATCAAAGAGCTCTTTTAAATAGCATACCCTCTCTAATTTTGAAATTATTTATTTTACTCAGCACTTTAGGTCCACAGCCTCACTATTTAAATCAAGATAGATCTGCATTTATTATCTTTTTGCCATTTTAACTTTCAGTTATTAATTCAACAAATTATTGAATTCCTACTATGTTTCAAATACTATTTTAGGTGCTGGGGATACAGTTTTAAATAAAACCACCTAAAATCAATATCCTTAAAGAGATTATGTTCTAACCAGACTTATTTGAGCTTCTTAACCATTTTAAACAGTCTTTGAGTATGCGCAGTAAATAATGCCTAATTTTAACTGGTAATGTTTATTTTTAAACAATTCATAATAACAGTGTTATTCATCACATATTGAATGTTTTTCCTAGTTGAACTTTACTTTGCATTTGTAATTTTAAATAATTTTGAATTGTCTGTTAATAAATTGGAATTTATTTTGATTGTCTTTTATTAGAATATGTTTCATAAATAGGCTTTCATAAATTAAATTCTTAAAGGCAGCTAAATTTAAAAGCATGCTTTCAAATTTTTACTTTAGGGGTTTAGTTTTTATTTTTTAATATATTCTCTTTAGGTATACAGAAGAGAAGTAGAAGAAAATGGGATTGTTCTGGATCCTTTGAAAGCTACCCATGCAGTAAAAGGTGTTACAGGACATGAGGTCTGCAATTACTTCTGGAATGTTGATGTTCGCAATGACTGGGAAAGTAAGCTGCTGTTAATTTATCTTAATCTAATTATTATTTTGCATTTAATATCAAGTTGAACCTTGTTTTCCTCATCTTATGGGTAGTTTACAAAGTCAATGTAGAAACATCTGGAAAATCATACAGGGGACAAATAATACCACCTTACATTTAAATAGAACTTTTCACTGTACAAATGCTTTCCATAGATTATATCATTTAATGTGATATCCCCATAGACTGGCATGATAGGTATAATTATTTCTCATTTTACATACCAATAAATAAAGTGAAATTCAGCAAAGCCAAGTAATTTATCACAGGCTACAGAACTGGTTATTTGAAAAGTTAGAGCTAAAATAGAAGGTTTCTCTCTTATCTACCACTCTTTCCCTAGAATTTTTTTGTTTCCATCATAAATCCTAGATGGTTCCTGCTGTGGTTAGTTTAGAGTTATTGTTGACTTGTGTGTATGTTCCCTTTAGACAACAAATTTCATAAATACAGATATTTCTGAACATCATAAGATGTTTATCATTGGCAGTTTACATACTTTTTCACAGGTACAGTTATCTAAGCCTAGAAAGAACAATTTATTCAGTTTCAATAAATTAGGGCTTATAGGTAGGGGTCATAATGTTAGGAAATTACTTAAGCCTGAGTAATATGGTAGTGGTTAGAATTGCTTTCTTGCTATGGAAGATAGATACTGGGGCAAAGAAAATGAGATTTCCTCGTGATCACCTTACAGAAACCATCTATAGCCTTAATGTTAAGTCCTAACTACCTTACATTTGGAATTAGCCTGGTTAGGTCAGGATCCTGTTCATTTTCCATGATGTCCATTTATAATCAACTTTTAACATAGGTGAAGTAGTCACATTCTAGGAAAAAGTGATATATCTTTTTGGCTACTAATATTATTCTCTTCATTTCAGCAACTATAGAAAACTTTCATGTGGTGGAAACATTAGCGGATAATGCAATCATCATTTATCAAACACACAAGGTAAAGATCTCTTCATCCAAAAAGGATTCGCAGTGTGGTTCAAGCTCAGACACATAAGTAATTCTCTAAAGTAAAGTTCAGCAGGAAGTTAAGTGCCACAAAAAATCCAAAGAGTATTAATAATTCGTGAATGTCATGTAGTTGAAAGGTATATTCAGCCCATTTAGAGCAGAAATATGTGCACACAAGAAGCTCTGTAAGAAATATAACCAGAAAAAGTGTTTTTAATAAAGATCGACAGTGGGTTTCTCTTTATGCACACATTAGAAAAGAAATTTCTAAAATACTGAAATACATTTAAATGTTTTGCTAGCATCTTATCTCTATAGGATACCACATGATAAGTTATCAAATATGAGAGTGAATCATAGTTTTCTGTGACAATAAAGGCAAAGGGAATGGAAAGCATATTATTAGCCTTTGTTAAGATGAATAGATATGTCAGTGATCTGAATGGATTATCCTGAAAGCAAGGAAAAACTGCTGAGCATGACTATTGAGAGGTTGGTCATACACCAGAGCAAACAGAAACATTGTAATTTAAATTGGTTCCCTCCCTTTCATTTTATTTTTTCTGTTCTTTTCTACATATTTAAAATGATAGAATTGATTCCTTTTCTCTTGCCTTGTTTTGTTCTGCTCTTTAGAAAATTGTCAAATAATTATATATAGAGCAATAAAAGGTATTAATATTTTGGAGAGAGCCACCAAAAGCTATTATTATTTGTTAATTAAAAAATATTATTCAATGGGTACTTCATTTTTTCCTTTTTAAAATGATTTTTTAAATTGATTTTAAATTGGGGTCTGATGTGAAATCTAAAATTTAGTAAATGTTAAAATGCCCTGTAATTTGCAATGAAGATAAATAACCAAAATTTTAGATACAGAAGAACCTTATTATCTGAAGATAACATTACTACTGAAGGAATTCCACTTGTAAATAGTACATGTGGCAAGGAGGGTCATAGAGGTTTTATTTTTCTTGAAAAACAAAATTAAATTTATGAAAGTAATATATTTTATATGTAACAAAATTTGTTAAAATTATAATTATTTGGCAATTCCTTGAATAAACAGATTGTCCCAGCATAATTTTTTTCAGCAAAATCAAATAACACTGGGAAGCGGATGTGGCTCAAGTGGTTGGGCTCCCGTTTACCATATGGGAGGCCCTGGGTTCGATTCCCGGGGTCTCCTGGTGAAGGCAAGCCAGCCCACGTGGTGCAATGAGCTTGCGCAGCAAGATGATGCAACAAGGGGAGACAAGCAGACACAGAAAAGCGTACAGCAAATGGACACAGTGAGCACAAGCAGCAAGGGGAGAATAAATAAATAAATAAAATAAATCTTTAAAAAAAAAAACAAAACACTGGTACAATGTCTTTCCCTTTAAATTTGACTTCTTTTGTAGTATAGTTTTAAAGTGAGCTATTTGTCTCATGATAGTATTAAAGTCATTCTCACTCTTTACATTTCTGTCATCATCATTGTGGGCTTATATTAATTAGTTCTAACTCAGCAAATCCTCATTTATTATTGGCATTTATCCAACACTTCTTTCATCAACTTCATGAAATTTTTTATCTTTAAAAGATCAACATGAGGGAAACGGATGTGGCTCAAGAGGTTGGGCATCCGTCTACCATATGGAGAGACCGGGGTTCGATCCCCGGTACCTCCCGGTAAAAAAACAAACAAACAAACAAACAAACAAAAAAAAAAGATCAACATGAGGGGCGGATGTGGCTCAAATGGTTGGGCGTCCGTCTGCCAAATGGAGGGACCTGGGTTCAATCCCCGGGACCTCCCGGTAAAATTAAAAATATATATATATAGAAAGCACATGGGCTGCCAGGCTCTGTGTGCCGCTGAGCCGTCGTGCCCCGGGAGCCATGCAGCAGGATGATGACGTAACAGGAGAGAGACAAGACGAGATGCTCCGAAAGCTCCAGAAACCAGGAGCTGAGGTGGTGCAGGTGGCAGAATACCTCTCTCCTACATCAGAGGTCTCCAGGATAGAATCCTGGTGAAGACTGGAGGAGGAGGAGGATGAGAAGAGATGGCAGGAAACAGACACGGAGAATTGCCCAGCGAATGGACACAAAACAGCAAATGGGGAAGGGGGGGTTTAAAATGGATAAAGTAAATAAATATTTAAAAAAAAAAAAAAAAAAAAAATCAACCATTTCACTTTGCAAATGATTTGCCTTGTATTGGTGCTGAGCTTTCAGCTATTTATGCTATTTATTACATTTTACAATCAGGAAAGACACTGATAATAAGGACTAAGAGAGAGAGTGTGTGTGTGTGTGTGTACCAGAAAATCCAAAATTAAAGTACCTTAAAGATGATAAAAGTTTTTATTTCATGTAAAAGTAGGTAGTCCCACTTATCAAAGACCAAGGCTCCATGTCATTCCAGTAGAATATATTTTTCTTTGCATATCATAAAATTGAGAGATTCAGTCTAACCAATTTGGAATTCTTTCAGGTGTAATTATAATATCAGAGGAGCAGACTTCTTTCCCCTAAAATCTTTGCTTTTATAAGTATCTGGACATTCCAAACAAAGGTTTAATACTGTACTCAAAAGCAGAATATTATTTGTTTAGGAGAGCAGATGTAGCTTAGTAGATAAGCGACTTCATTGCATGTACCTGGCTTCAATCCCTGGTATCTCCTTAAAAATAAAAAAAAAAGGAAAAGAATATTATTCGTTTAGATAATGTCATGATTTAATCCTTTGGATATTCTCAGATGTTTTCCATTTCAAATTTACATATTTCACCTTCAACTAAGACATTTATTGGTTTTACATTTGTTTCTCTGTTAGTTCCATGTTACATATGAATAAAAAAAAATAGTTCAGATTTTCAAAAGTTTTTTACTCCTTCCACAGCGAGTGTGGCCTGCTTCTCAGCGAGATGTGTTATATCTTTCTGCTATTCAAAAGATACCAGCCTTGACTGAAAATGACCCTGAAACTTGGATAGTTTGTAATTTTTCTGTGGATCATGATGGTGCTCCTGTAAGTACAGTGTGTGTGTATGTGTGTGTGTGTAATTGTATAATGTAAAGCCAAATACGCAGTGCAAGGCAAAGACAGTAAATATCATACACAGGTATTTGATTTGATAATGCTTCTTAGATTTTTCTTTACGTTGGATTGGCATCTTGGAACAGGAGCCCCTGTGTTGTCTCCGGGCAGTAGTCATGGCTGAGAACATCCCGGCGAAGCTCTTTTCCTTTCTTAGTGGGGCTAGGTGAAACAGGTGAATGGGTAGTCTAGGCAGGCTCCTTCTAATAGTTACTTCTTAAGCTGTTATCAGCTACAGGCAAAACCTCTGTGGTTTTTACCTCCGTTTAGCTCCATCCATATCTACAACTTAAGAGGAAGAGAAGTCGTTCCTGGTGTCATCTCACCTTCGCATATGTTGTTTATTGGTGCTTATAAGTATTTGCTGGAAATTGTGAGAAGACTTATAGTTTGGGTTAATTTAGGACTAAGAGATTACAAAATACTGGGTATTTACTATACTGGTTTCTTTTTTTTAAGCAATTTTATTGAGATATATTCACCTACAATTCTGTATTAGTCAGCCAAAGGGGTGCTGATGCAAAATACCAGAAATCAATTGGTTTTTCTAAAGGGTATTTATTTAGGGTAGAAGTTCACAGTTACCAGGCCATAAAGCGTAAATTTCTTCCCTCACCAAAGTCCATTGCCACATGTTGGAGCAAGACAGCTGCCTACATTTTCCAGGGTTCAGGCTTCTTGGGTTCCTCTCTTCCCGGGGCTCTGTTTCTCTCTGGGCTCAACTCCTCTGTTTCCTACACAAGGTCAGCTGTAGACTCTCAGGTAAAGGGCTCATCTCCCGGGGCTCCAGCTCAAGATTCCAACATCAGAACTTCAACTCATGTCTTGTCTTTCAACTCATGTCTTTGGGACCCAAGCCACCAAGGGGTGGGGCACAATGCCCTACTGATGTGGTCCAGTCAATGCCCTAGTCATAACTTAATCATATCCAGATGAGAAGACCAGCTTACAAGCATAATCCAATATCTATTTTTGGAATTCATAACTATATTAAACTGCCAAACTGCTACATATACTATACTGGTTGCTTTTTGCTTTTTGCTTTTTCCTTTTTTTTTTTTTTTGACAGCTAAATAATCGATGTGTACGTGCCAAAATAAATGTTGCAATGATATGTCAAACCTTGGTAAGCCCACCAGAGGGAAACCAGGATATTAGCAGGGACAACATTCTATGCAAGATTACATATGTAGCTAATGGTATGTATGGTTTTGTTTGTTTTTGCTACTTCATAACATGGATGTTATTGATTATGATCTACATGATGACCGACTATTCAGACAAATGCCTCCTTAGTTCTGATCCCTTAGCTTAGTAATATTTAATTTGGAGAGATGTATACCAGAATTATCTGGGAAAGAAACTTTTTCAAAATACATATGACTAAATTTCACCCCAGATCTACTATATCAGAATTTCTGTTTATCCTTTTTGTTCATCTACAGTTTTCTTATATTTTTGTAATGAGCATGTACTACTTTTGTAATAATAAAACATCGTTCATTTTTTATTAAAAAGAAAAGAATTTCTGAAGCTGGAGCTAGATGGATAAATTTTACTTGCTCTTTAGATCACCAACATACACCCTTCATTTTAAGAGCTATTTTATTTGATATTTGCTTAATAGAATGTATTTATAATTAGGAATATAAACAAAAGTGGGAGAGGAAATTAACAGTTCTTTTTCTTCTTGTCAAGCTTTTTTGTTTTCTGAATCATTGCTATCCTAGTCCTTATTAAGTGCTAGTTACATATTAATTTCACATGGGCCTGCTGATGGACAGCCCTTTTTCATCCTTTGCTTTGGTTCTTTACTAACCCCATTTCCTATGCAGTAGTATTGTATTCTCACGAAATACTAAAAAAAAAAAAAGCTCTACTTGACTCTTTTTAATACAGTTCCACACTGCTAGTAAGGTTAAAGAAACAATATGCCTGAAGGCTATCTGATTATAGTAGAGGTTGATGAATAAATCTCCCCTAAATAGCCGAATGCACTGTTATATTAATATGTGCATATAATTTAAGGAACCATGAACATTTTAGAAATGAAATTAATGCTTTCTTATTTGCTATCAAATCATTTCTGGTGATTATATTAAGAATTTAATGGTCAAGAATAAAAATCCTAATTGTTGCAACTTGAGTAATTTTTAAAAAGCAAAAGGACAAAATGAGTGCTTCACACATATTTTAAGAATTATCCTTCTTTTTTTTTTTTTTTAAGAATTCTATCTTAACAGGTTTAATTTTCCTTTATTTTGTAGTGAACCCTGGAGGATGGGCACCAGCTTCAGTGTTAAGGGCAGTGGCAAAGCGAGAGTATCCCAAGTTTCTAAAACGTTTTACTTCTTATGTCCAAGAAAAAACTGCAGGAAAACCTATTTTGTTCTAATATTAACAGGTACTGGAAGATGTATTTTATCTTTTTTTTTTTTTTTAACTTTGACTAGTATGACTCTGCAGATAACTAAAATTTAGTTACTTGTTCAGATTAGTTGTGTTTTATGACATTCCCAGTTAGAATTGTAGCTTCTAGCCTTTAAAACTTATTTTTCATTGTTTTTTTTTCCTGCTTATGAAAGACAACACCAGACTATTTAAAGAAATTTCAACATTGTAAACTACAGAATTTCAGAATGCAAATTCCGTATAATTCTCCCTTCCCCAGGAACTACTGTTAAATTTGTTTTATATTCTTTCAGACTTTTCTATGTCTGTATTGACATATATTATTGTTTTTTTAAAATCATGTTTATTCTGTAGTTACTCTTTTGCAACTTGCCTTTTTCACTTAACAGTTTATCTTAAATATCTTTCCATATAAAGATGAGATACATAAAACTGTCTTATTATTTTAATATGTATTATATGAATGTTACAGAGTTTATTAACCAGTTCCAACTTAATACGCAAGTTGGTTCCACATTTTTACTGTCAAACAGGCTGCACTATATACATCTTTGCGCAAAGAGCTGGCATCTTTCAATTTTTAAAATATATGATACAGGGAGGCGGCTGTGGCTCAGTCAGTGGGGCTCCCATTTACCATATGGGAGGCCCCGGGTTCGGTTCCCGGGGCCTCCTGGTGAGGGCAGGCCCGTCCGCACGGCGTGGTTGGCTGACCCGGCGAGCACAAGCAGCAAGGAGGGGATAAATGAATAAATAAATAAAATCTTTAAATTAATATATATATATATGATACATTAACATGGTTTAGAAGTCAAAAGTGTAAAAAGGTAAAGAGTGAAAAATTACCCCTGTCCACTATTCACCCAGTTTTCCCACTTAAAAAAAGAAGTATATAACTACCATTACTAATTTCTCCTGTATATTTCCAGAGGTTATTATTTTTATGCCTGAACAAGCAAAAACAAATGTATTTCACTCACACACATACTTCTTGTTGTTTGAGAGAAAAGGTAGAATAACTATGCATACCATGCTGCATCTTTTTTTTCTTATTTTATCTTGGCAGTCTTTTCATGATCAGAATAGAGCTTCCTTATTCGTTTTTTATGGCTGTATAGTATTCCATTGTGTTTTAGTTTCCTAGCTGCTAAAACAAATACCATGCAGTGGGTTGGCATAAACAACAGGTATTTATTGGCTCATGGTTTTGAGGCTAGGGGGGATTCTAAAATTGAGGTGTCAGCAAGGCAATGCTTTCTCCACAAAGACTGGTGTACTGGGACTAGTGATCCTTGGTTTTGGCTCTTCCATCCCAAGGCAGTGTACATGGCAGTGTCATCTCCTTTCTCCTTTGTGTTCTGTTGTCTTCCAGCTTTGGCTGTTCCCTGTGGCTTCTTTTTCTCTGTCCAATTTCTTTTGCTGTTAAATACTTCAACCATAATGGATGAAGCACCATCCTCATTGAGTTTGGACATGCCTTTGTAACATCTGCAAAGGCCCTATTTACAGATGGTTCACATTCATAGGACCAGGAGTTGGGACTTGAACTTGCCTTTTGTGGGGGAAATGATTAAATCTCCTACGCATTGTTTGAATGAACACAATTTATTTAACCAGTCCTCTGTTAATGACTATTAATGCCTTTTCTAATTTTTGGCTGTAACAGTTTTATAATTGTATCCATATGTCATTTTGCACTTTAAAGTTCCTATATGGGATAAATTACAAGATGTGGCAGTGCTCCTAGTTTGTGCATTTGTAATTCAGATTTTGCCTTCCATAGAGATGTATTAATTTACCCTCTCACTGGCAATATATTGAAGTGCCTGTGTCCCCATACCTTCTTACACAATGTGTAACAGAACTTTTATATTTTTCCCAATTGGAAAAATACTCTTTCACTGTAATTTTAATGTGTATAATTCTCTTCTAAGAGCTGTCTCTTGGGTGTGAACAGTTAAAATTTTAATAGATATTACCAAATTATGATATGCAAGCAAGAATATGTGAATGTCCTCTTGTTCTTATCTACATTGAATGTTAAATTGTTGGCTGAGAATTTATGTTCTTGAGTCCATTTCATTAGCTAAAAACAATATAATCAATAACTATATAATGAATGATGTTTTTAATTAAGTCTCTTGTCTGATGTTGTTTATAGTATGTTTTTCTTTAAAAATCTCAAACACTAAACTTATCAGTAGTAACATAAGGGTTAATGTATTGATATCTCAGATATTTAGCTTTTCCCAGAAAAAGATTACTTGAAAATGTTAAACATATTTCAGTCTTATCTGAATGGTTGGTGTTTTAGGATATAGCTTGACCTTTCAGAGATTCTGACTCTTCAAACATAAGTATGCTGCCTATTTTTAGAATATCCTGTATTTGGAATTATTATGGGTTAGATCCAGGCACATTACTTCTTTTTTTTTTTTTTTTTTTATTATGGGTAAAAATCAAAATTCTCACAATACATACAAACATTTGCAAAATGATATATAAATATATATGCATATATGTGTATTTGCTTACAAAAATGTTATTTATATATATATATATATATATATACATATATTTTAAGAGGTGCTTAGATTACCTAAAATATTACACGGAACCCACTGGGATTCCCATGTTGCCCACCTCCCACACCTCCCACCACATCCCACACAAACATCTCCCACAGTGTGGCCCACCAACCTCAATGAACTTACACATCCTGGAGCCTTGCCACCAACCATAGACCACAGTTCACACTGTAGACCACACTCTCTTCCACTCAGTTCTGAGTGGTGTGTGCTGATTTAAAATGGCCTACATCCATTGCCACAACAGTACTCAGGACAACCTCCAACTCCCAAAGAAGCCCCTGTATTTCAACTGCTCATCCCCTCCCTACCCAAAAACTGTCAAGTGGCCACTGGCTCCACCTCATTGTTATAATTTCTTGCATATTGATTCTGTCATTATGCCGTATTTTATCAAATAAACCAAGAAACCTGATGCTACGATAACAGCTATAGAATTGTCACCTTACTCAGCTCTATGTCTCTTCTCAGGGCCTTAAGATTTCTAAAGAAAAGCTATATCTGCTTTCTCTTTTCATTACCTCCACCCTCAGGCTTGCTCTTAAAGGGACCTCCAACTGTTTACTGCTTTATGATCAGTTCCTTACCAGAGAGGCTCAGAGATTCATCTAAACAGGACAGAAAATATGACAGTGTATTAAGGAAAAGAAATCAGAATGTAGTTGTATATATAACATGCTCTCAACAGTGTTCTAGAAGAATAATTTTTTAAACATTTAAAAGAAACATGTTAACATATTAATAGTTTTTGCCTCAAGGCTGTTGGATTTTGGGTATTTCCTTTATTCATTTATCCATGTGGGTGTGTGTATGTGGGTGTGTGTGTGTGTTTTGTAGATCTAGGAGGGAAAGGGTTGAAGTCCTTACAAAATTTATCTCGGAAAGGAGGTAGCGTTATTTCTGTGTGTGTGTAAAGAGATAACTGAAAAGAGTCACTGGCCAAGACTCTGCACTGGCTTTTAAGTCCAAGTTAAGCTTCTTTCTTACAAAGAACCAAAGTCAAACCCTAAAATGTGGTGAAAATCTTTTTATACCTAGGGTAATAGTTGCCTCACAATAATTATAGTGGATGTATGTATGAAGTGGATCCTAGCATTGAAACCCTAGGAAAGCTAACATTCTTAATTTTGGTGATGGAGAAATAGTGACATTCAGTAGTGTGTATCCATCTTTGGAAACATTCTTTAAAGAGTTAATGAGGTCCAAAGATATTTAAAAATCTTAATCAGAACTCTTAAACTCATTTGATAGGGCCTGAGCAAGTTTGTTTCTTAAGATAAAGCAGAACTTTCTCCCATAGTTTACATATATTTTAAAACTTCATGAATGATATTGTACAGCATAATTTTGTTTAAGGCTGAAGAAAAGAAATGCCGGTTTGTTTGGTACAAGTCCAGAGACCTCTGGTTGCTTCCCTCTTTGCTAGTACATTGCCCTTTTTTAATGTGTTCTAGCTTTCAAAAAATCTTTTAAATACTGATTCCTTGCTGATAGGAAAAGTTTCATATTCATAAGGTTAATAATTTCATATTGATAAAGGCAAAAATCCTTAAAATGTAAATTTTAATAGAGAGCCTTTGTATTCCATAAGTTTAGCGGGTAGACAGAATCTCTTCTGGTAGTCTTGCTGTTAGTAATAATACATTCCTGAGGTTAATATTTGTCATTTTCTTTTTTTGCAGTGACTAAAGGCAAGACTATGTGATATTCCATGTTGGAGAAAAAAACATATTTGAATGCTCTGAGCTGGAATGTAGGAAGTATAGTCTTGTCTGTGGTCCAAGACCTTGGCCTTGTGTACAAAAAAATGGAGAAATATTGCAATAGCAAAGCTGAACATCTAACACTAGCTGTCTCCTGCTAGCTCTCGTCGCTCAGCATATAACTATAAATACATGTAAAGTTACATGTATATGGCTATATATTTTTATTTGCTTGCTCCTAGAAGAGAAAAAAGTCAACCTTGAATAACATCTAGGAATTGATGCTTTAAGTTTTGGAAACTTTTTCAGAATTTTTAATTTACTATGGTCCGGCCTAAGATCCTCCATTGTATCAGGTTTTGTGCACAAAAGAAAAGCACAAAAGTTGAATGCACATGGGGCATGTGCTTTCTGTGTACCAAATATCTTGATGGGGTTCTTTTTGCAGGCCTATAGTCAGATTTGTGTCTAGAATTTTATGACTTTTTTGCTTTGTATAATCATAGAATTCATTGCTGCTGATTTCTATAATGATTCATGTTGTCATGTAAAGTGTTTCCTAATAACTGAGGGCTGTCAATAACCAGTGATTTTGCCTTTTCTATATAGTCTTACTCCCATGAAGAACCTTGGTTCTGATGGAGAAAGTGTGAAAAGCTTTATTTTTTCCCCCAGATATCTTTATATTTCTATTGTATTTTTTAGTTGTGTACTGTGAATTACAGATTTTTTTTCAGTTTGTTACAAACACAGTTTGGTAATTCCTATATTGGTTCTGCTTGCCTCCAAACAGAAACATGTACACATCTTGTGGATATAGACTACTTTCTGGTAAAATGATCAAGATAAAATGAGCTCATGTTTTCCTGAAATTTGTAAGAGAATATACAGTTGTTACTTGGTAAAGCAAATCAAACTATTTGAGTTTGATATTTGATTCAATATTCCTAGTGTTCAGTAACAGGAATGTCAGTTCTTCCAGTTTTGGTCACTTTAAAAGATGGTCTTATAAGATAAGTATAGAATATGTGAGCAATACTCTTATTTGCCTTTTGATCAGAATCTTGAGCAGAGCAGTAAAGGATTCCACTTGATTCAAACTGAAATGCTTCCTTTAGTTGCTGTAAGAACTTAAGTGTAAAGTACCTTTTTAAATTTTAGGTCTCTTTGAAAAAAACCTTGAAGCATGGAGTTGAGGCAAAGAATGGTACTCATTGAAGTAGAAATGACTGCCCACTTCAAAATCTTCATCGTGTTTATATACAAATTGTTTATATAAATCAGAGGCATTTTGTAGATGCTTTGTTGATTTGTTCATCTCTGTAAAAACACAGATATCCAGGTCCATTTTATAAAGCAGAAGAGTCGTGTCATATAGAACATGTCCTGTATATATTTCACATGTAATGGATTCTCAATGCTAAATGCAAGATAATAATTTAATGATGGGATTAGTCTGATCACTTAATATGCACAATCCTGGATGTGAATTACTTGCATCAGATATAGTGGTATTTATTAATTCTGTACAGAGAGAAATACATATAAAACATATGCTTACGTTATATGCACGCAGATTTCATGCTCCATAAATCTTTTCTATTTTTTAATTTACCCTTCTCTATATAATGTGCATGGACTATGCCTTACTACAGAAAAATGCTATTCATAATTTGACTATGTGGAGAAGTGCCTATATGGTGGAATGCTAGTAAGGCAAGTAAGATAAAATCCATCAGTTTACTACATCACCAGTTAACATTTTTTATTGTGATGTTTAAAAAAGAAAAGTTTATACCTCAAATATGTATTTTATTTTACAATCAGCTGTGGGATTGAGATGGGAGTGTGGGAGGGTTGGGGAGGGAAGGTTTATTCATCATAGTCACTGATAGGAAGCTTCAAAAAAATTCTTTATGCCCACTCTAAGTGTTTTTCTGTTTGCCATTTCTGGTAACTATCATGAAAACAGACAAGTAACTGTTTCATAATTAAATTGAATAGCTTTATTTTACAAAGGTATGGAAAGTTTACAGTATCTAAATCTAATTATCATTAGTGGCATTTGCACTAAATGTGATGATATACTTTTGCAATTTATTCTGTAAATAAAGTGATTACACTAAAATTTGTATTAAAAAAAGGAAGAGATGCATTTTATCTTTAGATAACAGCACTTCACTAGGGTTAATCCTGCTTAGTCAGATATAGAGGTTAGTTGGAATGTGGAAAGAGTTCAGAAGAGGCCAGAATTTGGAGAAGCACTGGCCTTTTAGAAAATATTCAGGGCCTCTAGAATTTTTTTCATAAGGCTAATTCCTAAATACTGAATATCCATGATGTTTTCTCTTCAGATTATTTCTTACTTCTCTTCTCCCAAGCAAAAACATTTCTCCTTTTACTTTTTGTGCTGTGATAGAAACTTGAAAAATCTTGGTGATGAAGGGGTTTTGTCCCTGAGTGCCCAATGGACATGACAAGAGAGCACAGTGTTTTCACTTGGGTTCTTGGTTTTGAGGTAGAGGATGATTGTTGCAGCACTTTGAGATTGCCACAAGGGCAGCTAGATCAAGGAGGGGGCTGTCTGTGAGGGAAGTAGAAGAATGCAAAATAAGGAAGAGAAGGAATGCATTTCCCATTTTTTCAGTTCCATTAACTAATTTTTACACCTATACAACAACATCAGTATCACTTGCTATTGAGAAAATTTTAGTTGGGCTGAGCTGGTTCTCTTGTGTAATTGTGCTGATTATCTTTACGCTTATAAGGTATTTGTCCAGGTAAGCACTTCTCACCAGTATTTAGTCCGAGTTGTACAGATAATGTATTTGGATTATTGTCATTGTTCAGCTACAGATTCAAAAACATAATCATTTTAAAGTACCTTGGGAGTGTGTAGAGTGTAACTATAATAGCTTTATGATCCTGATGATGTTTTTAAAAATTAATAAAGTTGGATCTTCCATGTTGCAATCACATAATTAAAACCAGTATTTAAAAGTGGAAAAAGTATTAAAATATTATGGACAAAAGTGCTTGCTTGATTGTTTTCCTTAATTCCAAGATGTTGCCCTACCTAGTCCTCTGAGTAGTTAAGAAGAAGAAATACTCCAATTCAGTATTCTTCAAACTGCAGATTGCATCCCAATTAGTGACCAAGAGAACTATTAATGAGTTGCAGCCTAAACTTTTTTAACAAAATAGGACAGAATGAAATATAGCAGTACAGCATAAAGGTAAATTATTTTGTGAATCTTTTGTCGTATGTTAGCATTTATATGCATATTATGTAGTGGGTTGTAGCGTAAAGTGAATTTCTTAACTATGGGTCATGATCCAAAGTTTTTTTTTAAATTGTTAGGAAGTTAAGCCATACATACAGTTGAGTATTTCTAACCTGAAAGCACAGTGCCAGTAAATCATCCACACTTATTCAATACATGCACTTAGCCATAAGTAAATAATTTCATGTACTTAAGTAATACAGTAAGTTCTACTTGGTGTTATACGCAGTAAATCTATGCCCTAGAACAACCATGAGATAGGGGAAGTGTGGATTTGCAGTGCACTCAGTCTGGGGGTTTCTTCATGATTATGAAGAAAGACACTGAAGCATTCTTCTTTCCTAGTATTCAAAGATACAGTCTGTCCAAACACTATGGCCTCTAAACAAGCCAACAATTTAATCTGGTGGAATAATGGAGGGAAAATCTGGCTATTGTGTTGGAATTTATGGACAGAAAAATAGTATGTAGTCCTTGGGGTAACTCCTAAAGGGTTTTTTCAAGAGCATTTTTAACTATCTTTGCCTTAGGCTTAACTTTGGAATAAACTGGAAGTAAATTGCCTATTTCGATTTGGGTTGCTTTTATTGCCTCATCCAGATTTTCAGTGTTTGAACTTGTTTGAACTTGATCACAACAGCATTTGCATTGTCTGCTCATTAAAACAAATTTTCAATGAACTCTGAATACTTTGAATAGTCTTCCACAAATAAAGTTAAGCTACTTTGACTTCTTCAATCTCTCTTCTCAGAATTCTGTGAGTTTAGTACTAAAACAAGCCTTAAGATCTTTGAAGTTACTAAAAGATGCCCTACCAGGATTTTCTTATCCAGGCTTTAGGGCTGTTAAATGCTGAATGAAGATGACTCGTTGAGAGGCTGTGCTAGCTGCTTTCTAGCTGACTTACCTAATTCCTCCCCTTACAACAACTTTGTGAGGTCTTGGTTGTGGTTGGTCGTACCACTCCTGTTTTACAGATGAGGAAAAGGGCCAGTGTCCCAGAGCATACTAAAAGACTCAAGTCTGTTTTCTTTTCATTAGACTGCTACTTTTAATGCCTTCTGTATTTAATATCTAGAATATGGTGCTTGCCAGAGTAGAAAGAGCTGACATGCTTTAGGATATGTGTCTTAACCCCACACTCTTCAATACTGGCGTCACAAAATCCCAAATACCTATGTGTCTTTATAAAATTCAACAAGATACAGGAAGGCAGTCAAAGTTGTTTTTTTAATCAATTTTATTGGTGCATGTTAATAAAGCATACAATTCCTCCAAGGGGTACAATCAAAGGTATTTGCTATAATCACATAGTTGTGCATTCATCACTTCAATCATTATTGGAACATTTTCATGATTTCAGTAATAACAATAAACAAGAAAATTCCTCACCTCACAATCTCTATGCTTCCCACACTGTACATAGCTGCTGTTTCTGGCTATTCTATCCAAAGTGTATAATCAATGACTTTTAGTATAATCAAATTCTGTACATTTGTTATCTTAAAAATTCTAGAACAATTTCATTACTCCAAAAAGAAAGACTCCAAACCTCTTAGCATTCCTTCTCAGACCTACATAACAGCTTATCTTTCATCTTTATGAATTTAATTTATATTTACATTTTACATAAATGGAATCATACAATGTGTTAGTACTCTGGTATCCTTCATTTAGTATAATGGGTTTTTTGGTCTATGTGATATTAATATTGTGTAGTATTAACATATTTGTTCAGCATCAAGGAAAAATGGTCTTATATATACAATTCTACCCGTATTCATGTTTCACATAATGTATTTATATTTCACATAATATAGTTCATAATAGGGCAGTCATACAGTATTTTTTCTTTTGTGTCTGGCTTGCTTCACTCAACATAAGATCCTCCAGATTCATCCATGTTGTCATATGTTTCACAACTTCATTTCTTCTTACCACTGCATAATATTCTATCGTGTGTATACACCACAATATTTTATCCATTCATCACTTGATGGACACCTGGGTTGTTTCCAACTTTTGGCAATCATGAATAATGCTGCTGTGAACATCAGTGTGCAGATATCATGTCACTGCTCTCAGTTCTTTTGGGTATATACCTAACTTATTGCCGGGTCACATGGCAAGTCTATATTCAACTTCGTTAGAAACTGTCAAACAGTCCTCCACAGTTGCTGTACCATTCTACATTCCCACCAATAGTGAATAAAAGTTCCTACCTTTTCACATCCTCTCCAACATTTACAGTTTTCTGACTTTTTAATAGCAGCCAGTTTAATAGATGTGATATGATCTCTCATTGTAGTTTTGATTTGCATTTCCCTAATTGCTAGTGATATTGAACATTTTTTCATGTGTTTCTTTGCCATTTGTATTTCTTCTTTGGATAGTTGTCTTTTCAAGTCTTGCCCATTTTTTAATCAGATATTTTGTCTTTTTATTGTTGAGTTGTATGATCTCATAGATCATGGATATTAAACCCTTATCAGATATGTGATTATCAAATATTTTCTCCCATTGAGTTGACTGTGTTTTACACCCTTTGGACAAAGTCCTGTGAGGTGCAAAAGTGTTGAATTTTGAGAAGGTCCCATTTATCTATTTTTTCTTTTGTTGCTCGTGCTTTGGATGTAAGGTTTAAGAAACTACCGCTTGCCATTAGATCTTGAAGATGTTTTTCCTACATTTTCTTCTAGGAGTTTTATGGTTGTTGTTTTTATCCATTTTGAGTTAATTTTTGTATAAGGTGTGAGATAGGGGTCCTCTTTCTTTCTTTTAGATATGGCTATTCAGTTCTACCAACACCATTTGTTGAATAGGCTGTTCTGGCCAACCTGGATGGGCTTAACAGCCTTGTTAAAAATCGCTTGACTGTAGATAGATGTGAGGGTCAATTTCTGAGTTCTTGATTTGGTTCCATTGGTCAATCTGTCTGTCCTTATGCCAGTACCATGCTGTTTTTAACCATTGTAGCTAGATAATATGCTTTAAAGTCGGGAAGTGAGAGTCCTCCAACTTCGTTCTTTTTTAAGATATTTTTTGCTACTCAGGGTCCCTTACCCTTCCAAATAAATTTTATTATTGGCTTTTTGATTTCTGCAAAAAAAGGCTGTTGGGATTTTTATTGGGATTGCATTGAATCTGCAAATCAGTTTTGGTAGAATTTACATCTTAACGATATTTAGTCTTCCAGTTCATGAACACGGAATGTCCTTCCATTTATTTAAGTCTTCTTCAGTTTCTTTTAGCAATGTTTTGTAGTTTTCTGAAAACAGATCCTTTATGTCCTTGGTTAAGTTTATACCTAAATATTTTATTAAGTCCCTATTTTAAATGCAATTTTTTTCTGATTTCCTCCTCAGATTGCACATCAGTAGTATATAGAAATGCTATTGAATTTTGTATATTAACCTTGTATCCCACTTTGCTGAACTCACTTATTAATTTTAGTAGTTTTTTTGTGTGTGTGGATTTTTCAGGATTTTCTAGATATAGGATCATGTCATCAGCCAATGGTGAAAGTTTTACTTCTTCCTTTCCTATTTGGGTGTCTTTTTTTCTTTGTCTAGCCTAATTGCTCTAGCTAGAAAGAACTTCTAGCACAATATTGAATAATAATGGTGACAGTGGGCATCCTTGTCTTCTTCCTGAACTCAGCGGGAAAGCTTTCAGTCTTTCACCATAGAGTACAATGCTAGCTGCAGGTTTTTCGTATATGCACTTTACCATATTGAGAAAGCTTCCTTCTATTCCTATCCTTTGGAGTATTTTTATCAAGAAAGGGTGCTGTATTTTGTCAAATGCCTTTTCTGCATCAATCAAGAGGATCATGTGTTTTCGCTTCTTTAGTTTATCAATATGGTTTTATTATGCTGATTGATTTTCTTGCATACCTGGGATAAAACCCACTTGATCATGGTGTATAATTGTGTTTTGGATTCTGTTTGCAAGTATTTTGGCGAGGAATTTTGCGTCTATATTCATTAGAGATATTGGTCTGTAGTTTTCTTTTTATCTGGTTTTGGTATTAGGGTGCTGTTGGCTTCATAGAATGAGTTTGATAGCGTTCTCTCCTGTTCAATTTTTTGGAATAGCTTGAGCAAGATCGGTATCAGTTCATCTTTGAATGATTGGTAGAATTTACCTGTGAAGCTATCTTGTTCCGGGCTTTTCATCTTGGGGAGGTTTTTGATGACTGTTTCGATCTCTTCACTTGTGATTGGTTTGTTGAGGTCTTCTATTCTAAAGTGTAGGTGGTTCATGTGTTTCCAGGAATTTGTCCATCTCGTCTACATTTTCTAGTTTTTTTTTGGCATACAGTTGTTCATAGTATCCTCTTATGATCACTCTTATTTCTACAGGGTCAATAGTAATGTCCCCCCTCTCATTTCTGGTTTTATTTATTTGTGTCTTCTCTCTTTTTTTCTTTGTCAGTCTAGCTAAAGGTTTGTCGATTTTGCTGATCTTCTCAAAGATCCAACTTTTGGTTTTGTTGATTCTCTCTATTGTTTTTTTGTTCTCAATTTCATTGATTTCTGCCCTGATCTTTACTATTTCTTTCCTTCGGCTTGGTTTGGAATTAGTTTGCTGTTCTTTTTCTAGTTCTTCCCGGTGTGCAGTTAGATCTTCAGTTTTAGCTCTTTCTTCTTTTTTAATGTAACCATTAAGGGCTATAAATTTCCCTCTCATCACTGCCTTTGTGGTGTCCCATAGGTTTTGATATGTTGTATTCTCATTTTCATTCCTCTCAAGATATTTGCTGAATTCTCTTGCAATTTCTTCTTTGACCCACTGATTGCTTAAGATTGTGTTGTTTAATCTCCATATATTTATGAATTTTCCCTTTTTCTGTTCATTATTGATTTCCACTTTCATTCCATTATGATCAGAGAAAGTGTTTTGTATAATTTCAATCTTTTTAAATTTATTGAGACTTGTCTTGTGACCCAACGTATGGTCTATCTTGGAGACGGATCCATGAGCACTTGAAATGAATGTATATCCTGCTGTTTGGTGACGCAATGCTGTATAGATGTTTGTTAGGTCTAGTTCATGTATCATATTATTCAAGTTCTCTGTTTGTTTATCTTCTGTCCAGATGTTCTATCGAATACTGAGAGTGGTGTATTGAAGTCTCCAACTATTATTGTAGAGACTTCTATTTCTCCCTTCAGCTTTGCCATTGTGTGCCTTGTGTATCTTGGGGCCCTGAGGTTAGGTGCATAAATATTTAGAATAGTTATTTCTTGTTGAATTGCCCCTTTTATTAATATATAATGAACTTCTTCATCCCTTATAACAGTTTTGCATTTAAAATCTATCTTGTCCTATATTAGTATTGCTACTCCAGCTCTCTTTTTGGTTACTATTTGCATGGAATATCTTTTTCCAACCTTTCACTTTAGCCTGGTTGTGTCCTTACGTCTGAAGTGAGTCTCTTGTAAACAACATAAAGATGGGTCATATTTTTTAAACCATTCTATCAGTCTGTGTCTTTTGATTGGGGAGTTCAAACCATTAACATTCAATGTTATAACTGTAAAGGCATTATTTACTTCATCCATTTTGACCTTGGCTTTCAGTTGTATCATTTTTTTTTTTTCCCCTTTCTAATATTCTTCATTTCTACACTCTTCAAGTTTCTCGCCCTTGGTTTTTCCTTTAAGGCTGCAGCACTCTCTTTACTATCTCTTGTAATTCTAGTTTTTGCTCTGGTCTGTTAGCATATTTGAACAGTTTTTGTTTGTTTGTGAAGACTTTGAACTCACCCTCATTTTTTTTTTAAGATTTATTTATTTACTTTATCCATTTTAAACAGCCCCTTCCCCATTTGGCTGTTTTGTGTCCATTCGCTGGGCAATTCTCTGTGTCTGTTTCCTGCTATCTCTTCTCATCTTTCTCCTCCAGTCTTCACCAGGATTCGATCCTGAAGACCTCCATTGTAGGAGAGAGGTGTTCTGCCACCTGCGCCACCTCGGTTCCTGGTTTTCGAAGCTTTTTGAGCATCTCGTCTTGACTCGCCCCTGCATCTCTCTCCTGTTACGTCATCATCCGGGGCCTGACGGCTCACCAGCACACACAGCCTGGCAGCCCATGGGCCTTTTTTTTTTTTTTTTTTTTTTTTTTTTTACCGGGAGGTCCCAGGGGATTGAACCCAGGTCCCTCCATATGGGAGACAGACGCCCAACCATCTGAGCCACATCTGCCCCCTCACCCTCATTTTTGAAGTACAGCTTTGCCAGATACAGAATTCTTGGCTGGCAGTTTTTCTCTTTCAATACCTTAATTACATCATACCACTTTCTTTTCTCCTCCATGGTTTCTGCTGAGGTCAGCACTTAATCTTACCGAGTTTCCCTTGTATGTGATTCTTTGCTTAGTGCTTTCAAAATCTTCTCTTTATCTCTGATATTTGTCATTCTAAATAGTGTCTCAGGGTAGGTCTGTTTGTGTTTCTTCTGTTTGGGGTGCATTATCCTTCTTGGACATTGATATTTATGTCTTTCATAAGGGTAGAGAAGTTTTCAGTCATTATTTCCTCACATAGTCTTTCTGCCCCTTCCCCATTCTCTTCTCTTTCTGGAACACCGATAATATGTTTTTGCTTTTCACGTTGTCATTCATTTCCCTGAGACCCTGTTCCATTTTTTCCATTCTCTTTCTGTTCTCCTGTCTTTTCCAGTTCAGATATTCTGTCTTCAAGCATTTCAAATCTGCTCTTATGTGCCTCAAGTATTTTTAATCTCATCCATCATGTCTTTCATTCCCATAAAGTCAGTTACTTTTCTTTGCAGATTTTCAAATTGTTCTTTATGCTCACCAAGTGTCTTAATATCCTTTATCTCTTTTGTCATATTTTCTTTAAATTCTTTAAAATGATTTATCAGAGTTTGTGATTATCATTGATTGTCTCAAATCTTGAATCTGTTCAGGATATTTGGTTTGTTCCTTTGGCTAAGCTATGTCTTCTTGTCTCCTAGTATGGCTCATAATTTTTTGCTGATGTCTAGGCATCTGATATGTTGGTGAATTTACTCTGATGGCCAATTTTTCTCTTTTGCCTATTTTGTTATTTTTTCACAGCTATTTGATATTTGGTTCAACTTATCCTGTATTTAAAATTGCTTAGCTTAAGTTACCAAAAACTGTGGCCCGGACTCGCTAATGTGGTACAGACTTTCTCCCAGGGGTTGGGTAAAGAGAGCTCTAAAGGCAGTGTCTGTCAGTGTAATTTCCAGACCAGCCAGCAGGTGGCGCTTGTTGGCGCACGTTTCCACAGAGGTGTATCTCTGTGGAATCCTTTATTTTCATCTGACCAGAGCTGAGAGTCCGTGTGGGCTCTGCTGACGGAATTCACTGAAAAGCCCCTTGACTCCCCCTCCCTTTTCCCTTGTAACAGCTGGCAGGGAGGAAAACGACTGGTCTCCTCCCAGTCAGCTTCAATGTGCCGCGGGTTTACAGCAGCCGAGTATCTCGGGTAGGGGAGGGGAGCCCTTCCCAGTGGTTGGGAGGTTTATTAACTCAGGGTTAGTTGTTTGGGCTTCTTCCTCTCTCCCTTAACCTCCTGGGAGTTGTGAAATGCTGTCCTGGTCTGCTGACCCCCAAAGCAGGTCCCTCTGGCAGCTTTAGACTTTTTCTCCATTGTTTTTGTGAGTGCACTGAGCCTTATGTGCTAACTAACGCCATGTTCCCACAATTGGATCTCAAAGCTTAAATCTGACCACCTTTTGGTACCTTCACTGCCTTCCTGCCTGGGCCCTCCAGCTTAGAGGGATGAAACAGGAGACTGTCGTAAAACACCACCACAAGCAAGCCCGAAAAGAACATTTTATCTCAGATTTTTCAACTCAAGGATAGGAGCCCCAACATTGGCTATCACTGCTTTGTATGCCACCTGCCACAAAATGAGCACTGAGGCATTGAATAAAGCAAACTTTGGATTCACTCCAAGTCAGTTTACTGTGGTTCATTCCTATTACTGTTCCTTGGAGTAGGGAGACCTGAGTGGCAGCAGGCTCCAGCAGCAGCTAAATCAAGGTGTAATCAATAGCCAAGTGATTTTAGCAATTTGAATAGCTATCCCTAGCTTTCCAGCACCCAAAACAGTTCCCAGAACAGCTAGCACTTAGTATAGGCCATGCAGTGTTCCAGGCCTGGGAATACAGCAAAACCAAATATCTGGGCTTCATTGTTTTTCAGTGTGCCTCTATACTAGTTACATCCTACATCCCCTTCTCATTTAATGCTTTTAGCATAACAGGTGTCATTACCAACCTTTTCAGAAATGTATCTAAAGAAATAGTCTCTGATATTAGGAGCATTTGAATAAGGTGCATTGAATGTTAGATTTAGCCACATTTGAGATAAAAAGTGGTTTTGAATCTTGGTTCTCAGTTGTGCTCTCAAAGGTAGACAGGAAATGGATTGCCACCGTGTTCTAACAAGTTCAACTTCTGTGCACATTGACAGCACCAAATTTATTGGTAAGCTATCCTACTCTGCTGATAATTCAATATATTTAACTATAATATGGTTTACAGTCTCTTCCCTTGGCTTTTCATTCCTAACATCTAATTTCTTTCCATATTCTTGGGTGCCATGTATTCAGTATGGTCAAACTGAGAAAGAATGAGACTTAGAAGCCAGACCAGAGTTTTTCTTGCTCCCTTACTTGAGCAGCGTTGATCTTGGTCATTAAAAACTCATTTTAATGTCTCTAAATCTCTTTTTTTTTTTTACCGGGAGGTCCCAGGGATTGAACTCGGGTCCCTCCATATGGGAGACGGACGCCCAACCATTTGAGCCACATCCGTCCCCCTCTAAATCTCTTTTATAAAATAATACAAAACCACCTACAATTGGTACATCGCAGGATTGTTTGGAGAAGAGTGAGATATTTTTAAATGCTTTGAAAACTTTAAAGCACTGTGCAAATGTAGGTAATGATGTAGTTAATGTCCTAGGTACTGTTTTCTAAGGTGCTAATGAAGCAGGCTAGTAAAATAGGGATTCAATAGATGGATCTGGAACCTGGCAAGAAATCCACGTGGATGTCAATACCCCCAAGATGGCTGCTGGAAGACTCACAGATTCTCCCATTCAGAATGAAATTTCCTCTGGAAGCCAGAAGCCCCAGATATTCTCTGGGGGCTTTATCAATGGGCCCTCCTGGGGGATTGATGGGTGGGGTAATCAATCAAAACAGCAAACAGCTGGGACTCCTCCCATGCCATTGGCAAAGGGGTGGGATAATTAATGGTTTAAAAAGCAAGCGCAAAGTCCTTTTGCTCTCTTGCCTTCGTCCTGTCCCGGTGCCTGTTCGTGCTCTTTGCCTCCTCATCGATCAACACGCAAGTAAACCTGGGCATTCATAATCTATAATAGGCAACTGTAGTCTGTAAATCAGCCCACTTTATCACTCTTCAGTCCCTTCCTCTCTCTGGGACCGATGATCTGTTATTTTCTCTCATTTCTCTTCCCTCCCTACCTTAATAAATTACTGGTCTATTCAGCGTGGCATGCTCTTGAAATTCATGTCCTGCAGTTTAGCCAAGGACCTGGACAAAATCCATTTACACTAGAGAAAATGAGAGACACAGGAATAATGACAAGGAATAAGCAAACATTTGGGGGCTTTGTAAATTCTCTGGCTTATCTGAGATTTTGCCTACAAGAGTGGCTACTAGCCCTCTCAATTCTTTATTTTTAATTGTGCTTTTCCCCTCATACTTGGATTATATAACTACTATGGCATAGCTAGTTGTATTAGTCTAACAGCTAGACTAATGAGACTAATAAACTAGATTCTAGTCTAGACTCTGCCCAACTGACTTGTAAACCTCGGAACACAGGGCCACACCTAAAATCAGTAAGCAGTTTCAACAGTCTTGTTTATGTTTGTTTGAGGTGTGGAGGCAAACAAGTGGGAAAAAAAGGTTTTGAAAAGGACTGAATGGAACTGGGAGGGGCAGGAGAGTTTTTAACCTCAATGAGAATGTCCATGTTTGGAAACAAGGGGTAAGTGGAGGAAAGGATAAGTACAAAAGTATGAAATCCAGGAGAAGGGACACTATTATCTTCTTTTCCGCTAGTACTTCAACTTTATAAAGCCAAATCCCAGCCAGGAATAGTGACAAATGTACAAGGAATCAAGGCAAATGCTGTTGCAGCCCCAGAAGTCTGAGCTGCAAAGAGTTAAGTATAGTTAGTGGTTCAGTGCTAAGGAGAGGTGATGAAAAGGAAGGTGATTGGCTGAGCCACCTCTGGTGAGAATCTCTATGGTCCTATGGAAGGTACTAGGATGTTTAGGAAATTAGACATACATGAGATCCACATCACACACATCACAACCACTAAAAAAATGCTTCATGTTTCCAACTTTGTATTCTAGGACTCTGCTGAGTTCCTGTATGAGAGGATAAATACAGCATTTCATAGAATATGTAGAGCTAGAAGCCAACTAATCCAACAGTTTAATTTTACAAATGATCTGTGGCCGAGACATAAAGTAGATGATTTAAGTTCTTACAGCTAGGGGTCGGATATGGCTCAACTGGTTGGGCGTCCATCTCCCATATGGAGGGACCTGGGTTCGATCCCCGGGACCTCCCAGTAAAAAAAAAAAAAAAAAAAAAAAAAAGATCTTACAGCTAGTTAGTGGCAGAGCAGAGGTCTCCAATTCCCAGCTCAGTGTTCTTTCATATGACATGAGGGCCCCCAAAGCTGCCTTCTTCCTGTTGTAAATGACTTTTCTCTTTGGAATAAAAGTAACTTATTGTTTCAGTTGTTCAACAAACATTGAGGATTTTAAATTTAAGGCACTATATGTACTAAGGCAACAAGAAGAGAGATGGCCCCTGCCTTCAAAAGACCCCAGTCTAGAGAAAAATGGCAAGATTTCACATTTGAGTACTGAAAAGATCTTTTATTTGTATGTTTATAATTTTTGATAATGTACATAATTCAATAGTACATTATATAATTTATAAAAAATACAATTAGAGGTGTGTCATTTTTTTTTCTGATGGTATGTTCAAGGTTTGGATTCTACTGGCCTAGGTAGGGCACTCTGTCCTACGCAAGGTAAGGTATGCCTTTCCCCAAGAGCTTTCCATTTAAAATTGCAGTGATCCAGGCTATACCAGCAAGCCAGCATTAAGCTTTGGTTCCATAACAAGGCCGGTGCACTATGGATGAGAGCATCCAGGCTGCTCTGTACAAATCAGAACATTTTGCTATTAAGAGCTATTGAGGCTTAAGAACGAGGTAGTCCTGCTCTCACAGGTTATACCCTATATCAGTAGAGACTAAGGAAGTAGAGCAAAACTTGATGATTTCACTCTAAGAGCCCTCTGAGGCTAAAGCCCAAGTACAGAATGTGAAACAATGGGCAGGAAGGCAGAGGTTCCTCTGTTGTCTCCTTTATGAGCTTCAGGGCTAGAAGAGAGCTGGGGAGTCAGGTTCTTCCATCACAGTCATTTAAAAAGTTAACAGTGCTCTGGATTTGCATTGTGTCCAATCCTTCTACCACACACAACCCCAGCCAATTTTAGAGTGGCGACTGACGTGAACAGCTTCTTCAACCCTTCCACCCCATACACTAAGCCATACAATTTCATATTTGCAAGGGACATGAATGCAAGGAGTTTCATTATCAGCACAGGCTAAATGACCATAGCCCATCTATTTTGGATTACTTTCTGATGCTGTTTTACCAAAAGTTTCCTCAACAAGACAACATAAGGGGCCTGTGTGCTTTATATTTGCTTCAGAATTAACCAATTGGAATGGTTAGTTGAATCAGTTTCTTGCCTCTGAGTAATCCTGTGCCAGTGCTGCAATCCTAGGAAGTTACAGTACAAAGGAGCCAAACTTTAGAGTTAAAGGTTGGGTAAGGATGGTAAGTGGATAGTGGTACACACAAACCCCTTTGGAAGTTCAAACTTAAGCTAGTAAAGAATGCTGATTTCTTTTTGCTTTTGTCCTCCACCATCTTGGCCCTTTGGAAGGGAGTGCAGGGAACTCAAGGAAAGAGAGGGGAATAATTGGCTGAAATAACTCTTCTCTGCGGGCACTGTTATTCCATAAATTGAAGATAAGGCAAAGACTTTCAGCATTGCTTAGGGGTCAAAAGTGGTATAGGGCCTGGGGAGGCACCATATCCAAATAACATTTTCTAGTTGGTTAGTTGCAACATCTTTCACGATTAATCCTAATTATCTTTATGAACCAGCACTTGGTCTCTCCAAGGGTGTTTTCCAACTGTGTACTTCTGAATAAACACTTTTCTAAGGCATTTCAAAAGTATTAGAGCAGCAGCTGCACCTGCAAACTTGTTAAAACTGCCAATTTTCTGGCATCTCAATCGGAATTGGAAACCCTGGGGTGGGACCCAGCAATCTTTTAATAAGCCCACCATGCAAATGTGATATACACTCGTGTTCGAGAACCACTGTATTAAAGCACTCTTTTGTGTTCTGCTTCATAACTCCAGTTGTTGTCACAAGGCTCTATTTTATTGGCTTTAGGGAGCAGCTGTTTGAAAATTTCTCATATCCTGACCACAAGAGTGCCCATAACTCCATTTGCAGCTCTCAAATTTCCTCAGGAGGGGAAAAAAGGGGGGGGGGGGTGGGGCTGAAGGGAAAGGTTTTCAAGGAACACTAAAATGAAAATGGAATCTATTAAAACAATTGTAAACTAAATTACTTGCCATCTTCTCTTGCCTTCCAGTGTATAGGTTCTAAACTTCTGTTAATTTAGCAAAGTAGATTATTAATAAATTTCAACCTTGTCCAGAAGAGGATCATAGTTTGACTAACATTGACTTTGGAAAAAAATCTCTACAATGAATTTTTTTACTTGCTTTAGTGCTTTCACTTCAACCTTCTGTACAGATTGGTATTAAATCTGTTCTGCTGTTCTATGTCCTATTTTGAACTCAGACCCTAAGATGAGGAAAATTCCTGTCCTGCCACAAGCATCTCACACTGCTCATCAAATCACCCAAGCAGAAGGGGGATGAAGGTCCTTCACTGTCTTCTATCCACCCTGCTTTGCTGGGAAAGCAGCTGACCTATGGATCATCAGTGGTCATTTCAAGAGAAAAATTCAAATGGTTCTCTAGTAGTATCTGAGCTTCAGTTCAAGATGACAAATACACTACACAGCAGAAGGGTAGTCCATAATTGTGAATAAAAGGCTAACCTCAGCTATACCAAGCTGTACAACTTCCCAGCTCCTCTCTAGTTCATCTGGTATAGTAGTTTAAGTACACACCCTCAATAGCCATTTGTTTTTTGGCTGCCCAAGCTTTATTCCCTTCTTTCCAACCAACCCTTCCATCCTCAATATCCAAAAGTCGTCTGGTTAAGATAATCAATCTAAGGACTTACCTCCTACTATGCTAGCTTAAGGGGACACCAGATCCTTTCCTTTCTGCACCTCAGTATGGATAGGGAACAGCTCATTTGACCTCGATCAATTTTTCTTCCAAGACGTTAAAAAAATCTTGAGGAAGTGGTAGGAAATTACTAGATTTTTTTTCCCCTCAACAAGTGTTCTCAGACCCAATTATTCTTGGAAATAAACCAGTTCAGTAATTTCTACTTCCTGACACCTGGGAACAGCCTTAGTTCCAAATCCTCTCCTAAACATGTTTCCCCCCTCTCCCCCAACCAGCCGCTAATAATCCCCATTTGCCTAAGTTAGCCAGAAGTGGTTTCTGTTGCCTGCAACCAAAATAGCCTAAGTAAACTACAGCAGGATATTCAACCTGGAAGTTGAGAACCAGTAGCTCCTAGCCCTAGGTGTTTGTGACCTAATATTATCCAGAAGAAAATGTCAGTATAAACAACAAGAGAACATCTTATCTATTCCTAAATTCCTGGGCTGCAAAGCCTACCAATCCACCACCAAAAGTGCTGCTGGTTCAAAAGAAGCAGTATTCCTTTTCAAGTAGTTATGCAACTAAGGGAGCAGGCCACAAAAAGTGGTAACCAGTCACCTCTGAAGAAAAGATATAAAGAGTATACTAAAAGTAGGGATAATTCATAATTTTAAAAAGGTTGTAATCAAATAGGAACAGACAGTAAGCACCACTTGAGAACAAAGGCAGTGAAAAGTTTATCTGAAACTAAGCAAGCCCTCCAAGATTGAGAAAGATCATTTTAATACACATACACCACCAACCTGCCATTACTGTATATTTGAAGAATATAATGATAAATGGTCAGGGACTCCTAGCATGAACTAGAGGTTACCACTCTGGACAGCCTTTAGAAGCTTCCAGGCCTCAGGCCTAGAGTTAATACAAACAAAAAAGTTCACCGCTGTACTTATCAGTATTAACTTCCTTTTCATTATTCTGGAACTAGAAAAAAAGTACTCTATAACAAAATGTACACAATTCAGTAATTGTACAAAACACTGATTTAGCAAGATCATGTTGGTTACAGTCACCTTTTCATTGCCATTTTGGTGGAAAGATAAATAAGAAGTCACTGGCTGAAAAGTCACAAGAGAAGCAATTTAAACTTTACATACAACAGAAAAGGTAAATTGTCCATAACAATACCACAGACTCAATCATTCAGAGGCTCTCCATGCTGCCACAGCATTATTGGTACGTTTTACAGAGTCCATTATCTACACAAGACACCAACTTTTCAAGACCAACACTTAAAAAAGCTTTAGATGTAATACAAAATAAGGAGTTCTTTATTATTTATACAAAACTTGTACATTAAAAAAAAATTAAGATTCAACAACTCTATTGACCCCCTGGATGAAGCTAAGAGCTTTGTGGTCCATCCAAGAGCCTTGTGTGAATGTTTCACAGTCACCAACCTCCTGGCCACGGGAGCAACACCCACTCCTCCAGGGCCATTCATGTGGCTCCTTCACTGGCTCTCAAAGCAGACTTTCCCTTTCATCATGCTCCACAAGCAAAGCAGGGTCTCCTAGACAACATTAAAGGACACTATCTCCTCCAGCCCAAACTGGAGTATTTTATCAGTATACAAGCTGATTTGTATTTATCTTAACTCCTAGGATAAGATGCTTTATTACAACATATACAGATTTGATACAATTGTTTACAAAAAATTATCTAATTTTTCCACTAAATAAAATGTCTTTTAAGAAATTTAAGTTGGCTTAGAGAAATGGTGTTTTTCTTTCAAACTTGTATATTCCATTTTCTGAGTTCTGAGAGAGGTCACCAACCTGTTTATACTTGATAAACAAGAGTGGCCCTCATCTAAGCAACACTAAGAGCTCTTGTATCTTTAGTAGAGTGCACAAACCTCTGCGTTTCTGAAAGTCTTATGCTGAAAGACGTTACAGCCAATCTAGACAAACACTTATATTTAGATAAAAGGCCTCTCTGAACAAGGAGCCTGCAGCAATAAATATGCAGTGATCTGTTTTCTTGATAGAGAACTATTTAGCACTGCTTAGCACATTATTCTATAATTAGGAAATGAGTAATTCTTCCCTTGAAGAAAGGAGGTCCCTTCTGAAGAATGTTTAAAAGCTACCGTGAGAGGAAAAAAAAAAAAATCAAGATAGACCAGCACCAAATGAAGTATTAGTTCACAAAAAATAAACTTAGCTCTTATTTCTGAAAGTTCTATAACCCAGACTTAATAATTTAACTATAAAATCAGGAGTTTTGTCAGTTACAGTCTAAGTTTAAAATCCACTTTCAAAATGGGGTGGTGATGGGGCAGGGACTCCCACACTGATCACCATGAGCTTCATAAATTTCATCAAAAGAAAATAATTTTTTCCCAGCTTGTATTCTCTTTCAGAAGTAAGCTGTAGATTAACATCTGTGATGTGTTAAAGCATAATATCCATGTTGAGATCTTTCCAAGGAATAAAGCATGTAAAGCACTAAACTGTTGTCAGATCTGAGGAATCTCCACAGAAAGAAGGACGTCAGACCTCTCTGAAAGAGCCAAACACCAAGCAGTCGTCTCACTGATCATGTCTATTCATCCTCAACAAGACACGGCATTGAGCTTTTTAATTCACAGATTTTATGTTAGTCCTTTAGAATCCAAGGCTGGGGGTTTCAATTCAGACCTGCCGGGCTATTCAAGGTACCTTCTTGGTGCAAGTGCCTTGGAGGGTTTGTAAATTTATCTTTGACCTATGGCAGAAAAAGACAAAGTAGTGGATAATCATATCATAACAGATAAAATATCCTAAGTGCAGAATTTTACTGACTCTGAGAAGGTTTTTACACTGCATACTTTTAAAATATAGGTTTTGAAAGCACGTTAAACATATCTTTAAGTCCTACCTGTTGTGAATCATGTGACTTTTGACAAGATGTCCTGCTGCCAATGCTGCTATCAGTGACAATTCCCCAGCCATCACTGTTGCACACACAATTCTGGCAAGCTGCCGGGCATTTTCCCCAGGATTGTCTTTGCATGGTCCCTGAACACCTAGCATCTGCAACCAGAGACACAAGTTTCAAGCAAATCAATTAAAACAAGGGTAACTACAATGGCATCAGAATAGAACTAAACTACATTGGAAGTACTTAAAGTTGTGAGATTTGACAGCCGGTACTGACAACGTACATACCACAACTAACATACCATCTACGGTGTGGATGGCACTGACTTCACTTACTCAGAGTAGATAAAAACATTTCAATATTTGTCTCCCTAATATACTGTCTAAATTCATTTAATAAGCATGTTCCTGAACATGTTTATTTGGTGCACTGGGTAAGGCTGATGGAACACAAAAGAGCCAAGAGACCAGCTAAAATATACTGAGTGACGTGTGGTGTCAGGTAGAAACAGAGAATGCCAGAGAGTTAGAAGTAGGCTTGATGTCACTGGACTCTGCCTGAGGCTTTTTTATACCTGCAAACAGGCTTGCTGAGGCAGCAGGTTGGTCCCGCCACCCACAGTTCCTATTTCTATTGATGGCATGGTGCAGCTGATATGCAAATCTTCATTTGTGGGACCACCTGCTTCCATTAAAGTAATACAGTTTGAGCTACCAACATTCTGTGCTGCATCCTGAGGGGAAAAAAAAGAAAAAAGAAAAAATGTAAAATAGACTTCCCTCACCTAGAACAACATAATAGAAGAGAAGTAGAGTCTGGAGACCTCACCTGTCCACAAGCAATGTAGATAGCAGTTACAATATTGGCTGCGTGAGCGTTGTAGCCGCCTATGCTCCCGGCCATGGCAGAGCCCACCAGATTCTTATTAATGTTTACCTCAATCATAGCTTCCGTAGTAGTCTTTAATACCTAGAAAACAGAGTTGCATACACTTTACATCTTCCTTAGAAGATACACGGAATGTTCCCAGATCTTTGTAGCTCCAGAAAACAAGGGAATTTAGATGTGGCCCCAGTAAGCCCTGTTCCCCCCCTCCCAAAAAAGTAAAGTTTGTTACTGTGACTGGCACACACAGACAGATGGGGCAAGATAAGATGGAGCACTCATCTTGATGTAATATTCCATAAATTAACTTTATTTAAAATGTTAATACTCCTTTCCCCAATTTTTAAAACATATTTGAAGGTTAACAAAATAAAATAATCAACTAATCACTCACTTCTCTGACAACCTTGGCTGGAATGACAGCTTCACAAACAACAGACTTTCCTCTTCCCTCTATCCAATTTACAGCAGCAGGTTTTTTGTCAGTACAATAGTTGCCGCTAACTGCTAGGATCTGCATTCCAGGGAAAAGCTCATGAAGTTTTGAAAGTGCTTTCTCTGTACCCTATTAACAAATAAACAAACAAACAAAAATTAAGATGCATAAAGATGCATAAAGATCAGGAGGCTTTTATGTGTACCTTGAAATATTTCTAATTACAATAATTATACTTCAAAAAAACTGAGCACAAAAGTGACAGCTATTTTATTATCCATTGCAGTGACTAACTTCTCAGTAGGGTGTATTTCCTAATGTATTTCTTTCCAGGTATGAAAAACAAATTCTCTGTAGGCAAGATGAACAGGCTGTATATAAGAATATAAAAATGAATATATAATAAGATAAAAAAATACTCAATGAGAATAGAATACTCATTCATATGTCACTGGGAAATAACTCAGCCCATTAACAATTCATAATAAATTCTCTCTCCGAGTCATTAAACTGTTACCCAAAAGCCTGAGAGTCACCAAGCCTATAAAGAGAAGTGGGTCATTAAATCAGTTTTATGATTTACATTACATAAAACATAAAGAAGCCTTCCAATGACTTCCAATTAACTGAATTAATACAATTAACAACTCACACCTCAATAACTCAAAATAAATTTATTGGCAATTTTTAAAGCTTTTGCATTTAGTCACTGCTTATAACCTTCCTTATAAATAGGTAAATCACAAAATAAACTTTGCTAACCTGACTAATGACTGTATTAGTCATGTCAGGTACCTAACCAAATATCGGCAGAATAAAACACAAGACAATCCGATCCTCTTAGAAAGTAGTAATTGAAATAAATGGACTATAAACATGAACTATAATTGGCCTCTTAACACATGTCTTAAAATTTCTGGAAGGGATCAGCTTCAAAGTTGACAGGACAAAGTTTTTTTAGTGTTAACCCCTGTAAGTATCTCTTATATACCATGAGTTACACTCTTATATACCATGAGTTACACATCAATCAATCTTCACCTTTCAATAAAAATATTTCGGTTAATTCTTTGAATAAGTAATATATGCACCATGGTGCAAAATTCAAAAGTCAGAAGGACATAAAGTAAAAAATGAGTCTGTTATCTCACCACTATATCCCTGATATCCAGTTCCTCTCTCCTAAGAAAACCATTCTTAAAAGTTTTGTTTGTATAAATTCAGATATAGTTTACCCATGCTCACCTTTGAAATCATGTTCATCCCCATGGCATCACCTGTCCTAGACTGAAAACGGATATAAAGGTTGCGTCCAGCCAGACTTGTATGAATTTTTTGTAGACGTGCAAATCTGTAAACAAAAGATGCAAACTTTTTTTTTTAAGAAGAGGAAGTTATCTTAAAATCTAGTTCAGTCATCTCATTTTACACATAAGGGAAAGCCCATGGAGATTACTTATTAAATGTATTTCTTTTTTAGCCAAACAACATATTAGGGCTACTATTCCAATTCTCCCATCCATTCTTACATGCCACAAGAAGGGAAAGCTCCAGATAGTCATATATAATAGATAACTTTAAAAGCCCACAAAAACACAAACATAGCTGGAACTATACTGGGTATCATTTGTATTGATTATGCTTCTTTGCAAATTCAGTTTTTTGCGTTCAAAGTAATCTACTATATTAATACTCCCACCTCTTTGGCATAATATTTTCTGCTCCAATCAATAGAATTCTAAGTCACAACTCCCCAGCAAAGTCACAGTCTTTTCAAAAGTGAGCCTTCTAAAAGCAACACACAAACTTACTAGCACAGTTTTCTCCGACTTACTTCTACCAATATATTCATTTGGACCAACGACATTCTTTTTGTTTTCCCAACTAAGCATTAATATTACACATTTTTTGAATGAATGTATTAAAGTTGATATTTTGTTACATTATCTTAAGCAGGCAACATTTTAGCAGTTATGTTTGGCAAGCAAAGAAAATGGCACAGATTTGAAATAAGAATAATTGTACATTTAAACCCACTCACACACCTACCTGCTGGTGCTGTCAAATGCCTCCTTCATCACTGTGAATCCTTCAGGTGTTTCGAGCCAAGCCTTCACTTCTGCGGAGTCACAAGCACGGGGAAGACGTACCACTGGGCCTCGAGTCATTCCGTCTCCAAGGATTCGGCTGCTAGCACCTCCACCAAGCTATACAGAGTATGTTACAGACACACATTAATCCTAACATACTTCTGCCCAACATTTTTTGCCCATAAGGTGTCCTTAATTGTCCCTAAACCTCTTCTTGTTGCCTTGCCTGGGGTGCACTTATTTCAAAACAGGTAAATGTATAAAGGCCAACTTACACCTATTGCTCTGCAGCCTCTATTAGTGCTGGCCACAAGACAACCTTCTGTTGTTGCCATTGGAACCTGAAATTCTTTTCCATCCAAGCACAGGGGTCCTGCCACTCCAACAGGAATGGGCATATATCCAATAACATTCTCACAACAAGCTCCCATCACCTGAAAGGTAAAAGCCAAACACCAAATGAAAAATCTATATTGTAAATACATAGTAACTCATCTCAGCCCTTGCCATTAATAACTTTCTTTAAAATTAATTCTTCAGTATATTTTTTCAACAAAACTATTTTTTATTTACTCTTTAAAAGTGTTTAAAATACTAATCTATGAGTAATGACTATAAACAACAGGGAAACGTATGCTGAATTTCTATAGCCTACAGCACAAGCAGAATACAAAATTACATGAAAATAATTTAAAGAGGAAAATGTTTTATAAAATTATGTGCATACCAAAGACTAGCCCAGAAAAACATATTAAAAAGTTACAAAGTGAACCCTCTCTAATAAAAAAAACAATAGCATACCAAGGAGTAATTATAGTCCCTGTAAGGTAGATACTGGAGAGAAGAAGGCTCTGGAAGCTTTTCGGAAAGTATCTGCCGGCGAATTGATACACCTCGTTCATGGGTTTCCATCAGAGTTTCCAATTTGTAAGCTGGGATATGCTTAGCATTGACTAATTGGATGACCTCAGCATCACTAAGGAATTTTGCACCTTTCTAAACAAATGGAATAAAAAGGAGGGAAGGGATGGAGATGATAAAAGACTTGAAGGGCTTTATTGCATTTTATTCATAATAATCAATTTAATACAAACAATACAAAATTGAAATATAAATCTTTTCTACTATATAAGTATAGTTTTTGTAATAAGTAACTCATTTAATATAAACAATGCCAAATAAAATAATATAAATACATCGCAGTTCTTAATAATGCAAAATATAAATGCATTAATACACATTAAAAAGAAAAATCAATGTACTTTCCCATGGTGAAATGTATGTATACACGTAACAGTTTTTGTTCAAACTCTAGTAAATTTTGGCAAACTTTATTTTTAATTTGTTAGATAGGTAATACAGTCACAGTTTAAAACTATTTTATAAAAAGGTATGTAATATTAAGTCTTCCTCCCACCAGTCTTTCTTCTGCCCAGTTCTTCTCTACCTATGCTCAAATAGGTAAACAATTGCTGCTTTGCCTTACAGTATATCCTCCCAGAGATTTTTTTATGCATATTCTAGTTTTATATATAACTTTCCCCTTTTTATTATCCCAAATAGTAGCATACACCTTAGTTTTTCAATTAATATATATCTCGAAGCACTTTCCATTTCTGCACATGAAACAAGATTACAAAGATTATTGGAACAATTAACCTTGTGCATATGTCATTTCACCCATGTGCAAATGTATAAGTACAAATTTCTTTAAGTCCTGGGTCAAAGGGTATATATATATATTTATAACTCTATAAATATCACCAAACTGGCGACCACTAACAATGTATGAGGATTCCCCTTTCTCCAAAGTCTCAACAGTGTTAATAAACTTTTGAATTTTTGCCAATCTGATAAATGAAAATATCTTTAGTATAGTTTTAATTTTCATTTCTCTTATGAGGTTCATCTTTTCATATATTTAAGAGCTATTCATATTTCTTTTTCTGAAAACTGATTATACTGATATTATTTCCTTGTTTTTTTAAATTGGATTGTTAGTCTCATCAATTTGTAGAAGCTTTTATATATTAGGGAGATTAGCCTTTTAGTCTTGGATAGAAGTTGCCAATATCTTATCCTCATTTATGAACAGTTGTCTTTAGATTGTTTATAGTGATGATATATATACATATGATGATGACATATCACCTCAATAGATCAATAATCTTAATGGTAGTGTAAGATGCTCCACAGTGCCAGTCCATCGTTCCCTCACAGAATCTTTGAACAACTAGCAAACCTAGCAGAGAGATCTTCCTCAAAAGTTGCAGAGTTGCAGTAACTGGGCAAGTGTGAATCAAGAAAACACAGCTTTAAAAATGACAGGAGAAGCTCATGGTGCCCTTGCTGGCCCCTCCCCCAACCCATCCCCAGTGCAGGGTGAAGCCAGTCTATTCTACCATTTTGGAACCATGGCTCTGTTCCACAGGGAGCAGAGTAACCCTTATGTGCACACTAGCTGCCTTTATGTCCCTGACAATCTCTCAGGTAGCATCTTGAAAGACTGAACCATGAAACTCCTCTCTGGCTTGCCCTCCCAGAACCTGCCCTGCAGACAGAAGCTGCTTACACACAGCTAAGGACGGTGTAAGACACAATTAAGTCAAAGCAGCCTGGGGCAAAAGATTACCTGCCTTCAGTCATACAACAGAGCACCCTGGAAGAGGAGAGACCCTATTTCAGAGGAAGTAGAGGGGGGCATCCCAATTCCTGTAAACAGGGGACTCCTAAGGCTTAAGCAGTCTCAAGCCCACAAAAATACTAAGGCTCAAAAAAGAGGAGGACCCTGCACTTCACATTCACCTGGAGCTGATCTTCTTGACAGTAGGGCTACTTTCTGAAGAAAAGCACCAGTCAAGACAGAGATAATGTGCAAAGACTGTGAAAAGTGCTTCTGTGTATCGGTTTGTTTTTGTTAGTTCCTGGCACTCAAGGAAACCTGCCATATCACTAGCTGGATACAAATTTAAGAAACACACTTAATCCCAGAGTAGTCTTACTGTTATTCTACAATAGACTTATTGTTATTCTAGCAATGGAAGAACTTTTATCACTCATGTGGAGGCAGTGGCCACCTGAGGCTCTGAGGGGAGGGAGAGGGAAAATAGGTGTAATATGGGGACATTTTTGGGACATTGGAATTGTCCTGAATGACGGTGCAATGACAGATACAGGCCATTATATATCTTGTCATAACTTACAAAATTGTGTGGGAGAGAATATAAACTATAATGTAAAGTATAATCCACACTTAGTGGCAATGCTCCAATATGTGTTCATCAATTATAACAAATGTACCACACTAATGAAGGATGTTGTTAATGTGGGAGGGGTAGGGAGTGGGGCATATGGGAATCCCTATATTTTTTATGTAACACTTATGTAGTCCAAGTATCTTTAAAATAAATAAAATAAAAATTTAAAAAATATACAGACGGAAGCGGCTGTGGCTCAATCAGTAGGGCTCCCGTTTACCATATGGGAGGCCCCGGGTTCGGTTCCCAGGGCCTCCTGGTGAAGGCAAGCCCGCCCGCACGGCGTGGTTAGCTGACCCAGCGAGCACGAGCAGCAAGGGGGGGATAAATGAATAAATAAATAAAAAATCTTTAAAAAAAAAAAAAAAAAAAAAAAAAATATACAGAGGGCAACAAAAGATTACAAGTCCCAAAAAGAAAAAGAAAATGATAGCCCAGGCCAAAGAACAGATATAAATTCAGAAATCATTAATGAGGAAACACCAGGCTTTGGATATATTGGACAAAGATATTAAAAAAAAAAAAAAAAAAAAAAAAAATCCACAACAGGCAGAAAGAGATAAAACAGAGAAAGAACTACAGGAAATCAGGAAAACCATGAATAAATATGAAAATCTCAATAGACAGAAATTTTAAAAAGGAACCAACCAGAAACACTGGAGTTGAAGACCACAATAACTGAAAATTCCCTAGAGGGTTTAACAGCAGATTGGAGCTGGCAGAAGAAAGAATCAGTGAAAACAAAGACAACACAATTGAAATGATTCGGGCTAAGGAGACAAGAGAAAACAGAATGAAAAAAAAGTGAACAGAACCTAAGAGACCTGTATGACACCTTCACGTTTGTCAATATATACATTATAGGAATCCCAAGTAGAGAAAAAGAGAACAAGGCAGAAGGAGTATTCAAAGAAATAATAGCAGAAAACTCCCCAAATTTAAAAACATGAATATATACATTCAAGAAGCACACTGAACATTAAACAGGGTAATCATGCCCAGACAAATAGTAGTCGAACTGTCAAATGCCAAGTATCAGGGGAGAATTCTGAAAGTGGAAAAAAAGCAACATGTACAAGGGAGTCCAATAAGATTAAATGCAGATTTCTCACTAGAGACCATGGAGACAAGAAGGCAATAGGACAAAATATTTAAAGTACTGAAACAGAACAATTGCCAATCAAGAGTTGTACATCTGGCAAGACTGTGTTTCAAAAATGAAGGAGAAATGAGACATTCCAAGATAAACAAAGGCTGAAGCAGTTCATCACCACTAGACAGGCCCTAAAAGAAATGCTAAAAGATCTTCAGACGGAAAGGAAAGGACACTAGACAGCAGATCAAAAGCAACATAAAGACCTCTGGTAAAGGTAACCCTATGGGTAATTATAAATGCTAGTACTACCGTATTGTATTGTTTGGTACATAACTACACTTGCTATTTCTTACAGTTTCCAAAATGCAAATTCATAAAAAATAATAAACGTATGTTTTTGACAATGTATAAAGATATAATTAATAACAAATTGAACAAAAAGTTGTGGGGGATGGATGGGTATAGGAAAAGTATATGTGTATACTATTGAAGTTAGGTTGGTATCAAATCAAACATGATTGTTACAGATCTAGGATGTTAAATTTAAGCCCCATGGTAACAAGAAAGAAACTATACGAGAAATATATAAGAAAGAAATAAGAAGGGACTCAAAATGGTACCATACAAATTTAAAAAAGCAAATAAATATAAAAGTAGGCATTAAAGGAAGAATATTAAGGGACAAAAAAGGTATTACCCTTACAAAGCCCAAATAGAAAAATGGTAGGAAAAGTCCTGCATTATCAGAAGTAACTTTAAATGTAAATGGACTGAACTCTCCAGACAAAAAACAGAGATTAGTAGAATGGATTAAAAAAAAAAAAAAGACCAAACTATATGCCATTTTTAACATCTCAAATTCAAAGACACAGGTTAGGGTTGAAAGTTAAAGGATGAAAAAATATATATCAACCAACTAATAACCAAAACAGATCTGAGGTAGCTGTACTAATATCAGATAAATATAATTTGAGGCAAAAACTATTACAAGGGACTAAGAAGGTCACTAGATATTGATAAAGGAGTCAATTCAACAGGCAGATGTAGCAATTATAAATAAATGCACCTACTGGCAGAGGCCCAAAATATATGAAATAAATATTGATAGATTTGAAGGGAGAAATCGATGGATCTACATTAATAGTAGGAGAATTCAATATACTACTTTCAATAAAGGATAGAACATCTTAATAGAAGACCAATAATAAGAAGAAAGACTTGAACGATATTATAAATCAACTAGACCTAACAAGCAAATATAGAACACTTAACCCAACAACAGCACAATACACACTCTTCTCTACTGTAAATGGATCATTCTCCAGGATAGACCATGTTAAGTGAAAAGTAAGTCTCAATAAATTCAAAAATACTGAAATCATACAATGTATCTTCTCCAACAATGGAATGAAGCAAGAAATCAATAACTGAGGAAAAATGGAAAATTCACAAATATGTGAAAATTAATGCACTTTTTTTTTTTTTTTTTTTAGATTTTATTTTTATTTATTTATCCCTCCCTTCTGCTTGTGCTCATTGTGTCCATTTGCTGTGCGTTTCTCTGTATCTGTTTGTCTCCCTTTGCTGCGTCATCTTGCTGCGCCACGCAGGCCATCAGCCCACTGCGCCACTCGGGCCGGTTTGCCTTCACCAGGAGGTCCGGGGAATTGAACCCGGGGCCCTCCATATGGTAAACGGGAGCCCAACCAATTGAGCCACAGCCGCTTCCATTAATGCACTCTTAAAACCAATGGGTCAAAGAAGAAATCATGAAGGAAATTAGGACTTATCTTGAGGCACATGAAAATGAAAATGACATACCAAAGCTTATGGGATACAGCAAAGGCAGTGCTCAGAGGGAAATGTATAGTTCTAATGGTTTACAACATTTAAAAAAAAAAAAAAAAAAAAAAAGTTCTTAAATTAGAAACCTAACCTCACAACTGAGCTAGGAACTAGAAAAAGAAAAAACTGACTCCAAAGCAAGCAGAGGAAGGAAATGAAGATTAGAATGAAGATTAAAAAAAAGAGAAGAAAAAAAAAACAAAAACAAACAATAGAATCAACCAAACCAAACAATGATTCTTTGAAAAGATCAATAAAAATCAACAAACCTTTAGTTAGACTAACAAAAAAAGAGGGAAGATGCAACTAAATAAAGAAACCCCAATTTTACCAAATACATTCCAAGAATGAACACCAATACTCTCAAATCTTCCAAAAAATTAAAAGGAATACTTCCAAACTCATTCTGTGAGGCCAATATCACCCTAATACCAAAGACAGATAAAGATACAAGTAAAATATATATATATGAAGAAAAGAAAATTCCAGACCAATAGCCCCCATGAATATATGTACAAAAATCCTCAACAAAATACAAGCAAACCAAATCAAACGGCACATTAAAAGACTTTACAACAAATTACACATCAAGTGAGATTTATCTCAAGTATGTAAGAAAAATCAATTAATTTAATATACCACAAAAATAGAATGAAGGGGGGAAAAAGCACACGATTATATCAATATCAGAAAGGCATTTGACAAAATCCAACACCTCTGCCTGATAAGAACATTTAGAAAACTAGGAATAGAGTAAACTTCCTCAATATGATAAAGGGCATATATGAAAAACCTATGGCTAACATCATATTCAATGATAAAAGAGTGAAAGCTTTCCCTCTAAGATCAGGCACAAGACAAGGATGCCCATTACCACTGTTGTTCAACAACATTGTGCTGGAGGTTTAAGTGCAAGCAATTAGAAAAGAAAAAGAAAAAGAAAAAAAGGCATCCAAATTGGAAAGGAAGAAGTAAAACTCTATTTGCAGATGACATAGTCCTATTTATAGAAAATTCTGAAAAAAAAAAAAAAAAAAAAAAAAACCACACAACAAAGCCACTAGAACTAAGAAACAAATTCAGGAAAGTGGCATGGTATAAGATCAACGCACAGAAACCAGTAGTGTTTCTATACACTAGTAATGAACAATCTGAAGAGCAAATCGAGAAAACAATTTCATGTACAAAGCAATTAAAAGAATCAAATATGTTGGAATAAATATAACCAAGGATGTAAAGCACTTATACATGGAAAACTATAAAACATTGCCAAAGAAATCAAAGACTAAATAAATGGAAAGACATTCCATGTTCAGGGATTGGAAGACTAAATATTGTTAAGATATCAATTCTACCCAAAGCAGTTTAGAAATTCAACATAATGCCAATCAAAATTCCAGCAGCCTACTTTTCAGGAATAGAAGTGTCAATCATCAAATTTATATGGAAAGGTTAAGGGCTCCAAATAGCCAAAAACATCTTGATAAAGAAGAACAAAGTTGGAAGAGTCACATTTCCCAATCTTAAAACTTATTACAAAGCTACAAGTAACGGAAACAGTGTGGGACTGATACAAGGACAGACATATAGACCAATGGAATAGAACTAGAAGTTCAGAAATAAACCTCATTTCTATGGTTAAGTGATATTTGACAATGTGCAAAGTCCACTCAATGGGGAGAAGATAGTCTATTCAAGAAATAAAACTGGATCTCCATATGTAAAAGAATGAAGATGGAACCCCTACATCATACCATACACAAAAATCAACTCAAAATGAATCAAAGACCTAAAAAATAAGAACCAAAACTATAAAACTTTCAGAAGAAAACATAGGAAAGCATCTTCAGGACCTTTTGTTAGGCAATAGTTTCTTAGACTTCACATGAAAAGCACAAGGAACAAAAAAAAACAGATAAATGGGACTTCATTAAAATTAAAAACTTGTGCAATGGACTTCATGATCAAAGTAAAAAGATAATCTACACAATGGGAGAAAAACATCTGGAAACCAAATCCCGTAGGACTTTTATATCCAGAATATATAAAGAAATCCTACAACTGAAAAACAAAAAGACAAATCAGCCATGGGCAAAAGACTTGAATAGACATTTCTCCAAAGAAGATATACAAATTACCAAGACACATGAAAAGATAGCTTGGTATTTTAGCTATTAAAGAAATGCAATCAAAACCACGAGATACCTTTCACATCTACTAGAAAGGCTACTATTTAAAAAAAAACAGAAAATGAGGACTGGTGGAGAGGATGTGGAGAAATAGGGATACTCAATTCATTGTTGGTAGGAATGTAAAATGCTATAGCTACTGTGAAAAAATTTGACAAATGCTCCAAAAGTGAAGCTTTGAATTACCACATGACTCAGCAATCCCTCTTCTAGGTATATACCCAAAAGAACTGGAAGCAGGAACTCAAACAGATATTTGCACAGCAATATTCATAGAGGCACTATAGATTGCCAAAAGATGGAAGTAACCCAAATATCCACTAACAGATGAATGGATAAACAAAACGTGGTTTATACATACAATGGATTATTTAGCCATCTACAGGAATGAAATTTGGATATATATGAGAATACGGCTGAATCCTGAAGATATTATGTTGAATGAAACAAGCCAACCAAGAAGTGTATGATCTCACTGATATGAAATAATTAGAATAAGCAAATTCAAAGAGTTAGAAACTAGAACAAAGGTTACAAGGAGCCAAGTACAGGTAGGGAATGGGGTGTTAATGCTTACTTTGTACACAGTTTCTATTTGGGGTGATGGAAAAGTCTTACTAATGGTGGCACAACATGGTGAATGCACCCAATACCACTGAATTATATACTTGAGTGTGTTTGAAAAGGGAAATTTTAGGTTGTATATGTTTCCAGAATTAAACATTTAAAAACCCAAAAAATGTACAACACAAAGCATGAACCCTAACATAAACTATGAACTGTAGTTAATAGAATTATATTTTTTCTTTAATTGTAACAAAGGTATCACGTTAATGCAAAGTATTAATAATAGAAAACTGTGTGGGTAAGGGAGATAAGGTAGATAGGAACTCTATTTTCTGCATGATTTTTGTTAATCTACAACTTCTATAATTTTTTTTAAATAAAGCAAGCAAATTCTTTATAAAAATGTGAAAACCATACAAACATTAGGCCAAAACTTCAAAATTTGTAAGTGTAATTCATAGGGGAAAAAAATCCATAATTAAGAATCTGAAGTTCATTGTGTAAGTTTTGCTAACCCTATACATAGCAAGATAGTCAAGATACCTGGTACACATGTTAACATGAATGATGAAAAGGAAATTGATGAAGAAAAAGGAATACACCTCCATGCTTACTCATATATACATAATTTAAGAATTAACCAATGAAACAGACATGACTGGAACACAACATTCCCACTAAAGCAAGAGTGGACTCATATGGTCACGTAGGCAGAACAAACCTACCGGTTTAAATCTCATGTAGCATCAGGCTTATTTGAAAAATAACAAATTTTCTACTTTCTTTGAAGCCTGTTTTTGTGCTAAACTGTTTCTAGACCTTAACACATATGTGAGAATAGAGTAGTTACTCATTTCTATGATAAAATAATAAACTTGAAGGAGCATTGACTCTGGAGTCTGAAAAAAATGAACTCCATTCCCAGCTTTGCCATTTCCTAGGTATATTACATTGGGAAATTACTTACACTTCTTGGAGCGTCAGTTTTCCAATATGAAAAATGGAGAGAATTTCTATCTACCTCACAAATTATGGGGAATAAATAAAACAGAACATGTTCAACATGTAACACCACTCCTAGGCATCCAGCAGATACCGAGTAGATACTAGTTTCTTCCTTCCTTCAATAAAAGTCAAGTGATTCAAAACAAAAGCGCCTCCCTCTTTCAAGAACGATGCCCAAGTTGTTGGTTTTATTTTCCTCACCTCTGCATTTTCAAGTATCTGCAGACATTCTTCATTAGGCCGAGGCTCCCTGGGAAGTTCAATTTCAGATTCCTGTATCTCCAGTACTGGTGAAGTATCAAGTGAGGAAGAGTTACCAACCACAAACGTAGCTCTGTTTGAGGTGTCAGTTTCTGCCACTAAAGGCTTTATAACTTCAACTGTTGAAGAGATCAAAAGAAATCTCACAACACTAAACATTATATCATAATTTGAAAATCAGGTTCAACTTTTTGAATCAGCACAGGAGGGTTGTGAAGTGAAGAGAATAAGAAATCACCTTTTCTTTCTTGGTTTATCCCTGTTTCCTCCTCCACTGCATGGAATTTCTGGTTATTTTTGATAACTATAGGGTCACGTCTACAACAATTGTCTGGAACTTTCTTTTGGGTTACTCCAGGAGATGTTATAGGGTTTTTTAATGAAAGTGTAGATTCTGTCTCAGCTTGTTCAAAGAAGATATACTTGACAGCCAGAAGGAGAGCTAAACTTAGGGTAATAACTTGTTCAATATCCATGCTGACCATTCTAAATAAAAGAAAACAGATTAAAATGTTATTATTCCAAAATTATAATATTACCATTGAGTGCTATGATTAATATGTAACAAAATAGGTCAAAGTTAACTTACTTGGAAAGATAAAATTGCCAGAGGGAAACATTTGGTTCAATTCTCTTGGACACATTTTCATCCAAACCCAAAGAAACCTTAGAATTTTCTGCTGTACTGTTTTGAGGAGAAGGGTCAGCTATCCAGCGACTGTGAGCATGAACAAGAACCAAGCCTAGGGACTGAAATAAAGTTTTAAAAAATTAAGTTATATAAAGCAACAATTCTTAAGATTTATAGTCCTTAAGACCCCCCAAACATGAATTATTTTAAACAAAATGTTTGGCCTCATGTATCCTCTGCATATTTCAACAGAAACTAAAAAAAAAATTTTTTTTTTTGGCTGTTTGATTGTTTGAGGTACCAGAGCCAGGGATTGAACCGGGACCTTTTATGTAGGAAGCCAGTGTTGAACCACTGAGCCACTTCTGCTCCCCTGAGTTGGTTTTTTCATTTACTTGCTTGTTGTTTGCCCTTGTTTTTAGGAGGCACTGGGGATCAAACCCAGGACTTCCCATGTGGGAAGCTGGCATTCAACTGCTTGAGCCATATCTGCTCCCAGAAATCTAATTTTTTTCATCTCTAGCAAGTGGATAACCAGACACTATTTTCTATGGTGCCCACCTACCATGAAAAGAAGCCCCTGAGCTTGTAACATGACTAACCAACATAGCGGTCCCACCATACTACTAAAAATATCCCAAAGCACAGGTTTTCAAAGAGAGATACAGTGCAGGAACTTGAAAAATCTGTTTAGGGGGGGAGAGATAAAACCAGGAACCTCAAAAAAAACAAGGAACAGTTTAAGAAAATATGAAAAAAAGAAGGGAGAATATTAGTGAAAGAGCCAAAATCGGAAGATAGTAGGCAGGAGAAATAAAAATAAAATTGAAAGAAGTATAATATGACATTATAACCAAGGACCATCCATGAAAAGAAAACCATGTAATTACCATAATCATCTTGACCCGCTGAGTTACAGGATTTGGTTTATTTTCTTCTTCTTCTAAAACTCGGGCAAAATGGCTGAGCTGCCAAATCGGACGACCCTCACGGCTTTCCCGAGAAAGCTGTAAAATAAGTCAGTGTTATGTTAAAAGGTACTGATTCTATTTAGGTGAAGTGATGTAATAAAAAATAGTATTCTTCTCCTGGACCCGTAAGGAGTAACTACTCTTACCTCTAATACCAAGGACACACAAGCTGGAAAGAAAGTCATGAACACGAAGTAGTTGGCAAGAACTGACATGCAGCCGAAGCAGCACATAATTTCAAGTTGACGCACCCCTGGTTAAAGAAAAATTAAATTTATATTTAGTAAGGGTATTTCTTTTTGATGTTACATTCATCACAAGGACTCTTCCTGCAGGTAGACAAATATATGAAAATATTAGTACACTAAGCTCTTTGACATATACTAAAAAAAGAAATTAGCTTCTCAGAGGTAATGCCAAGCCTCAGAGCACAGTAGAAGTAACTACTAAACACTAAGCCCTTCCAGGACAGTAGACCTTGTCTTCTTCCATGTCCCCAACATCACAATGCCAGGCACAGTTAATTAACATCTGATAAACAAATTAGTTTCTAATCCCCTTTTATCAAACCTCAATTTTTTGGGACACAGGTACATATGACAGGCTATTCTAATGGAGCAACCCCATACACTCCCCTCACAGTTATACTACTGGATCCAATGCCACTTGTTACCACAAAAGCAGTGCACCTGTGAACCAGAAAATTTATAAAAGTAGAGCTTATTACTAGTTATGTCATTCCTAATATACTACCATAATAAATATTTGACATGAACTACTAAACTCTAATTTTAACACAACCTCTATGAAACTTGAAGTTCTTACATTTTGGTTAATCTCACTGACCTGTTTGAAAAATGCTATAATGCAAAATGGCAATCCAAGATTAAAAATTAGCAAAACTTCTACTATGAATTATTTAAGGTCTCATTTAGTAATCTCAAATAAAAGGTGAAAGAATTATAGAGCTGGAAAAGATCTGAAATTACCTAATCCTGCTCCCTCACTTTACAAATAAACTTGAGTATAATATAAATATCTATGTTTTATATAAAACAAAACATAAAACATTTCACTCATTAAATATAAACATGCTTTGAAATGTAAGTAAAAAATATTCCCTTTTCCTATAAAAACTGCTAACTAGAACAACTAATATCAAAACCTCAATTTGTATTTTATTTTCAGAATGGTAATAGATCATTTGACAATATATAGAACAAAAGACTACATTGCTATTTTCTTCAATCTATATCAATTACTCTCAAATGTAGAAATTCCAAAGAATACAAAACTACAACAACAAAAGCATTTTAGGGGGTGGATGTAGCTCAAATGGTTGGGCGTCCATCTGCCATATGGAGGGACCTGGGTTCAATCCCCGGGACCACCTGGTAAAATAAAAAATATATATATAGAAGGCGCATGGGCTGCCAGGCTGTGTGTGCCGGTGAGCCGCCAGGCCCGGGAGCCATGCAGCAAGATGATGACGTAGCAGGAGAGAGACGCAGGGGAGAGACAAGAGGAGATGCTCCGAAAGCTCTGAAAACAGGAACCGAGGTGGCGCAGGTAGCAGAACACCTCTCTCCTACATCAGAGGTCTCCAGGATCGAATCCTGGTGAAGACTGGAGGAGGAGGATGAGAAGAGATGGCAGGAAACATACAGAGAATTGCCCAGCGAATGGACACAAAACAGCAAATGGGAAAGGGGGGGGGAGGTTAAAATGTATAAAGTAAATAAATTTAAAAAAAAGCATTTTATGAGAAAGCCATAAAATCTCATCCTAACAATTAGGAAATCTCCACAACTCCGCAGAATATATTCATTCTGGGAAATTTCCATACTAACCCATAATTTTAATCCAATATAATGGGAGTCCTACATTTGATATTTAACATCTAATTTTCTATTATCCAATTAAGGATAAGGAAACATATGCTAATGCTGGGTAATTGTTAAGATGTCTGATTAAAGCCACATACTATCTCTGAGGTGGACCTAAACTCAGATCTATCCAACTCTTGTACTGTCTCCTACATGACAATTACAACATAAGGAATCCAGTCACTAATTCACTCTAGGGAACACCAGGAGCTAGACCCTGCAACCAGGTGGATCTTGGAATATAATTATAGTTAAAAATCAAACCAAAACACCACACAGGCAAAGCCATCAAAAAAGCAGAACAGAGAAAGAAAAGATGGAAATAGTGGGAACTAAATCATTAACTTGATAATCATGTTTTTACCAAAATCAGATAGATACAAGGTTATGTATACCCACACACTCATACAATTAAAGACTTTTAAGAGTAATGTCAAAATTTAAGAATAAACAAGTATATGGGGAGCAGATATAGCTGAGTGGCAAGTGCCTGCTTCCCATGTACGAGGTTCTAGGTTCAATCCCCGGTACCTCCTAAAAAGGAAAAAAAAAAAAAAAAAAAAAAGGATAAAGAATTATAAATTTAAAATGTTCTGTTTCCTTTTTTTTTTAATCTACATACTGACTTTTAAATATATTAAAAAACTGCTTACTGACCTGACATGGTACCAACTCCAATGACAAGACACTCAACAAGAGCATCAAGGGTGAATGTGGGACCTAAAATTGCCATTCCACGAGCAATATTTTCCCTTACTTCATCCTAAAACAAAGATCAAGCATGTCAATGAGGGTAAGGTATAAAATAACTTTAAAAAATATTAGAGAGTATTCTAATAAATCTACTATTCAAAGGAAAAATGTATAAATGATAAGACTAACAGGTGTTCAAGATACAAAGTAGACTAATCATGTAAAGATTTTAAAAAGAAAATATTAAGCCCTGCTTCCCCTTCCCACTAAATTCTTCGTGAGGCAATTCCTTTCAGGTGGTGTATTAACCCTGTCATTTAAATCCCACATAATTAAATCCCATAAAATTTTGCGATTTGGCTGCCACCAATAGATATTCAGCTGCAATTTTTTTATTTTTTATTTATTTAATTTAAAAAATAAAACCTAAACAATATTCTTGTGAACATGTTCAAATGATTATGAATATTCATCAAATATACAAATCAGGGTAGAACTAGAGCTTTTTCATTCTCAGACACTATGAAGCAACATTGTTAAAATGTTAGGTTCCTTAAAGTGACTAACAGACAACATGAAACTTTAGATGGGAAATAATGCTAGTCTTAACTCAAGTGGTTTAGAAATCAATCTACCAGGAAGCGGCTGTGGCTCAATCAGTAGGGCTCCCGTTTACCATATGGGAGGCCCCAGGTTCGGTTCCCGGGGCCTCCTGGTGAAGGCAAGCCCGCACGGCGTGGTTAGCTGACCCAGCGAGCGCAAGCAGCAAGGGGGGTATAAATGAATAAATAAATAAAATCTAAAAAAAAAAAAGAAATCAATCTACCAAGAAGCTCTTTTCCAGTAGTTCCTGTCTTGCTCTCTGTTGTGTTTCACTAGGTAGACACTTCTATTCATCCAAAAATCTCATAAGCTTAATTTCTGAAAACCTTCAAAAAGGAAGATGGGGAAGATTCCAAATTCCAGAAGCTATGGAACTATGGTTGAGATGTGAGATAAATAGAACTGTTCCTGGGACACTTATGCAGACCACTCTTAGGATTTGACAACTAAAATTCTGGGCTACTCCTGAAATTTGAGGTATGAAGAAACCCTATTAATCCTTCCTATTAATGCAAACTGAAATAAAGAAAGGAAAAAAAAAGGTATACTCTTCATAGTCCATTCATAAATAATACTTACCTGTGAGTTGGAACTGAGGGCAAACTTTGCTAATGCACTTGCTCTGGAAAGGTCAATCAAAAGTAGGAAAAAGGGCAAAGCTTCACTGGAAAAAATAAGATGATCAGGAACAATCAATAGCAGGAAAAATATGGCTTAAAAATCCCTTTTAAAACAAAAATTTTTGTCCCCATATTGATCATTGTATGATACTCTACTATATACGTACATAATATGTGTACTTTCTGCAAACTATAATATATTCTATATTTCTTTCACATCTCCAAGGTTAAAAATATTAGTTGCTCAAAATATTTGTTAAAAAACATTTTTAATGTTAAAAAATGTAAATATATTTATATAGAAACATTTTGAGAATTTATTGCAAAATATTATTCTTAGTAAAAAGGTCTCCTTGCTTTAGCAAAGGGAAAAAAAAGTGGTATATATAATTTTTTTCATTAATCACTACTGTGGAATGATAAACTAAACAACCTTTCTAAACAGAAAATTGGTACCAAGAGCACCCAAGAGCTCTAAAAATTTGCACACCAACTGCTGTCCCACTTCTAGAAATATATCTTAAAGAGATAATCATGAATAGAACAAAGATTTAGTTATAAAGGTATACCTCACAGTGTTGCTATTAATGGAGGCAAATTAAATAATCTAAATGTACAACACTAGAAGATAGTACAAACTACCATACAGTCATATACTAGAATACTAGCAGCCATTACAAATAATACAGGTTAACAGTAAAGACATAAAGTTGTTCATTAACCATTTATCAGACATAAAGATGTTATCAAACAGTATATACAGCACAATTTCATTAGAAGTTTTCTTTAAATATAAAAAAGTGGGAAAGGATATATACTAAAATGTTAACAGGTATTAAAATTAGTTAATAGCAAGATACATAAAATTCTCCCCCATATTTTCTAAACTTTTGAAAATATATATGTCACACCTATATTACTTGAGAGAAGCTCTTGAAAACATACTTTTGTACTAAAAGCCACTGAATTGCTCATTTTAAAATGGTTATGTTATACCAATTTTACTTCAATAATAAATGCCAAAAAAAGATATGAAGTACTGATATATGCCAAAACATTAATGAACCTTGAAAACATCATGCTAAGTCAAAGAAGCCACAAAAGACCACGTATATTTTATGTATTTCATATATATTGTATGATTCAATTTATATGAAATGTCCACAATAGGCAAATTTATAGTGACAGAAAGGAGTCTAGTGGTTGTTTAGGAATAGTATGCATTAAGGAAGATAACAGGGATTGACTGCTAATAGCTATGGGGTTTTTCTTAAGGGCACAAAAATGTTCTAAAATTAGATTGTGGTGATGATTGCATAACCTTATAAATATTCTCAAACACAATGAACTATATACTTTAAATAGGTAAACTGTATTCTATGTGAATTATATATCAATAAAGCGGTTTTTAAAAAAGGTTTTAAAAACTTATTTCAAAAGAAAGTATAATTAGGTTTTAAATACTTACTTCAAGCCTGTCAATTCTTTATCTAAGAAATGAATGACAACTGTACTGAACACGAAACTTGAGAAAATTGTGAAGAGGCCAGCAATACCTAAAATGACAAAATTCAACAAACTATAAAAGCGTCATCCTTTATTACACAAATAAAAACATTTTATCTCATACAATTTTCTGAAACATTTTTCTCCAGATTATTAGGGCCTCAAATTTACAGGATATTTGACTCCCAGTAATAAAAAAGGAAACTGCTGAAGGCATGCAGCACACTTTCAGCAATATATTTGTTTCCATATACATAATTTGAACAGGTACATTTCTACAGCAAAACAAAAATCTGATGGCACATAAAGAAATGAAATTTATAAAATTATTACCCAAAATATATTTTGATCCAAGTTGACGTAGGTTCTGGAACTGGAAGTAAATATACAGTATTGCTATGCATCGTGTTATTGTCAGAATTATAATGTCACTGCTCAAAACATCCTATTGGGAGGGAGAGAAGAAATTAAAACTCCAACAGCTTTTGCTTCCAAAAAGAGTAATCAAAGATAAGAAATTTTATTTTGTATGTACCGTTAGTTTACATATTACCATGATAATACTTTGCACAATACAAGTCAAATGTAAATATTAAATATGTGAATCAAAAATTAAATTCAATTTTTAAAGAATCCATTTTGTTAAGCCAATATGTATATAATTACAATCATTTCTCACCAGTCTCCTATAAAAACTAGAATTCTCAAAGCCAATAACATTCATTTGTGCAAAAAGACAAACAAAAAGTATTTCCAGTGCATTTCATAGCACATACATAAATAGAAATTTGAGTTAAGTTCATGAATACTAAATTATTTTACTCAATTTTTCTGGATTATATGGTCTCTAAAAAGAGTCATATCAATATCAAATTAATTTCACTAACCTCTTCAAACTTTGGACACTCGTAATTCCAACCACAGATCTTATTATTACCAGTAAACATGTTCATAGACATCATACAGATGGTCAGTGTCACTGTCCCCACTATGACTTCCCAGGGATGGGAAGCCACAAAGAGGCCATGCATTCGGAAAAGTCTTGACAACATTGTAGCTACAGAGTCCTTGGATCCTGGAAAGAATATCAAGTGTATTAGTAAATGGCTCACTGTATTTTTAGGAAAAGGCTGTAAACCCTGCTTTTTATATACAGTGCCTTGTACACACAAATAATAGTATTTGATAATGGCCCTTATAATCCTGGAAAAGAATTACAAAATTAAGAAGACTCTATTATTAGTTCTTCCCTCACAACAAAATTCTCTATTCACTGGCAACCGATTTAAAAGCAGCCATTTCTTAAAAATTGTTTGAACTCAAGCATAAAAGAGCAAATAAAAAATCAGTTTGATATTATCTGAGCTAAGGAGAACAATAAAACAGAAAACAGTGAGAATCTATTCAGATTTATTTTCTAATTACCAATATAAAATGTACGTAAGCACTATCTTCATTCTCCACACGTTGGTTATACAAAAGATAAATACCAAAGCCTCTACTTGTTCAGTGTCCTCCTGTAAATCATTATCTTAGTTTATAAGGACAGGTACCCAATACACTTTTTCACTTTATCCAACATATGGTAAAATGATACTAGCAAAACGATGTTTAGTAAACCTTCCTGGAGCGGATGTCGCTCAAGCGGTTGAGTGCCTGCTTCCCACATGGGGGTTCAATTCCCAGTGCCTCCTAAAAACAAAAACAAAAAACCAACAAGCAAACAAATGAAAAAAAACCAACTCAGAGGAGCCCATGTGGCTCAGTGGTTGAGCACCAGCCTCCCACACACGAGGTCCCGGGTTCAATCCCCTGCCCCAGTACCTCAAAAATAAACAAACAAAAAACACCTTCCTAATGTTGCTATCACTAGAGAAAAGTTTTTTCTAATAGATGTTTTTACATTATCAATAAGGAGTTAATGGGCATACACACACACAAAAAAAGTTATGAATTTTGCTGTGGTGGTGGCTGCTTTTCTTCTAGCGGAATCAGCAAAAGGGCTAGAAGACCCAAACAAAAAGCAGTAAATATGAAAAGCTCCCAAGCTTTTATAGGTAAATAAAAAGAGCACGGTTACCTAAAGTATGAGCCTATATCATTCGAAAATGTCTAATAGAACTTATATATAATTTTTAACTAATGACTAAATTTCCCCCCCCCTTTTTTTTTTGCTAAATAATAACAATTTTGATATATATACATATATATTTTTAATCTGATGCAGCCATTGGACTCAAAGGTAGGAAATGCAAGCCCTGCTTCTTTTCTTTTCTTTTCTTTTCTTTTCTTTTCTTTTCTTTAGGAGGTACCGGGGATTGAGACCAGGACCTTGTACATGGGAAGCAGGAGCCCAACCACTGAGCCACATCTGCTCTCCAATGAGAGTTGGTTTCTTCGTTTGTTTGTTTGTTTCTAGGAGGCACTGGGGATCGAACCCAGGACCTCATGCATGGGAAGCAGGCACTCAACCACTTGAGCTACATCTGCTCCCTGCAAGCCCTGCTTCTTACACAAAAACTAATGCTTATGACAAAGCATATTTATTACCTACAAAAATAAATTAAAATTAAGGTTTAAAAAGTAAACCGACTATTGCCATTCTAACAAGAATCCAAATGAATCTTATATTTATGATAATAACTAAGACTGATTTATTGAAGACAGAAGATAGAAGGTAACAAATCGAAGAAAAGAAGGCAGTTAAAGGAAAGTAAAAAGAGAGCTTTTAGGAAACAAATCAATTACCAAGCCTCATCTCTCACTGCATCACTCTATATACTCTATATTCCAACCTAACCAGGCCACCAGATAGATGACTGGCTTTCAAACTTCAGGTCCCAACTCTTCATTGTATCAATTATATCATGACATCAATTTTGTAGGTCAGAATAAACATTTTTTAAATAAACCAAAATAGAAAATAACAAAAAATAGCAAAGGGTAAGACATAGTATGAGCAGGTATTATTTCTTGACATATGTATTTCTTACTGTGGGTTGAAATTAAAAAATTAGTCACTAAGCTATATAAATGTGTCATGCATTTGCCTGTGTTTATCCACGGTTTCTCCATCTTCCACCCTGAATCATTCATTTTAGCCTCCAGCACCTTGCACTCACATATAGCAGTTGCTTAACAAATGCCTGTTTAATTAAAAACAAATTCTTCAACTATAGTAGCATACATTTTATCGGCACATCTTTAAGCAGATCTAAAGGTGACTTTTTTTTAAGTCACCTAGCTATGGATATATATATCACCCACCCCATAAACCAGTAAAAGGCTGAATGCGGAACATTCAGACAACATATTAATGTGAGATAAGGCAGGGTGATGAGTTACATTTTACATACTATACTGGACACTGGAAGAAAAAAAAAAAACTTTTTATTAAATGAGCAGAAGCTGGGACTTAAAAAGTACTGGAGAGCTTTAATCATATCTTAGATGGGACCCCACTTACTTATAAACAAAAACCTCCTAAGAGTCTACCTTTTCATAATGGTTTTCTATTACATAACTTTCTTCATATCTATATCTGTATATGACAAAGGTCAAACTGATCTAAAGGATCAACTAATATCAATGTTCCAGAAAAAAGCTAACTAAAGACACATTTCAAAACTATGTCAAAATGATTTCTAAACCTCCCTTCCAAAAAATCTCAATTTAGGTTATTTCCTATCAACCCAAATTTACTCTGCACTATTAAAAAGTTAAATCTGTTGAATTAAAACTTGAAATGCTAGCAGGAAGGAAAGCCAATGTGATCAGAAATTGGTGTAGCATTATTAACCCATAATTATATATGAGGCACAATATGGATTCCTTCAAAAGATTTCATGGTAGCAATGGCAATTCTACATTTCCCCCCCTTGGTGTAAAGTCATCCTTGCAACAGCCAAAAAAAACCAAAACGAATTATATTTGATCCTGAGCCACATCCAAACACAAAGAACCTCACCTATTTCAAAATACAAACTGCACAACCAAAGGTATGCAGCTATGTCAAAATAACCATAATTGAAAACCTCATTTCTCATAAGCACCCTCCCATTTCCCTGTGATTATGCAAAACATTTACATGCCACAGGTTATGCAACTTCAACAGGCAGTATTTATGACATTCTACAATAAACATAAATTTTACTTAACAAAAGAAAAAAAGTCAGATAGGCAACCCATGCCTTGCTTATTCAAACTGAAGTATGCTGTAGGTTCTTTAAATTATTTAAGGATTCCTCAAATAATTTAAATTTAATGGAAGTCCTTAAATGCTAATCCAGTTTGCTACAGAAACCACCGACGATAGCCAATTGCAGGAAAGGATGCTTTAGGATGCTTTGGTGTCCTCTCTGATTCTTTTCTCCCATTCAACACTCCTCCAGTTCTACGTAGTCCAGTATTTGATTATACACTGTCTAAAACTATTCTCAAATTAATATATGTTTTGTGTCTTTGAAGGCAGGAGCCATTCTTTATACTCCAGTTACTTTGAATCCCAACAGTATGCAGCATTTTTCTGCCCAGCCTAGTACCCACGGGAAAACAAACAACAACAAAAAAAAAACCTGCACTGGAAATCAGGAAACACCCAATCCTATTACAGGCTGTTTATAGATATATCATTTCTATTAACTCACTTGCTTATTCATCTATAAGATGAGGATGAAGCTAGAACTCCAAAGTTCTGTGACAAAGACAAGCATTAGGTAGAACCACATGAAACTGCTATTTCTGTAGGGTTGGGGGGGGGGCGAATTTCACATATAGGCAATTTCATAGAGCAGCCTAAATAGATACTGATTCCTTAAAGTGACTATCTACCCATTAGAAACTAGAGCAAAAAGAAAAAGAGCACACACACACTTCATTTTTGAAATAGCCATGCACCCACATTTATTAATGCTATAATATACACACAATTTTTTAACCTTCATTTTGTTAATTCCCACTTTTCCTTACTGCCAAGTTTATCTTAAATTCTGGAAAGACACTAAACCAAAGCAGGTCCACATAATCCAGTCTATCCCAAAGTACACTCCAGGCCTTTGCTAAATTATCTCTAAATCGTAAAATGTCTTTCAATGCATGAAAAGGAATATAAATTCGCAAATAAACAAAAATACATTCTCAACCGTGTGAGACCTGAAAGTATGCAAAATTATTTAGTATAACCCAGAAACAAATGTTTCCTGTACATTTTCAGGACCAAGACTAAGAAGGCATGTCCTCAAACGCTGAAATATTTCAAACGACCGTTTAATATGAACTACATCAATCCCCGCTCACAGCAGAAACTGTTCCGGTTTTGAAGCTCCATTACATGTTCTTATTTCCAAAACCAAATAATTCCGAAAAACCTACAAGGCTTGAACTAAAGGACAACAGCATCGAGGAAACTACGCCTCTTACAACAAAAAGAATCCTTGGGTCCTTACTTGGGGGGGTCTCTACACTGGGCTCTGCATCATCTCAAACCGTTTCTCATGGAAATAATCGGGTACACCTATACAGATCCACGGTTCTTTCGCGGCTCCGAGTTAGTCAGCAGCATTTACGCAGATTTCCCCCGTCACTTAAAAGAAAGGGGTTGACGAACAGCAGCGCCCGGGCGTGAACCACCCCTGGACCGCGTAAACGCTCTCCGGTCCTCTTCGGGGGATGCCGGCCCGGCGGCCCCACAGCCCCCCGACATTTCTCGAACCCCGGGGAACTTCAGGGTCACCCTGCTTGGCACTTCTTCCCGCCCGCAGCCCCGGTGACCGTGACTGCGCGGCCAGCAATGCCTACCTCTCCGACGTACGGGGCTACGCCCCACGGATAATCTGATGGTGACGACGGCCACGAAGAGGCCGGACCGCCGCCCGCCCTTCAGGCTCAGCCTGGCCACGGGCTCCCCGGGCAGTGGCGCGGGCCGCCGCTCGACCTGACGGGCCTCAAGGACGTCTCCTCGCCGTCTCCGCTGTACCCAGCAGCCACACCAGCAAAGCCGCAACCGCACCTCCGGTCAAGTCCGCAGGAGTTGCCGGCACTCACTCACTTCCCAGAACCAGGCGAAACAAGAAAACCGCCACCAACCCGGCCCAAATCCCGCTCCCACCCACCGCCGACCCCAGTCCCCTTCGTGGCCACCTCCTGCCTCACCCCCACGATCTCACTAGAGGCCACTTAACCCAGGAGCCGGCGCTCTGCCTGTCTCTAGTCAACAGAGACGCAGAGCGGAAGGAACTCGCGACTTACGTACGCACGGAGACCGGCGAACCCGAGACCAATGAAAAAGGATCGTCCGATCGTCTAGCCAATCATCTGGGGCCTGCTCGGCCTGATCGCGCTACGTCACGAACGGTCGCCTTAACAACCTCCCACAGCTCTTGCAGGTGCGGAGAACCCGCACCGCACCATCTCTCACCATGGTTCGGCCAACCAATGGCTAGTCGAGTTCCAACACAAGCGCCTGCCTATTGGTCGAAGAGCCTTGGGGGCGCAAGCATGGAAGCTGCCTAGGCGAAGGCGATAGGGGGATCTAGCGGGTGGGGTGTCCTACAGCCCAGGACCTGACCTGCTGTCATCCTAGCTATGAGAGTACTATGGGAGGCGATGGTAGAAGCAGAATTGGAGCGTGAAGATAAATACAGAGTCAGGCTGATATTAGAAAGCTCAATTATTTAGTGGAGAAAGTGGAAGGCAGTAGAAATTACCCTGAAGAGAGATTTTTAAAAACGCAAGTGGCAGCGGGTGCAACCCAAACTTCAAGCTGACCACTATCCAAAACCCGAAGCAACACCTTCCTGTCACTTACCCATTCATATGAATGGCTCCAGTCACCCGGGTCTCTCGCCTGTGGGGCACCCGTTACTCAAGTGTACATTCTCTCTGAATTATACCTCTTCTGCTTCCTCTGCATTCCTTTACTACTTCTTACCTGAGAATGATAGCCTCCCCTAACTGGTCTCTACTTTTAGGTCTTCCACCCTCTAACCGGTCCTACATGGGTGCTGAGTAATCTTCCTATGCCATAACGCCTGCCCCAAATCTTCAGGAGTTTCTCTTTGTCTACTGCATTTGAGAAACTCCCCAGCCTGACACTTCACCAATATGGCCCCACCCCACATTTCATGCCTATTTACCTATGTGAAACCTACATTTCAGCCCAAAGAGCAACTGGCCTTTCTTCAGTCACACTCAGTACCTTTTTACTTCCCTGTTTATGTTCTTCTCTCTGTTTAACGTGGGTGTACCTGCCTATTTTAACTGTTTAAATCCTGATTATCCTTCAAGGGCCGTTTTATATGCTATCTCCTTTCCTGAGAACCTCAAACACATGTCTTATCTCCCTACTTTGAACACTTCTAACATTTCCATATTCTGGTGCATGCCATTATCTTATTATTTGGAAATTTTGTAAGGTCAGAAACTGTACATCAATTTTTTTTTTTTTCCCCTCGAACTCTCTTTGCCTTTTATTTTGCTCCCTCTGGTTTTCCCACCCCATCCCCGCCCCCGAGGCACAAACACCGCGGACAGAGAGGTAAACTCCACTTCCAAAATGTCCACATGTAAAGCCGGAGGCCTGGGGCCAGCCGGGAGGCGCGCGAACAGCCCCGGGCAGCTGGGGTCCCGCCGGTTCCGCAGAGGAGCCTGAAAAGCCCCGGCGACGGTTCTGCACAAACTTCTTCCCGAGCCAGACACGCGCCAACTCACCGTGCACTGTACATCAAATTTTAAAGTTACATATTGTGAAACACAGTCCCTAGGACATAATATACACTCAGTAGGAATTTTAATAACTACTATCTTGCTAAATTTTCATACTCCCTATAAAATAGGTATAATCCCCAATTTAAAGAAAAAACAAAAGTTTGTTAAGCAATTTGCTGCAAATCACCTTGACAATAATTAGAAAAACTAGAATTTGACCCTCATGTAAAGCTTATGCTGGTTCTTCTATACTCTACAGCTTCCAGTAGAGGACTTTTATTCATATCTCTTTAACAAATACTTTTGGGACACCCTTTATGTGCAATGCACCATAGTTGGTACTGGAGTTACAGCTACAAACAAGACAGGCACGGAGGCCTTTATGAAGGTTATATCCCTGCACGGAATAAGTGACCAATAGATATTTCTTAGATTAATTACAGTGGAAGGAAAGGTTTGCAGAGTGAAGAAGTCTGGAGTGAAATAGCCAAAGATCTTAACACTGTTATGAGCTTTATCAAAAAAATAAAAAGAAGGAGAAGAAAGGAAAAAAGGATGGAAAGGAAGGGAAAGAGGGAAGAAAAGGAAGGGAGGAAAGGGGGGAGGAAGGAAGGTCTGTAAAGTACCAAGAGTACTTTGTCATATTTTTAATGCCTATAGAAGTCAGACTTGGAAGTTACCAATTGTACAAATGCCTAATATAAATTCAAGTAAAGGTTATGAAGCTGTTACCATAAAAGAATTTAGACTGAGATCTGGAGACTGTCATTCCTAAACTCTACTTAATTGATAACTCCAATGAGTATATGAGTTTGAAAGCAACCAGTAAAGAAACTGTAATTGTCTAACTTTATGTTCTTAAATTTTCTATATCATTCTAAAACTGTATTTCAGAAAAAGAATCTAATAATTTGTGCTTAATGATAAATCACAAAATTTGGCATGGGCACAACATATAAGGGGCAAGTGGAGTTGTGGCGAGGGGCACCTCCCCTCCTACCCCCAGCAAAGGATTTATAAAATTATCATTTTAAAAGCCTGTTTTAAAGTAATGAATGATTCACTTTGCCAACTTAATCCACATTGCCCTTAGTATTTACTTATATAAATACGTTAGACCTCTGACCTTAGTTTTTCTTGTTTTTTATTGTAATGGGTCATGCTTTAAAATGGAGAATTATAATAACAACAATGATGCTAACTAATTCTTATAAAGCTGTTTATAAGTCCTGTGAAGAAAGCATTATGGGAATCTGTATTTTAAAAATAATGAAGCTACAAAAACGGAGACATTAGGTTACTAACCTAAGTTCATGAGGCTCAGAAGTTGGCAGAGCTACATATAATATGTACTCTGGAGTCTAGGTCCAAAGCACGTGTTTCAAACTATTCCAATAAACTTTCTTTTGCATTAGTGTAATATAATACACAACTTTGTATTGGCACATCTTGTATGATTGCTCAAGCTTCCAATGTACTATTTTTTTTTAAGATGTTATTTTTATTTATTTGTACCCCCCTTGCTGTGTCTATTTGTGCTTGCTGTTTTGTGTTTTTCTGTGTCTGCTTGTCTCTCTTTTGTTGAGACATCTTGCTGCACCAGCTCACCACACCGCGTGGGCCAGATTGCCTTCACCAGGAGGCCCCAGGAATTGAACTCAGGGCCTCCCATATGGTAAATGGGAGCCCAACCTGTTGAACCACAGCCGCTTCCCTCCAAAGTACTATTGAAAAATACTTTTCATAACATCAAAGCAGACATTTACTTATTCACTTATTTTCTATCCACAGTTCCCAGATGTATTCAAATTTATATCTTGTAGCATTGGGCAATTTTCTCTCTCTCTCTCTCTCTCTCTCTCTCTTTGGCTGCACAATCTTCCCCCAGCCCCAACCCCCACCCCTCCAGGAATAATTTTTTTCAACCAGTGCATTGCAAGTGATAATTGGTCACATAATTTTTGGCAGAGACTATGGATTATTATCAGCCCTGCACAAAGTCAAGAAACATTCACCAAGGGCTTACTCTCTGCTAGGCAAAGGGTCTGGCACTAATAGGATAGAATTAACTACGTAAATAGTCCCTGTTCCCCAAGCTTTCAGTCCAGTGTGAAAGGCACACACAAACAGATCTGTTTCAGATAACGTGTTAAGTGCCCTGACTGAGGTATGCACAGGAGGCTGTGAGAACAGAAGATCATCCAGTTAGGGGTGTATTTTGAATAAGAGAAGTGGTTTGAAGAAAGGCTATACCAGGCACTGGAGCCACGAATGTGAAAGCATGAGAATTGAGGGACCTAGGTAAACAAGAAATTTTAATTAGGCAGATATCTTAGAAGCATTCTAGAATTACAGACATTTAAAAGGGTGAGAAAGTCATGAGCAAGATGGCAGAAGATCTCAAGGCTCCACTTGAAAAATCACATAGACTAAAACTCTTGACAACTCCTCTTCAGTAGTAAAATTTAAAATCCTGCTCCTTTGTTCCTAAAATTTACCAACTGAAATCAATAGATGGATCCTCTCTTATAGTAAGGAGCAAAGGTCTCTATAGGAGGGGATGCATACAATCAAAGAACTTCTGCTGTCCAGCAAGCATGCTTTCACTGTTTAAGTGTGTTTTGTCTTCTTTTTCTTCCTCATAGTTTTCTGTTCCTGCCTTTCCCCCTGGCTTGTAGGGTTAGTTGCAGAGTAGGAACCAGCTGTATTGGAATACATTTTCTTCTTTTGAAGGAAGTTACATTCCTCAGGAGAAAAAAAGGAAAAACAACCAACTTCAAAATCCAGAAACAGCTTATCTGTAAATGGGTTGTGGCTTTCATCCTTGAGATTCTGAGATTCTTAGGGTTTCTTAGCCAGGGTAACTATTCACAAAGGAGTCAATTAAAGATCAAGAAAGAAGGGAAGGAAGAACTAATTATGACCCATGTATGAGTATTGCTTCCTCTCCCTCAATAGCAAACCTTATCTGGTCCCAGTGGATAAGAGTGGAGTAAACAGTTTACTCAAAGGTTGTCTCCAGCTCAGTTTTCAGTCCCAACTCCCTCCCTCCTGTTGCCTTCATTCTCTCAATTTCCTGTAGCTGGCTCAATCAGGTTCCTCACTTGGTATTCCTCCCAGATAAAGAAATCAGTTAAGAAAGACCAAAAGAAATGATAATGGGGGGGGGGGCGGGGAGGAAGAGCTGAGAAGGAACTAAATAAGATCTGGCCAAGCATGTGGGAAAGAAAAGAAAGAAGGATAATGGCCCAAGGGGATCCTCCTCTATTTTTCTAGCAACCCCATAAAGGGAGAAGCCAAAGAGCAATGGCCAGGACAGCACACAGATAGGAAATCTTTTAATAAAAAATCATTGTCACTCATAGGTAAAAGTGGCCCAAACAGTACACAGGAACTTAATCAAATCTGGGGCACATTGCAGTGAATTTGGCTGCAAGTAACAAAAATAAATAAATAAATAAGTAAGTAAGTAAGTAAGTAAGTAAGTAAATAAATAAATAAATAAAAAGTGGCCTAAACAAGATGGACATTTATTTCATTCTTGAGTAAAAGAAGATGTAGGTGGGGAATATAGGACTAGCATAGCAGCCCATGATGCTTTCAGGGACCTCTCTGCTCCACCAGCCTCAGCATGTGTCTTCCCTCCTCAGGGTCACCTCATAGTCCAGAATGACAACTTGAGCTCCAGCCTTCACATCTGCATTGCAATCCTTCTGGAAGGATCAGAAAGGAGGGAAAAAAAAGAGTCCTTCCCAGCCATGTCAGCTCCCTTTTCACAGTTGCTGTCTCAATGGCCTGAAATACAAGGCCACACCTAGCTACAAGGGAGCTGGAGAATGTTTGTGTGTGTGTGTGTGTTTGTTTTTAAATATATTTTTAAAAGATACTTAGATTACACAAATGTTATACAAAGAATATAGGGATTCCCGTATGCCCCGCTCCCCACACCTCCCACACCCTCCCACATAAACAACATCCTTCATTAGTTTGGCACATTCATTGCAATTGATAAACACATCCTGGGGCATTGCCATTGAGCATGGACCATAGTTCACATGGTAGTTTACACTCTCTTCCACACAATTGTGCAAGCTATGGAAAGATTTATAATGGCATATATCTGTCATTGCAATGTCACTCAGGATGACTCCCAAACTCCAAAAAAGCCCCCACATTACACCTGTTTTTCCCTCCCCTTGCCCTCAGAGCCTCCAGTGGCCACTGCCTCCACATCAGTGCTGTAATTTCTTCCATTGCTAGAATCACAACAAGTCTTGGAGAATACCAATAAATCCACTCTAGTCCATAGTTAATTCCCCAATCCTGAGGATTCTGGGATGGTGATGGCCACTCCACCTCTAATTGAGAGGGGGCTTCGATCCCATACAGCTGATGAATGGGACTCTCTTGCTTGCAGTTGTAGGCTCTCTCATTTTCTTGGTATGGTGGTTGTCAATCCTCACCTCCTTGTTAGTTGTCCTGGGTGAGTCCAATCAATTGGAGAGTAGGTATTGCAACTCCACTGAGGCTCAGAGCCCAGCTGGCACATGGACCGCCCAAAGATTCAAGTCTCTTGGATGTATACCTACCAATTCTAGCACCAAGTATAAGTTCAAATAGAAGGAATAGATGAGCCATGTGTAGGGAAGCCATAACTGAGTCCAACTCTGTCACTCTCAGGAGCACAAACTCCAAAGTAGGGCCCACTGGCAAGGCACCAAACTCTGGAGCTATTTGCCCTGACCATAGGACCTGGGTGTCTCCAGAGCCTTCAGGAGCCCCACTATTTGAGGTAGTATCCACTTTGGCAATCTATGAGATCCTGCTGAGATGTGTATAAGCATTACTTCTGAGATGACCTCACGACTCACTTTGAAGTCTCTTAGCCATATGAATGTATTTGTCTTTACTTTTTCCCCCTTTTATTCGAGGCCTTTTTCCAGTTGCATTGCTAGTTGGTGCTTGGTAGTAATCCCACAGTGCCAGGGAGGCTCATCCCCAGTAGTCATGTCCCATGCTGGGGGGAAGGTAATGCATTTATATGCTGAGTTTGCCTTAGAGAGAGGCCACATTTGAGCAACAAGGAGGCTCTCAGGAGGCAACTCTTAAGCACCCCAAGAGCAAAGGCTCACAAGCAAAATCATCAATATGAAGGGCCCATCAATGGACTGTCATCATTCACCAGTCATTGCCCTTGCACTTGGGGGACAGTTGCTGCTACATTAGAAATGTGACAGAGCTCTCCAGGACAGGAATTCAATATTTTCTCGGTTACTTTGTGAATCTCCACCCACTGTGACAATGCCCCATGAACATTTGAACACATTTATATACCTTATATATACGTTCAGGTGAACTTCCTCCCATATATCCTCCATCACTGACACCCCACACCAATGATCCTCCCCTACCCCAGTTGTAACCCTTCTGTGATCTAAAGCGTCTTCAAAAATGAAACCAATAAAATAGCCAAATACAATAGGAAAATGAAATAATAATGGTAGGTTTAAATATAAGAAATAAAATACATAAAATTTAAAGAAAACTAAAAATAAAATAAAATTTAAGATTTGGGATATTAAAAAATAATGAAAAACATTTAAAAATTTTTTTTTCAATTTTGCCTTTCATCTCTGTAATATCTGTTGTCCTGTTGTACAGTGACATTTTCTTCCATTTGTTCCCCATGGTCTTACTTTTTTTCATTTTGTTTTCAGAGAAGTTTTATGTCACAGTAAAGTCACATACAGAATGCAGGGGACTCCCATATACCCAACATCCTCCCCCATGTCCCCCTTCCCGTATTAATACGTTTTTATATGTGAATGGTACATTTGTTATAACTGATATACATGATATAGCTACTAATCACGGTCAATGGTTTACATTATGGTTTACATTTTAGAGTATACACTTTTATAAATTTTGATGATATTTAACATGGCCTCTGTCCATCATTACAAGATCATGTAGAACACTTCCATTGCCCATTAAATACCTCCTGTTCCATCTGTTGTATACTTCCCTCCCTCTCCCCTCAGGGACCATGGCAACCACCCAGCTTCACTCTTTAGTTGACAAGATTCATAGTTTCTTGCAACAACACTGACGTCTTGACACACTGGTTTGTCCTCCCTTATTAGGAACCGCCCATGCTTTTCTTTCTCAAGAAGCTCTTGCCTCTCTGCTTGAGAACATATCAGTCCTACTCAGGATAGGAGTCCAGTTCCTTCCCACTCATTATGTGGGTCTCCACCCACTGATACAACATATTATGACAAAATGATCACTTGCACACTGCCTAGAAGCCTGCCCCAGGTGTGCCCTGTCCTGAATGTCTCCTCAATCCAACACCCTAAACCAGTAACCCTTCCTTGTCATATTGCCATAAAAGCATTCCCAATTTTGTACTTTTAACCACATACCCACCAATTCCCAGTGTTCACCTGGTCCCTCCGTCAACCCTCCCCCCAGTTCCATGGACTGTCCAACCCACCCTCCCCACTCTATCCACCTATCAAACTTTATCCACCCAACCCAATAGTGTCACCACCCTCCTGTCATATCCCTTCAGTGCACAACTACACACTTTCACCTTATCATAGAATATGCCCATATGGGTATTGGCTCACAACCTTCTTCTCTCTTTCTATTTCCTGTAAACCTATCTTCCAGACAATAGCTCTCTGAGTCTGCTTGGTTTGCTTAATTCATATCATTGAGATCATCTATTATTTGTCCTTCGATGTCTGGCTTGCTTCACTCAACATAAGGTCCTCAAGATTCATCCATGTTTTCCCCTGTGTTAGCACTGTATTCCTTCTTCCAGCTGAGTAATATTCCATTGTATGTCTATACCACATTTTGTTTATCCATTCATCTGTTTTGGGCATTTGGATTGACTCCAACTTCTGGCAATAGTGAATAATGCCATTATGCACATTGGTGTGCATATATCTGTTCGTGTCCTTGCTTTCAATTCTTTTGGCTATATACCCAGCAGTGGAACTGCTGGATCATATGGCAGTTCTATAGTTTTTTGAGGAACCACAAAACTGCCGTCTACAATGGCTGCACCATTTTACATTACCACCAGCAGTGGATGAGAGTTCCCATTCCTCCACATCCTCTCCAACATTTGTAGTCCTCTGTTTTTTAAATAGCCACCAGTCTAATTGGTGTAAGATGGTATCAAATTGTAGTTTTGATTTACTATTATTTCCCTAATAGCTAAGGATGGAGAGCATCTTTTCATGTGCTTTTTAGTCATTTGTATTTCTTCCTTGGAGAAGTGTCTTTTCAAGTTGCTTGCCCATTTTTAAAATAGGTTGTTAGTCTTTTTATTTTGGTGGTGTAGGATTTCTTTATATATGCAGGATATTAGGCTCCTATCAGATATATGGTTGCCAAATATTTTCTCCCATTGGGTAGGCTGCCTTTTTACTTTCTTAATAACCTCCTTTGAGGAGCAAAAGTTTTCAATTTTGAGGAGATCCCATTTATCTATTCTTCCTTTTACTGCTCGTGCTTTGGATATGAAGTTCATGAAACCATTTCCTATTACAAGGTCCTGTAGATAGTTCCCTACATTATCTTCCAAAGTCTTTATGGTCTTGGCTCTTATATTTAGATCTTTGATCCATCTTGAGTTGATTTTTGTATAAGGTGTGAGATGGTGTTCCTCTCTCATTCTTTTGAATATGGATATCCAGTTCTCCAAGCACTATTTGTTGAAGAGTCCATTCTCTCCCAGTTGAGTGGGCTTGGTAGCCTTGCAAATATTAGATGACTGTACATGCAAGGATCTATATCAGAACTTTCTATTTGATTTCCTTGGTTGGTATGTCTATCCTTGTGCCAATACCATGCAGTTTAGACCACCATAGTTTTGTAGTATGTAGTATGTTTTAAAGTCAGGTAGTGTGATTCCTCCTATTTTATTTTTATTTTTCAATATGTGTTTGGCTATTCAGGGCCTCTTGCCCTTCCAAATAAATTTCATGGTTAGTTTTTCCAACTTAGGGAAAAATGCTGTGTTGATTTTTATTGAGATTACATTAAATCTATCCACGAACAAGGGATATTCTTCCATTTATTTAGGTCTTCTTTGATTTTATTTAACAGTGTTTTGTAGTTTTCTGTGTATAAGTCACTCACATCTTTAGTTACATTTATTCCTAGGTATTTGATTCTTTTAGTTACTATTGTAAATGGTATTTTTTTCTTGATTTTTCCTCAGATTGCTCATTATTGGTGTACAGAAATGCTACTGATTTTTACATGATGATCTTATAATCTGTGACTTTACTGAACTCATTTTTAAGTTCTAGAAGTTTTGCTGTAGATTTCTCAGGGCTTTCTATGTAAAGGATCATGTCATCTGCAAATAGTGAAATTTTTACATCTTCCTTTCCAATTTGGATGTCTTTTATATCTTTTTCTTGCCTCAGTGCTCAAGCAAGTACTTCTAACATAATGTTAAATAAAAGCAGTGATAGTGGGCATCCTTGTCTTGTTCCTGATCCTAGAGGGAAAGCTTTTAGGATTTCACCATTGCATATATATATATATATATATTTTTTTTTTTTTTTTTTTTACCGGGAGGTACCAGGGATCGAACCCCGGTCTCTCCATATGGTAGACGGACGCCGAACCTCTTGAGCCACATCCGTTTCCCTCACCATTGCATATGATGTTAGCTGTAGGTTTTTCATATATACCCTTTATCATGTTCAGAAAGTTCCTTCTATTCCTATCTTTTGCAGTGTTATCATCAGGAAAAGGTGCTGTATTTTGTCAAATGCTTTTTCTGCGTCTATAGAGATGATCATGTGTTTTTTCCTTTCTATCTGTTTATGTGGTGTATTATATTGATTGATTTTCTTATGTTAAACCATCCTTGCATACCCGGGATGAAACCCACTTGGTCATGGTGTATAATTCATTTGATGTGTTGTTGAAAATGATTAGCAAGTATTTTGTTAAGGATTTTAGCATCTAGGTTCATTAGAGAGATTGTTTTGTAATTTTCCTTTCTTGTGGCATCTTTATTTGACTTTGATATTGGGTAATGCTGGCATCACAGAATTAGTTAGGCAATATTCCTTCTACTTCTATTCTTTGGAAGAGTTTAAACAGGATTGGTGTTTGTTCCTTCCAGAATGTTTGGTAGATTTCACCTGTGAAGTCATCTGGTCCTGGGCTCCTCTTAGTTGGGAGGTTTTTGATGACTGATTTTATCTCTTTACTTGTGATTGGTCTGTTGAGTTAATCAATTTCTTCTTTCATCAATGTAGGGTACTTATGAGTTTCTAGGAATTTGTTCATTTCCTCTAAATTATCATTCTTGTTGGCATATAAGTTTTCAAAGTATCCTCTTGTGATACTCTTTATTTCTATGGGGTCAGTGGTGATATCCCCTTCCTCATTTCTTATTTTCTATATTTGCATCTTTTCTCTTTTTTTCTTTGTTAGTGTACCTAAGGGTTAGTCAATTTTATTGATCTTCTCAAAGAACCAGCTTTTGGTTTTGTTTATTTTTTTCTAGTGCTTTCTTTTTTTCTATTTCATTTAGTTCTGCTCTAATCTTTGTTATTTCCTTCTTTCTACTTCATTTGGGGTTAGTTTGTTGTTGTTTTTCTAATTCCTCCAGTTGTGCAGTTAGGTTTTTTATTTTAGCTCTTTCTTCTTTTTTGATATATGAATTTATGCCTATGAATTTCTCTCCAGTACAGCTTTTGCTGCATACCATAGGTTTTGTTATGTTGTGTGGTCATTTTCTTTCGTTTCAAGGTAGTTAATGATTTCTTTTGAGATTTCCTCCTTGACCCATTGTTTATCTATGAGTATGTTGTTTAACTTCCACATCTTTGTGCGTAATCTGTTTCTCTGGCCCTTACTGAATTGCAGCTTCATTCCATTGTGGTCAGAGAAACTACTCTGTATAATTTGAATCTTTCTGAATTCATTGAGAATTTTTCTGTGTCCTAGCATGTAGTCTATCTTGCAAAATCATCCATGTGCTCTCGAGAAGAATGCATATCCCGCTGTATTTGGGAGTAGTGTTCTGGGTCCAGATCTTCCAATGTATTATTCAAAGTCTTTCTTTCTTTATTGATTCTCTGTTGTGATGTTCTGTCTAGTGATGATAATGGTGTATTAGAGTCCCCCACTATAATTGTAGAAGCATCTATTTCTGCACTTAGTTTTTCCAGTGTTTGTCTCATGTGTTTTGAGGCACCTTGGTTAGGTGCATAAATGTTTATGATTGTTCTTTCTTCTTGAAAGATTACCCCTTTTACTAATATATAGTGTCCACCTTTGTCTCTTACAATGGTTTTGCATTTAAAGTCTATTTTGTCTGAATTAATATAGCTATTCCCACCCTTTTTGGGGTATTATTTGCTTGTAAGATTGTTTTTCAGCCATTCACTTTCAGCCTCCTTGTGTCCCTGGGTCTAAGGTGGGCTTCTTGTAGACAACATATAGATGGGTCATATTTCCTTATCCATTCTGCCAATCTGTGTCTCTTGATTGGTGAGTTTAATACATTAACATTCAGTGTTATTACTCTCAATGAATTACTTATATTAGCCATATTTTCTTTGGGCTTATGTATATCATATGTTGTTTTTCTCTTTTTGTCTTTTTAGTTGTTCTTACACTTTCCTCCAACTCTCTCTCTCCTGTTTTTTCCTTTCAACCTGCAGAACCTCCTTAATATTTCTTTTTTTTTTTTCCTTCTCATTGGGTTCTTCTTCTTTTTTTTTAAACTTTATTTTGTACATTTAATAATTGAAAATAGAAACAATTAAAAACTAAAAAGTAAACACAGATGAATAAATATATACATTTATAAATTAAATGTACTGGATACATATAAAATTTTTTTGAATCAAACAATATGTTACACAATATATTTGGTTCATAGTAATGCATTCATACAGTATTTGTCCTTTTGTTTCTGGCTTGCTTCACTCAACATAATGTCCTCCAGGTTCATTCATGTTGTAATATGCTTTACGACTTCATTTCTTCTTACAGCTGCATAATATTCCATCTTGTGAATAGACCACAGTTTGTTTATCCATTCATCTGTTGATGGACACCTGGGTGGTTTCCAACTTTTGGCAATGGTGAATAATGTTGCTATGAACATCAGTGTGCAGATGTCTGTTTGTGTCACTGCTCTCAGTTCTTCTGGGTATATTCCCAGTAGTGGTATTGCCGGGTCATGTAGCAAGTCTATATTCAACTTATTTAGGAACTGCCAAACAGTCCTCCATAGTGGCTATACCATCCTGCATTCCCACCAACAGTGAAGAAGTGTTCCTATCTCTCCACATCCTCTCCAACACTTGTAGTTCTCTGTCTTTTTAATAGTGGCCATTCTGATAGGTGTGAAATGATATCTCATTGTAGTTTTGATTTGCATTTCCCTTATTATGAGTGATGTTGAGCATTTCTTCATGTGTTTTTTTGCCATTTGTATTTCTTCTTCAGAGAAATGTCTATTCAAGTCTTTGGCCCATTTTTTAATTGGGTCATTTGTCTTTCCTTTCCTTTCACCTTTTCTTTCTCCTCTATCCAACTCACCAGAGACTGATTGTCCCCAACAAGGGAAGATATCAACAGAGTATCCTGGAAGTCCTGTCTTCCCCTCCATGTATCCACTCTCCTGTTTCAGGCCAGACTGCCTACAGCATCTCCCGGGGCTTGCCAAGATGGGCATTTCAACACCAGGAAGCTGCAAAATGGGTCAGGCAAGGACATAAAGTAAACACCAAGGTTATACTATGCTGAAAATTAATTTTCTGGTGGCTATCCTGCCATGAATTGTATCTTGCTAAGATGCTGAATTGTACTTAGGCTCTATGTAGAAAGCAAGCATCCACCCTTTGCACATGGCTCCCAGCTTTATTACTGTTCCTCTGTATGAAATGTTCTACCCTCTGATTTCATGTGGTTGATTCTTTAATATTGTTCAGATTTCAGTTTAAATGTCACCTCTTCAGAGAGCCCTTCCTGACTATCTAATCTGAAGTAGTCACCCCAAACCAGCCCTAAAAGATATTGAAACATTACAAAACCTCAATGATTAAAACAGTATGATTCAGGTGCTTGAATAGACAGACATACAAAGTCTTAAATTCAAATACATAAATTTCTTATCAGTGGGGGTAAAGATGGACTTTTCAGTAAATTTCTGTGTGCATAGCCAGCCAGAATATGATGGATTTGGGGCTAACTTTCATACCATGATAAATTACAAATCAATCATAAATTATAATTTAACAGCTTTATTGAGAGATAATATATTGCTGGATTTCCTCTAGATTCTTGGCTATGTTACAAAAAAAGAATTTTAAGTACATGCCAATTTAATTAGGCCTGTGTTTTACTAAGAAAATGAGAGAAGAGAAATGGGAGAAAATAACAGATTATGGGTCCCAGGTACACCTGTGTGTTGGTCCAGGCAGAGAAAGGGAAAAGGACTAAAAAAGGGTAAAAAAAGGGCTGATTTAGAGATTACAAGTCCCCATTACAGCTTACAAGACCCCAGGTCTGCTTGCATGCTGGTCCAGACAAGGAGAGAAAGGGTATAACAGGCAATTTAGACTCTGTGCTTGCTTTTTAAACCATTAATTATTCTGTCCCTTTGCTAAAGTCGGGGGAGGAATCCCAGATGTTTGCTGTTTTGATTGGTTACCCTACCTGTAAATCCCCCAGGAGGGCTCAATGATAAGGTCCCTTGAGAATATCTGGGGCTTTCCCTGGATCCCGGATGAAATCCTGTTCTGAATGGGGGTTTTCACTGGCTTCTTCCAGCAGCCATCTTGTAGGGTCTTTCCTTCAGGGAGGATTCCCATGACCGTGTGTTTCATGGTTTTCTGCCATGTTCCAGATTCGTCTTTTTATACCCTAAACTAGCCTGCTTCAAATTGACATACAATACAATTCACCCATTTAAAATGTACAATTCAATGTTTTTTAGTATAACAATTTAATTTTAGAAACTTTTCATCTCCCCTAAACAATATCCTGCGTCCATTAGCAACTACAACAACCCCACAGCTCCCTCTCCCTCCATCCCTAGGCAACCACCAATCTACTTTCTACCTCTATAAGTTTGCCTATTCTTAACATTTCATATAAATGGAATTACATAATATGTGGTCTTTTGTGACTGGCTTCTTTCACTTAATATGTTTTCAAGTTTCATCTATGTTGAAGCATGTATCAGTACTTCCTACTTTATTATTGCCAAATATTCCATTGTGTGGCAACACCACATTTTATTTATCATCCATCTGTCTGTGGACATCTGGGTTTTTTCTACCTTTTGGCTATTATAAATAATAATAATGCTATGAACATTTCTGAGCAAGTTTTTGGGTGGATGTATGCTTTCATTTCTCTTGGTTATATACTTAAGAGTGGAATTGTTGGGTTTAATGGTAACTCTTTGTTTAACTTTTTGAAGAACTGCCAAACTGTTTTCCCAAGAGGCTATACCATTTTACATTCCCACTACAGCACTGAGGTATTAAGTTTCCAATTTTTATACATCCTAAAAATACTTGTTATTTATTTATTTTTTTGTATAGATTATAATCATCTAGAGGGTGTGAGGTGATGTCTCAGTAAGGTTTTGATTTGCATTTCCCCGATGGCTAATGATGGTTGAACCTCTTTTTATGTGCTTATTGGCCATTTATATATCTTCTTTGTAGAAATGTCTATTCAAATTCCTTGCCCAGTTTGAAATTGGGTTATTTGTCTTTTTAATGTTCTTAGTACAGTCTATATAGAAATCCTTTATTAGATACATGATTTGCAAATATTTCTTCCATTCTGTGGGTTGTCTTCTCAATTTCTTGATGGAATCATTTGAAGCACAAAAGTTTAAATAATTTTGTTGTAGTAAAATTTATCATTTTTTAAAATCCTTGGGTTTTTAGTGTAGTACATAGATTTAAAATTTAAAAACAAAACATTAAGGAGGGATTGCGGGAAGATGGCAGAGTACGGCGCTCCATGACTCAGTCCTTCTACCAGAATAATTATCAAATAGGCAGGAACTGACTGAAACAACTATTTTGAAACTTCAGAGGCCAGAAGAACACTGTACAGCAACTAGAGAAGAGCGGGAGGAAAAGACTGATAAATTACAGTAAAGAACAGTAATTGATCTCTTGAGGTGGGGTCCAGCCCTTGGCTAGGTCGCTGGTGACAGAAAGGGACATAAAAATCCTCTTTCCCAAGGCCAGGAGTGGGCACAGCCAATTACTGATCACGGCTTTTGATGGGCAACTTTGAATCACTGGAGGCCTGGCTGGGAGGGCGGCCATTGTTTCAATCTGCTCTGGACAAAGGCAGCAGCTGCCACTGATTCAATCCACTCTAATGACCGTAGTGGAGGAGACTTAAGAATGTGACGCTTCCTCAGGTCTGGGGTTGACAGTTAGTTGAAGGGATGCATTTGCTGGAAAAGCCGAGAAGCCTCAGCTTTGGGGAGCATGGTGCCCTTCCTGACCCTCTCCCCAGGGCACTTTGGAGCAGGTCTGCGCCTCCTTCATGAGTTCTTGGCCCTGCTTTGGCTGGGAAAGACTGACTTGGGATAGACCTCTTCAGCATGCCCTTCCTCCCAGAATTTGCCCTCCAAGCAGAAGCAGCTTGAGAAAATGAAAGGAATATAAAAAATTATAGAGACAAACAATATGGGGCAAAGCCTTACCAGCTTCAAACACCTGGGAGAGGGAGGTCTATATCCTGGAAAACAGAGGGGACAACCAAACTCTTATAAACAGGAGAACTCCAAAACAACTAACAAGCAAAAACCCAACACAACTCTTGACATTGGCCTGGGGCAGACTTCCTGCTAGAAAGCTAAAGGTCAAGAAAATCTCTGTCATATCACCGGTAAGTTACAAAATGAAGAAACATACATCTCAGGGAATAAATCCCAGAGTTAGTATTTTTAAAATATTAAAATGTACAGTGTGCAACAAAAGAGTACAAGACAAAGAAAAAGGAAATGATAAATCAGTAATAAAAAACCTCCCAACAAAGAAAAGCCCAGGACCAGATGACTTCACAGAGGGAATTCTACCAAATATTCCAAGAAGACAACTCTAATTCTGTTCAAACACTTCCAAACAATTGAAGAGGGGAAACATTCCCTAATTCATTCTATGAGGCCAACATCACCCTCTTACCAAAGCCAGATTAAGATATCACAAGAAAAGAAAATTATAGATCAATATCTCTTATGAATATAGATGCAAAAATCCTCAACAAAATCCAACATCATATTAAAAGAATTATATATCATAATTTATATCATAAAGAGATATAAACTTTAAAAAGGAACCAAACAGAATTACTGGAGTTGAAGACCATAACAACTGAAATGAAGAATTCCCAGGAGGGTTTCAAGAGCATATTCAAGCTGGCAGAAGAAACAGTCAGTGAACTCAAAGACAAGACACTTGAAATGAGTCCAGGCTGAGGAGCAGAAAGAAAAAAAGAATTATAAAAAGTGAAAATAACCCAAGACACCTCTAAGACACCATCAAGCATACCAATATTTTCAATATGGGAGTCCCAGAAAGATAGAAAGACAGGGAAATGCAGAAGGAATAGTGAAAGATATAATGAGACAAAGAACTTCACAAACTTAGCAAAACATGTGAAAATGTACATCCACGAGGCCCAGAGAATACCAAAAAGGATAAACATGAAGAACAAAACATACCATCGTACATTGAAAATATAATCAAATGCAAAGGACAAGAAGGGAGCTCTGAAAGCCATAAGGAAAAAGCAATCCTAATTATATTGAGTGCTGATTTTTTAATCAGAATCCATGGAGGCAAGAAGACATTAGGTTAAAATACTTAAAGCGCTGTAAGAAAACAACTGCCAACCAAGGATTTTATATCCAGTAAGATTTTCTTTCAAAAATGAGGAGAAATTAAGACATTCCCAGATAAAATAAAGCTGAGGGAGTTTACTATCACTAGATTTATGGTAAAGGTAACCATTTGGGTAAGTATAAATGCCAGTATTATTGTACTGTATTGTTTGGTATGTAACTACATTTCTTACTTCCTACAAGTGCTAAAATACATAAAAAGTAATGATAAGGGGGGACGGATGTAGTTCAAATGGTTGGTTGTCTGTCTCCCATATGGAGGGACCTGGGTTCGATCCCTGGGACCTGGTAAAAAAAAAAAAAAAAAGTAATGATAAATATATAGTTTTGGACATACAATGCACAAAGATATAAGTGGTAACAAGTACGAAAAACAAGGTGGGGAGACTGAGGGGTGTAAGAAGAGTATATGTATATGCTATTAAAGTTAAGTTGGTATCACCAAATATGGCTGTTATATATTTAGGATGTTAAATTTTAATCCCAGGGTAATTACAAGGAAAATAGATGAAAAATACATCCAGATAGAAAAAAAAAGTTATTCAACATGGTACACCTCAAAAAAATCAAATAAATATAAAAGTAGGAAGAATTGAAGGAGAAAAAAGGTATAATATATACAAAGGCTAAATAGCAAAATGGCATAAGAAAGCCCTGCATTAACAATAGTGAATTTAAATGTAGATGGATCAAACTCTACAGTCAAAAGGCAGAGATTGGCAGAAGATAAAAGTACATGAACCAACTAATTGTTATCAGCAAGAGACTCACCTTAAAAACAAAGATACAAGTAGGCTGATAGTGAAAGGATAGAAAAATATATACCATGCAAGTAGTAACCAAAAGAGAACAGGAGTAGCTATACTAATATCAGACAAAATAGACTTTAAGTCAAATACAGTTACAAGGGACAAAGGTGGTCAATATATGCTGATAAAGGAAAGAATTCAACAAGAAGTTGCAACAATTATAAATATATATGAACCTAACAGCAGAGTCCAAAAATATATGAAGAAAACATGGATAGATTCGAAGGGAGAAACTGATGGTTCTACATTAATAGGTGGGGACTTTAACTCAGCACTTTCAATAATGGATAAAACATCTAGTCAGATGATCAAAAAGGAAATAGAAGATTTGAACAATACTCTAAACCAACTAGACCTAATAAACATATAAAGAACAATTCATCCAACAAAAACAGAATACACATTCTTCTCAAGTGCACATGGATCATTCTCCAGGATAGGTCACAAAACAAATTTCAATAAATTCAAAAATATTATAATCATATAATGTATATATTCTGCCCAAAACAGAATGAAGATAGACATAAATAATCAAAGAGAGAAATGGAAAATTCACAGATATGTGGAAATTAAACAGCATACTCTTAAATAACCAGTGGGTTAAAGAGGAAATCACAAGCAAAATTATGAAATATTGGGAAGCATATGTGGCTCAAGTGATTGGGCTCCTGCCTATCACATGGGAGGTCTGTGGTTCGGTTCAAGGTGTCTCCTAAAGAAGACAGCAAGTTGGTGTGACGGGCAGGCATGGCAAGATGACACAAAAGATGACACAACAAGAGACACAAGAGGAAAAACATGATAAGAGATACAACAAAGCAGGGAGCAGAGGTTCCCAGTGCCTCCTAGAGAAGACGGGCATGACAGTGAGCTAATGTGACGGGCAGGTGAGGCAAGCTGACGCAACAAGAGACACAGGAGGAAGAACATAGTGAGAGACACAACAAAGCAGGGAACGGAGGTGGCTTAAGCAATTAGGTGCCTCCCTCCCACATCAAAGGTCCTGGGTGTAGTTCCTCTTGTCTTCTAAAGAAACAAGATGAACGGACACAGCAAGTGCAAACAATGAGGGAGGGGGAGACATAAATACATAAAAATAAATCTTTAAAAAAATTATGAAATGTCTTGAGACAAATGAAAATGCAAATACCAAAACTTATGGGATGCAGCGAAGGCAGAGCTAAGAGGGAAATTTATAGCTCTAAATGCTTACATTAAAAAAGAAGAAAGACTTCAAGTCAAAACTGGTAGAGGGGGGAGGGGCAATTTGGTGGCAGAGTAAGGAGCTCCAAGACTTAGCTCGTCCTACAGGGCAGTTAGTAATCACCCAGAGCTATCTAAATCACCTGTTTGGGGGGACCAGGAAACCAAAAGAGCATCCTGCAACATCCTTGAAAGAATGGAGGGAGGAGACTGCCCATCTGCAGTGCAGTTGTGTGAGCAGAGCACTCTGCACCAAGGAGGCCCCTGTTCATCCTCAATTGGTGGCACAAACTGCCTCAGGAGCTATGCCATGGCTGGAGTTGGAAGCTCCATTTCCCAAAAACGGGGAAGGAGGAGACCATTGGCCACTGACTTCAGCTACTGATTAGTAAATTCGGCTAGCTAAAGTTAGAATCCTAAGAACAGCTACAATTTGAACCGGTCCAAGTTGGAAAGAGGCCGGGAGCTGCCACTTTAACTCTGCCCCCAGCATGAAAGGAAACGGGGTAGATGGAAAATCACCGTGACAGTAGGGACCGGCTTCTTTCCACCCAAATCAGACTACAGCCCTAGCCTAGACTCCAGCCCCACCTCTGGCAGGGAAAAGCTGGCATAACCTGCACCAACCTCTATGGGTAACTGCAGGAGTCTTCCGCTGGCACAAACTGAATAGTCAGACACCTGGGACTCCATCCCTGCACGCCAGTAGGATAGTAGAGGAGCTGTGTTTCTTCTGTCTCTCTGGGCAACTGTGGGCGCTTTCAGTCCACACAAACTGATTTGCTGAGCATCTTTGATTACTTCCCCACCCCTCCACCCCCATAGGATAGGAAGGGGCTGGTGTTTCCTCAGTCTCTCCGGACAACTGCAGGCACTTTCTGCCTGCAAGAATTGGTTTGTTGAGTGCCTTCGATTCCATCTTCACCCCTGCCCTCCATCCCCATAGGACAGGGGGAGGCTGGTGTTTCCTCAGCCTATCTTGGCAACTGCAGGCATGTTTGGCCTGCATGAACTCAAATATTGAGTGCCTGTGGCTTCACCCCCACTCTGGATAGGACAAGATGGGGGACAGTGTTTTCCCAGCCTCTCTGGGTAACTGAAGGTGCTTTTGGCCCCCACAGACTGAATAGTCATACACCTGTAGCTCCATCCCCACCCACAAGGACAAATATTGCATGGTCTCACTAGTATGAACTAAATATGAAGAATAAATGCATGGAGTTAAAACCTAGAGTATAGGTTATTAGGAGATAAGAGGAGGGCTGTGAAGGAGTACTTAACTTGACTATAAATGTGTGGAAATGGATAGAGTTGATGGTAACACATATAGTGAGTAGAAGCTGGCTAGAGATGGGATTATGACTGAAAAGGGTAGTCTAAGGATGTAAATGTCAATTGAAAGAAAGCTAGAGAATAATCTAGGGACTGAATAACACAGTGAACCCAGAGGTAGCTGAGAATTGTGGTTAATAGTGCAATTGCAAGAATGTCCTTCTGTGAACTAGAACAGATGTATGTCACTATTGCAGGGTAGTGGGAATGTGGAGAAGCATGAGGGAAATACAATTAATGTAATCTATGTACTATAGTTAACAGCAATACTGCAATATTCTTACATCAATGCCAAAGTTATGCTGTGTTAATAATAGGGGTGTGTGGAAAAAAACAGAGAAAAAAAGAGATGATAAGAGAATACTATGATCAATTGTATGCCAATGAATTAGATAACATAGAAGAAATGAACAAATTCCTAGAAACACACAAACTACCTACACAGACTGAAGAAGAAATAGAAAAAATTTTAGCTAGAGCCACCAAAAGTTTATGTTACAAACGGTTCAAATATAAAAAGTAATCTGGAAAACTAGCAAAGAGTGCTCTATTTTAAGAATTGAATAAAGGGCATCATTGGTCTTATTCATTGCTCTATTTCCAGCACCTATAACATTGGATGGATGGATGGATGACAGTAACTTTCCAAGCAGTTTGTGGTCTTGATTTCCTCACAATCCAAATCTCCTCCTCTTTGCTCTGTATTTTAAAATACTGTTTTAATTTCCTAGGCTGCTCAAAAAAAGCCCATGAAATGGATCAACTTCAACAATGGGAATTTATTCACTCATAATTTTGAGCTGGGAAAATGTCCAAATCAAGGCATCATCATCAAGGCAGTGCTTGGACCAGTGATCCTTGGTTCCTGTTACATGGCAAGGCACACAGCAGAGTCTCCTGGTCTTTTCTGTCTTTTCTGGCTTCCATTACAGCTTCTTGCATAGCTTTCTATTTGTCTGAATTTCATTCTCTTATAAAGTACTCCATCCTGATTGAGGTGGGTCGCACCTAAATTAAAGTAGCCTCATCAAAAGGTCCTACTTACAATGAGTTCACACCCACAGGAATGGATTAACTTTAAGAACATATTTTTCTGGGGTACACACAGTCCAAACCATCACACTCCACTTTCTGGACCCCTAAAAGACACGTTCTTTCCACATACAAAATATATTCATTCCATAACAACATCCCCAAAGCCTTTTCAGTAACAATGTTAAGTACAAAGTCTCATCAAGAAGGGCTCTGGGTATGGTCTGTCCTGGGTCACAATTCCCCTCTGTCTGTGGACCTGTGAAACGTAGAGAACAAATTATCTGCTTCCAATATACATTGGCGGGACAGGCATAGGATAAACACTCCCATTCCCATATAGACAAATTGGAAGAAAAACAGGGGTCACAGGTCCCAAACAATCCCGAAACCCAGCAGAGCATACTCCATTAGATTTTAAGGGCTGAGTCGTCTATGGAACAATGTTTTGTTCTCTGGGCCTGATGGAGCAACAGCCCTGCATCTTTCAAGCTTGCCCAGTGGCCATCCCAAACAATGGGGTGAAGGCTTCACCCGGTCCAAGGATCAGGATGGTGGCCAAGCTCTCCACAAACACCAGGGCACAGGCTCTACACTCTTGAGCACTGGGGTGGTGGACAGACTCTCGGCAATCTCTAAGGCACAGATTCCAACTTCTTAGAACACTGGGATGGCAGCACACTTCCTGAACAACAGGGCGTAAGGCCTGCCCTCTCTAAACACTGGGGCAGGCTCACCCTTTACACACACATGAGTTGAAAAGATGTCTTCGGTCCAGACCTCAAGTTCTATGGTTCTGCCTTTGAAGTGATTTTTCCTTCAATGTGTCCTGTTTCTGCCCCTTTTACTCCAGGCTGGCAGTGCTTCCATTCATACAGATCTTGCAATAAAAAAACTTGCCAGTTTTGCATATAGTACACAGGATTCCAAACCATTGACAAAAGAACTTTCCAGAAATCCTTCCTGGATAACTGAATTTCCAATCCCAACTTCCATGGACTGGTTCCATGTTCAGTTAAACCCTCACATGGAGCACTATTCTCTGGGGACTTGCTTTCTGGAAACGGAGAATTTTCCAAACCATCAATTTCTGATTTCTTTGTGCCAGGAGTTCAGTTCTCAGCTTATCCTTTTCTTCTTGCATTTTACTATAACCTACAAGGAGAAAGCAGGGCACACTTTCCTCATTTAGCTTGGACATTCCCTCAGCTAAATATCCAAGTTCATCACTTTCAAGTTCTTTCAAGAGCTCAGTTCCACCAAGTTCCCCTGCCATCTTAAACAAGGAGGGCTTTTCTTCCAGTTTCCAGTGACACATTCATCATTTCCATGTAAGGCCTCAGTGGAAGTACCTTTAGCATCCATATTTCTACCAACAATAACTTCAAAGCAATCTAGGCCCTTTCTATCACGCATCTCACAATTCTTCTAGCTTCTACCTATTACCGAACTCCAAAGTCATTTCCACATTTTTGGTGTCTGCAATAACAAGTACCACTCTCTTGGTTCCCAAATCTATGCTAGTTTCCTAGGCTGCTCAAATAAATACCACAGAATGAGTCACCGTAAACTTTTTTTCTTTTTATGGCCTAATACTAATCCACTGAATGTAGACAGCACATTTTGTTTATTCACTCATCTTTTGATAGACACTTGGGTTGTTTCCACCCTTTGACTAGGTGAATAATACTGCAATGAACATTGGTTTCAAATGTTTTCGCAAGTTGGGCTTTTGGAATTTAAATTCATGTTCCTATAAAAAACATGTTTTAAAAAAAGGATTTCAGATTTATATGCTGATTAATTTATTAATGGAGGGATGTGATTAATTTATTTTACATCCCAAAGCACTGATAAGCCTCCAAAATTGAGATAAGCCTTGATTCTTTGGCAGTAGGAAATAAAGGATACGTGAGCCGTTCAGGGACTACTACTATATAGTTAATTTTCAGTAGGGAATTTCAACATTATTGTTCTGTTCACTCATCTTCAAATATGATTGACAGGGTCAGAACTAGGAAATAAAGCCTTCTATGAAATTCTAGATAGAGGCTAGGATAGTGTAGAAAGATTGCTTAGCAAGTGGGCCTAATTTATGTCTGCTTCTAGTTCTCATCTTCAATATTTAGTGTCTCTTTCCTAAGGATTATGTCAAGTCCTGTGATCTAACTTATTCCAGTTCACTTCTGAAAGTCATGCTATATTTATTCATTCAATATTTATTGAGTGCCCATCGCATGACAGACACTTTACTAGGTACCAAGAGTATAGTGATGAGTGAATAGTCCTTCAGATTTATGGTCTGCTGATAAAATAGCCATAGTATATAATTTTAATCTGTGGTAAATGCTAGGAGAGCCTTTAACATTAACAGAAGGTACCTAACTATACCAAGAACTTTGAAGTAAGAAAGAGAATGGTACTTTATAGAACCTGAATATAAGTGTAGTGGGGAGAAGAAGAGAGAGGGAGAGTAATGCAAGATTAGTAACAATTTGATGGTAACAAATTGTAATGAGTGTAACAAACACTGGATTTATGGATGTGATTGTGGCTGAAACAAGAAGTCTAGGGAGGTTAATGTTAGTTGGAGGACAGCTGCAGGATAATATAGGGAATGTATAACAATGATTTTGGCAGTAGATGAGGACTGTGGCAAATAATATATATACAGGAATGTTCTACTATAAGGTGTTAAGTAGATACATGGGAAAAATATAACTAATGTAATTTATAGACTATAGTTTTTGTAGCAAAAGGAAAGAAGGTACTATATTAATGCTAAAGGTCAAAAAGAAAAGAATATGGGGTTTGGTTTTATGAGATAAATATGATTAGGATTTTTTTCTCATTTTTTTTTTCATTAATAAATATACCTTGACTATGTCATTTAACTAATCTGTGTTCATCTGTGTACCTTTCTGAACACTGGAGGAACAATTGAATTTGTTGTTGGAATTTGATGAGATAAAAGTGCCTAGACAGAACTTTTTAGGAGTGTTGCTTCCATAACTTGTTGAGCTGCCTTTTTTGTTATTTTATTTTTTAAATTTGAAATAAAGTCGAATTTCCACACTGAGGAGGTGTGGTCCTAGGACAGCATGAATGTTTATGGAATTTGGTATTGCCATTAGCTTGTTTTTGGCCATCTTTATGTTGGCTTGGGCAGACTCCAGCTTCAGGGTCCATGGTTCTCTGATCAAAGTGAATGTCTTCTACATGTTCCTGGTCCCTTTGTCCTGCTGGCTGTCTTGAGGTGAGCTTGATAAGGGACCCTCATATCCCTTGTGCTCCCAGAAGAGCAGGTAGAGTACTCTGGTTTAATGTCCCCAGAGAAGCTTCTAAATGGCAGCCGAGTCCCCTTGGTGTGTGTGCTGGTGCTGTGTTCCCTTAGGAACTGCTGCAGGCGTGAGGTGGGTAGGGGAGGAGGAAAGTGATGAGGGAGAGAGTAGGGGTGGACAGGGCTGTGGGAGGTGGGTAGTGGGCGTTAAGGAAAGCCTTTGCCTTTCCTGACTATTTTTATATCTTTTTAAAGCGTTTAAAGTGTTCGGATCTTTTGCAAATTTTTCAATTGGGAATCTTCTTATTATGGAGTTGTATGACTTGTTTATATATTCCAAATATGTCCTTTATCAGGTATGTGTATATATATATATATATATAAATGAATTGTTTTCTCCCAGTGTGTGGCCATTCTTTTCGTTTTCTTATAAGTGTCTTTAAAGTAAAAAAATTTAATATTGCTGAAATTCAGTTTACTATTTTTTTTTCTTTTAAGGTCATAGTTTTGTGTTTAGCATGCAAAGATTTTTTCCTTTATGTTTTCTTCTAGAAGTTTTATCATTTAAGTTTTTATGTTTATGTCAGTGATCCATTTGGAGTTTGCGTTTGTCTGTGTTCTAAGAGTCTGAGTTCATTTATTTCCATATGTATACTAGTTATTCCAGCATCTGCTTTTGAAAATAATATCCTTTCATTATTGAATTAATTTGGCATTTTTATGGAAAATCAATTGGCCATATAAAAGTGTCTATTTTTGAACTCTATTCTGTTCTATCCTTATGCTCTATTACACTGCCTTGATAATTGTAGCTTTGAATTAAGTCTTGAAATCAGGGAGTATAAATGCTCCAACTTTGTTTTTGTTAAGAACATTTTGGCTGTTCTGTGTCTTTGCATTTCCATATAAATCACATATCAGCTTGTCTGCTTGGACAAAGGATCCTGCTAGAATTTTTGAATGGGATTGTGTTGAATATATAGAGCAATTTGGGATGGATGGACATCATAACACTAGTTAGTCTTTCAATCCAAAAACATATTCTCTCTCCATTTCTTTTTTTTTTTTTTAGGTTTTATTTTCTCAGCAGTAATGTTTCCAGGTCTTTGCATATCTTTTATTAGATTTGATATGTTTTAATACAGTTGATTTTTTTTAATTTTTTTTATTGAACTTATATCTTATGACCTTGCTAAATTCACTTATTACTTCTGGTAGTGTGTGTGCATGTGTGTATGTATGTATGTGTGTGTAGATTTCATAGATTTTTAAAATATCTATCATCATGTTATTCGTGAATAACAGTTTCTGGACTTTACTTCTAACCTTTATGAACTTTCTTTTCCTTGTTTTATGGTACTCTCTGGGGTCTCCTGTAAAGTGTAGAATAGAACTGTTAAAGCTAGACATTCTTGCCTTGTTCCTGATTTTATGTACAAAACATTCAGTCATCTACCATTAAATATGATGTTAGCTGCAGGTTTTTTGTAAAAGCCCTTTATATGGTTGAAAAAGTTCCCTACTATTCTTAGTTTGCAGATATTTTGTTTTGCCTTTGGCATTTAAGTGTGCCACTTGGATTTGATTTTTCCTATTAAGTGTCCAGTTTCAGTTTTCCCCTTTGGATAACCATCAACTTTATTAAAATATTCCTCCTTCTTCCCATTAATATTCCACCTGATGACATTATTTTAAATTTTTATCCTTGAGTTACGGTCATTTTAAAGGAAAATAGATCTGAGAGACACTCTTCCTTGTTGAGTTAAAATATTTTTATTGTAGTTTAACTGAAATCTGCATAAATATAAACTATCCATAAATTTCTTATGCTGTATTGCATAGCTTTTATGCATTAAAACCAGGAACCAAACCTAAAAAGGTGGTAAAAAAACAAACAAACAAAAAAACCAAGGTTAATTTAATTTGACATATGGTAATGTTTTGCAGAAGCTACCTTTGCACTTGCAACTTTCACCAAGAAAATTATTATATGCATATCAGGATATTCTTGTAATTTGTTATTATTAAACTTTTGGGAATATATTTTATTGCTGTTATTAACCAGGCTACATCTATGATCCTGGTACTCAGTTATCACCATTGTCTTAGAGTGCTGTTCTTAGCCTAATTGTTATAAAATCTTCACAGATATGCTTCTGAGTTTTAATCAAAGTTTAAAACATTTTTGTTTTGCTATAGCTCAGTAAATGAATGGTAATTATTTCAGGGTCTTTCAAGCAGAATTTTCAACTAAGCAGTTTGCATGATTTAGTTCGAGTGGGATTTACTTGCTATGAATAAGAGGTAACAATTGTAGCTTACTTTTAAGTGGGTGCCAAATAAATACCATTTATTAGAACTTATCATTACTTGGCCTCATGAATATATCTCAGTGCCTGGGAAGTAAAGAGAGTGAAATGCTTTGTGCAATGTTTAACTGCTTTTGGAGATACCATGAGACAACATTATTATACTGGACTATTCATTGTATCGTAATTACTGCTATGTCTTGTGGATTGTACTTTGTGTGCTGCCAAATTTATAATTCTTAAATGCATATGACAGATATAAAGTAGCTGAGAATTATTGAATAAGAAAACAGTAGCAAGTAGGTTTAGCTGTTGAGTAAGAAATCTGTGTGGGATGCTCAAGTACATGTATTTAGTCTATTTGCATTTGGGCTATACTGCATGGAAAAAATATGACTGCTAATACAGTTTTACTGTGTTTTCTTAACTGTGGGAATTTTCCAGGATTATTCCTTGATTGCCTGCTTTCTTCTTTGCAAACTCTATCTTTGAGAGAGCGTATATTTCCTTAGTCATATGTGTTCATTACTTCCCAGTTTGCATATTCAAAATAAATTTAATTTTACACCCTTACCTAAGTTCTAGTTTAAGATTTTCAATTGCTTATTGTACATTTCTGTTTAGATATTTCATCATTACTCTGTATCATGTCCATTCACTCATTTATTCTTTCTTTGCTTTAAACAGATTGAGAATTAAGTAATATACACAAAAAACTTAGAGTTTAGTGATGGTAGGGGACAGAAATGCATATGATATTAGACATTAAATGAAGCATTTATAGGATATAGTGATAGGAGCAAGGAGAGTGGATAATTTTACCTAGGAAGAATAGGAAGGGCTTCATAGAGGAGATAATGGTTGAAATGAACTATTGAAGATATATAGGTGGATTGAAAGGATCATTTCAAGGCAAAGAGAAGTCCACGAGCAAGGACAAAGCAACATGAAAAGATTTGTTGTGTTCATTCTGTTATCTGAAAGTGGTTTTATATGGCTAGCAATAAGGCATAGTATGTTGTATGATTGTAGAAAGGACTGTAGAGTTAGGCAGGAGCTAGATCATACATCGAATACTAAGATGTTGGAATTTATTCTGTAGGAAATGAAAATGTTTAAGCTGAAAAGCTGTGATTGGATTTAATTTTGGGGGATAAATTTAATGGAATTATTTAAATGGGAACACACACACACACAAAATAAATAAATGGGAGCACAATGGCTGATATTATATTTCTTGCAGTTGATTTTGAGTGTAGTATATAATTTTTTCTGTACCTTTAAGGCATACCTTCCATTGCTTTTTGTATCACATATTAGGATAATAATTCATATTTCTTAGATTTTGGTTCATTCCCAAAATGTGAATAATAAAGGCTTTCAAACACAATTATTGTGATTAGTGCTTATAAGTATGAACCTGGAAATCAGATAGACCTAGCTTCAAAGATAAGCTTTGCTGTTTCCTAGTTGTATGGTTAAATGAGGGCAATATTCTCACTCTTTGCCTTAGTATCATCTTTTGTAAAATGGGGAAAACAATACTTATAGAAATTTTAGAATTTAATGTTGGTGTTCATAAAACACTTTACTTAGTGCCTTATGTACTTTTTATAACTGCTCAGTAAATGGTAATTCTTTGATAGAGCTCAGTATATGTATCTAGTATATGTGGATAACTTGTGCCTTCTTAATTCTTTGAAACTTATTCTCTTAAAAAATACAGAATTATGTCATTAATATATTATTAGAATACAAAAATTACTTTTAAAGAACTTGTATCAGTAAGGGTCCAATCAGGACACAGAAACAACACAATAATTTAATATAAAGAAATATTGATTAGTAATGGATGACTGGCTACTGAAGGTTAAAGAGAACACTAAAGAACAAAGGAAGGAATACATTTGGGAAAGATCTTCCTCAAAGTCCCCAAGACTCTGAGATTCAGTTCTTTTTGGAGAGGCTGTTACTGAAGCCCCCTGGATGGTGGAGAAGTTTGCTGAGATACTGTAGTTCAAGGCAGTCCTGCAAATTTCTTTTAGGGGTGTGGGAAAGAAAGTGGTCTAGAGCATTTGCTTTATTAGAACGTAGCATTATATCTAGAATGCAGTTTCTAATATTAAACAGGGTATATTATGCATGGCAATTAATAGGAGCAAAAACTATCTACTTTAAGGAACTGTTTGTTACATATATAGTTTCTAGGAATTATGTAGTATCCTAGTTTGAAAGTTCTACTGAGAGCTTACTAATTTTGTTATATTAGTGTTGTCTGTTATATTAGTTTTTTATTTTTGGACTACAAGTTATGAAAATTTATGTATGAGAGATAGTGGAAACTAGATATACATAAAGATTTAATGGGACAAGAGAGAGCTATATTAGAAATTAGTCAATAGCATCAAAATAAGTTTAACTTTTAAACTACAGGTTGGTAATTCAAGAATATGATTTGATTCACAAAAGTTTTGTTTGCCTACATGTTTTCTAGACTATTAGGCACTATAATTTAAAAACAGACTGGGTTCAAACTTTTTTTTCAAATTTATCTATTTTATAAAACCACAAATGAAATATACATATCCCAAGGGTACATGCATAATAAGTATCATTAAAAACTGCAGTGAAAGTTTTACAGACCTAGAGATACTCTGATGTAAGTGATTCTCTGTGAAAAATGAACATCAAAGTAAATTGCATAACATGTCTTTGCAACACTAATTGAATATCACTTGTGCTGTGTGCCAACACAGAAAATATTGTATTGTCAGTCAGTATATCATAAAAAAATTTTCATCCTAACAGGGAGTTTTGTTTATAATGTTCTGGGACAATGTGGGCCATGCTACTTTTAAAATAATTTTATTGTGGTAAAATATATAAAACACGGGAAGCGGATGTGGCTCAAGCGATTGGGCTCCCATCTACCATATAAAGGATCCCGGATTCGGTTCCCAGGTCCTCCTGGTGAAAGCGAGCTGGCCCACGTTAAGAGCTGGCCAATGAGGAGAGCTGGCCTGCGTGGAGAGCTGGCCCACCCGTTGCTGGCACAACAAGATGATGCAACAAAAAAAGACACAGAAGAAAGACAGTGAGAGACACAACAAGCCAGGGAGCTGGGGTGGCTCAAGCGATTGAGTGCCTCTCTCCCACGTTTGAAGGTCCTGGGATCGCTTCCTGGTGCCTCCTAAAGAGAAGACAAGAAGAGAAGACAAGCAGACACAGATGAACCTGCAGTGAATGGACACAGAGAGCAGACAGTGAGCGCAAGCAGTGGTGGTGAATAAATAAATAAAATAAATCTTTAAAAAAAAAAACACATATTCTTAAATCTAAAAATGATGTATTTTGCCTTTTTAACTTTTTAAGTGTATAGCTCACTGGCATTAATTACATCCACAATGTTTTGTAACCATTACCACTATCTGTTTCCAACCAGCACACAGCCACAGGAATGGATTAACTTTAACAACGTGTTTTTTCTAGGGTACATACTGTTCCAAACCATCACAAATACCAAGCAGGATATCAATGGTGTTTTGTTTTTTGTTGTTTTTTTGTTTGTTTGTTTGTTTGTTTTTCTCATTTTTTTTTTATTGTGGGTAAAAATCAAAATTTTCACAATACATACCAACATTTGCAAAATCATATATAAATATATATGCATATATGTGCATTTGCTTACAAAAATGTCATTTATGTATATATATAAATATATTTTAAGAGGTGCTTAGATGCCCAAAATATTACACGGGACCCACTGGGATTCCCATGTTGCCCACCTCCCACACCTCCCACCACATCCCACACAAAGATCTCCCACAAGTGTGGCCCACCACCCTCAATGGACTTACACATCCTGGGGCCTTGCCACCAACCATAGACCACAGTTCACACTGTAGACCACACTCTCTCCCACACAGTTTTGAGTGGTGTGTGCTGATTTAAAATGGCCTACATCCGTTGCCACAAAGGTACTCAGGACAACCTCCAAATCCCAAAGAAGCCCCTGTATTTCAACTGCTTGTCCCCTCCCTGCCCCAAAAGTGTCTAGTGGCCACTGGCTCCACCTCACTGTTATAATTTCTTCCATTGCTAGAATCACCATATGTGAACAACAGAATACCATCAAGTCCACTCTAGTCCATAGTTCTTCCCCCAATCCTGAGGGGACTGGGATGGTAATGTCTACTCCACCTCCAAGTGAGAGAATCAATGGTGTTTTGACCCTTTACCACAGAGGTTGCCTCTTCCTCTGAAATTTCTTAAGACTCTGAGTCCTGCCTCTCAGCAAAGACTTTTTGTTTATCTCCACTACTTGTCCCAACTAGTTGGAACTGAGAAGGAAGGCATTTTCACAGGTCTTAAATATAGCAGAAGCATTACTTTCTACTATCTCCCTGCATCAGTATGATAGACCCACATATGTTTCACTCTTTTTCTAAGAAAGCCCAGCTGAGTCTAAAACTCCATCCTACTTCTGCAGTTGATCCTATTCCTCTTCTGCCATGAATAGAATTGTCTTGGGTTGGGTTTCTCCCAAAGCAAAATCTGAGTCAAGAACTGGGGTGCAAGAGTTTATCTGTGGGAGAGATGAGAATGCAAAGTATAACAGGTAAGAAGGGAAAACCAATATAAGGTGCATTTTCCAGCTAGTTACCATTGTGGGCAACGGAGCTCAATCCTCCTGGTGACCCTCTGAAGGATCCTGTAGAATGCACCTCTGAAAGTACTGGGGATGGAGAGATGGAGGCGAGGCAGGACAGTTATCTACACTTCCAGCAGCATGTGTAAAAGGGCTGACAGATAGATGGAGGCTTTGGAAAATCCCTGAGGCAGGAAAGCTGAAAGACAGGATGGTGGGTGTTGAGGTGAGAAGCCTTCAGCCTGCCAGGATCCATTTACCACAGCCACAGTTGAAGAGGAGGGAAGACCAGAAGATGTGGCCTGGCGTACCTTGTCTGCTACAAGGACTGCATTAAAGGACGGCATACTGGCCTTTTCACTCCTTTTACTTTCCCACTGGACTTCTTGTGATTGCAAGCTCTAAACTGTTTTTAGAACCTGGCTTTGTTTCTCCTGAGATTTTTATAATTCCTTCCTAATGCCTAAGCAATGGTATTTCATTCACAAACCAATTCTAAAGGCTTCTTACTTTCTTGCTCTGGTTGCCCTTGGCCTCTGAGTAGGCCTGAACCAAATACTGTTGGCCTTCAAAATGTTTAATCTTGCAAGTAACCTGGCTTATGCATGGAAAGTTATCAATATTTATTTTTTGATGATTCCAACCATATTGAAACTCTGATTTTTATTATAAAAACTGTTAAGCGTGTGAATGTTTTCACTGTCCTGATTTTGTGAAAATCAGGGTAAGCTAAACATTCGCTATATTAGAAACCATGCATGTGTCCCCAGACCTAGTTTTTCTCCTTAGGTCTGGTTTTTAGAATGCTGGTGATAAACCAAGCCTGATTTATTATATGACCATCCTGTATGGGAATTGACTGTAACTCTAGGTATCTTTGGTCAAACTTAAGAGATATAGCAGGGGGGTGGATGTGGCTATATGGTTGGGCGTCTGTCTCCCATATGGAGAGACCTGGGTTCGATCCCCAGAACCTCCCAGTAAAAATTAAAAAAAGAAAAATATAGAAGGCGTGCTGGCTGCCAGGCCACGTGCGCAGGTACACTGTCAGGCTCCACAAACGGGTGAGCCCCCCGCCCCACATGTGGGTGTGCCGCCAGGCCCCGAGAGCAGGTGCGCCACTGGGCCCCCACACACGGTTGTGCTACCAGGCCCCACGTGCAGGTGTGCTGTCGGGCCCTGCTGAGCCACGCAGCAAGACGATGATGTAACAGGAGAGTGACACAAGGGAGAGCCCAAGACGAGACGCACCAAAAAACCAGGTACTAAGGTGGCGCAGTAAGGTGGTGCAGGCAGTAGAATGCCTCTCTCCCACATCAGAATTTCTGAGGACCGAATCCGGTGAAGACAGGAGGAGAAGGATGAGAAGAGAGGGCAGGAAACAGACACAGAGAATTGCCCAGCGAATGGACACAAAAACAGCAAAAACGGGGGGGGGGGGGGTAAAAATGGATAACAGTAAATAAATAAATCTTTTAAGAAAATAAAAACTGTTAAGCAGGAATTTGTCTAGTCAATTGACGGATACAAACACTTCTTGCAACAAGTATTTCAAAGAAAGCAAGAGTTTATGGGTGGTTAAGTAGGACTTCATAGCGCTTTTACATATCGGAGGATTTACTATGCTTACAGTATGTAAAACCTCATCTTTTTTTTTTTTTTTTTTACCGGGAGGTCCTAGGGATCGAACCCGGGTCCCTCCATATGGGAGACGGACGCCCAACCATTTGAGCCACATCCGTCCCCCAAAACCTCATCTTTGTCAGACAGAGGAGATATGTTATTTGTGGGAGTTAGGTTCTAAAATCAGTGCAAAAAAAAAAAAAAAAAAACACCCGCAGGATTTCAGGGGTTATATTTTTTTTTCTATTTTTTTATTTTTTTTTAACCATGTGGGAAGGGAAAATGTCAGAATCAAAAATATCCTTGAAAATCTCTTTATTATTACATAAAATATAGAATGCATATTTTGTCTTTACATATGTCACAGAAATTTCTATGCACATTAAGTTTGAAACCTTTGACTAGGAAGGAGCAAAAGAAGTCTACCTGTAGCTAGTTAAGTATTCCAATCCTTCTGCCTTTAAGATTTAACTATTTAATCAAACAAATGGGAGCTAGGTAGGGAATGCTAATATGTTCCTACTTGCTACAGGGTTTGCTTTCATCTGTATCACTATTACTTCTCTATATGCTATTAGATTTGAGATTTGCTTGTTGTCATATTAGCTTGCTATTTGTGGTATATTTTGCAAACATTTTCTTCCCATCTGCCATTTGTCTTTTGACTGCTTATGGTGTGTTTTGCTATGCAAAAGTTCTTTTTTTTTAGTCCATTTCATTTATTGCATCTGGATTTTGAATTACAGTTATAATCTGCACCCAGGTTATAAAGGAATTAATCTGTATTTTCCTTTTTTAAAAATATATTTTTATTAGAGAAGTTGTGCACTTACAAAACAATCATGTATGTGTGTAGAATTCCCATATAAACACCCCTCTACAAACACACTACATTGTTGTGGAACATTTATTACAGATTATAAAATAATATAATCAGACTATTACCACTAAGTATGGTCTATAGCATACATTCGTAGATTTTTTCCATACCTCCCTATTATCAGCACAGTACATCTTTGGCATTGATGCAAGAATATTGCAGTATTGTTTTAACTATAGTACATAGGTTATATTAATTGTATTTTTCCCACGCTTCTCCACATTCCCACCACCCTGCAATAGTGGAATACATTTGTTCTAGTTCATAGAAGGACATTCTTATTGTATTATTAACCACTATTCTCATCCACCTCTGGGTTTACTGTGTTATTCAGTCCCTAGGTTATTCTCTAGCTTTCTTTCAATTGACATTTACATCCCTAGACTACTCTTTTCAGCTACAATCCCATTTATAAACCAGCTGTGTTAGTTACACTCACTATGTGTTACCATCAACTCTATTCATTTCCACACTTTTACAGTCAAGTTTATTAAAATTTCCACATATATTAAGCATCAGTACACCTTTTCAGCCCTCCTCCTATCTCCTAACAACCTATATTCTAGGTATTAACTCCACGTGTTTATTATTTGTATTTAGTTCATATTAGTGAGATCATGCAAATAATATTTGTCCTCTTGTGTCTGGCTTATTTCACTTAGCATAATGTCTTCAAGGTTCATCCCTGTTATCGTCTGTGTCCCAATTTCATTTCTTCTTGCAGCAGCATAGTATTCCATTGTATGTATATACTACATTTTGTTAATCCATTCATTGGTTGATGGACACTTGGGTTGTTTCCATGCTTTGGCAATTGTGAATAATGCTGCTATGAATATCGGTGTGCAAATGTCTGTTTGCATGACAGTTTTCAGTTCTAGATATATTCCTAGTAGAGGAATTGCTGGATCATATGGCAGTTGTATATTTAGCTTTCTGAGGAACCACCAAACTGTCTTCCATAGAGGCTGCACCATTTTACGATCCCACCAACAGTGAAGGAGTGTTCCTATTTCTCCACATCCTCTCCAGCACTTATTGGTTGTTTTTTTTTTAATAATGGCTACTCTATGCTTTGTGAGATGATATCTCATTGTCATTTTTATTTGCATTTCCATAATAGCTAATGGTATTGAACATGTTTTCATGTACTTTTTTTGCTATTTGTATTTCCTCTTTGGAGAAAAGTCCTGTATTTTCTTTTAGTACTTCTTTGGTTACTTTCTTTACATGAAGATATCCAATCGATCTGGAGTTTATTCCTCTGTGTGGTATGAGGTGTGGATCAAATTTTCTGTTTTACTAAATTGCTATATTCTAGTTTCCTTATATACAAAACACTTTTCTCTACAGCCACACATTTACAAGCTCTTACTCAGGGTAAATCATGTCTACGCAAACTGAATCATGAGATTTTTGTTTGCTTCAAAGAGTAATCTTTATTGTAAACTGTTTACAAGTTCTAGGAGGTGTATCTTATCTGGCCTTAAGGTCATATGAAAAGAATGGTGAATTTCAAAAGCACTCTTCTGATTGCCCAGTCCTGCTCAGGAATTGTGGAAATTTTAAATAACTATGGGTGATAAGGAGTTCAAGGTGTGGAAGAGCATGTGGAGTTATTAGAAAAGGATTGTGGACAGCAAAGAAATAGTGAAATTTGGGTTTTGAGTAACAGGCTGAAATCCAGGAAGTATTTCTCTGCCCTAGGGCACTCAATATTTATGGAGGAGTTGATTTTGAAGTATTCATTTGGACTGCACATAATGGAGAACCTAACTCATAATGGCTTAAACAATTTTTCCCTCTATAGCACCTCTGCAATTCTGTTGTTCTTTTCCACATGGTTCCAAGATGGTTGCTGAAGTTCCAGGCATTACCTCTGAGTTCAAAGCAGGAATAAGGTGAAGGGGCATATCTGCTGCATCTATTTATTTTATTTTATTTTATTGGAAGACACCTTCCCTAAACTTCTTTAGAAGACTTCCACTTATGTTTTCTCAGCCAGAACTCTATCACATGGCCTTGCCTAGATGCAAGAAAAGCAGAGAATAGTGTATTTAAGTTTGCCAATGTCTGTCAGAGAAAACAGCAAGGGAGAGACAGCTGGTAATGGCTACTCAGTCATCCAACCAATGGAGTATGCCACATTGAAGTATCTCATTTCTGCTTGCTGAGAACAAAACCTGGTATGGTACAAATATAAAAACTCAGTACCAGATCAAAAGTCTTTTACCATATAATGTGGCAATACTTTTCAAAATGGAGGCTTAGAAGGGTTTCCTTGCCTTCGCAACAGTTTGAAACTCATCTTCTCCCTTGGGTCTGACTCTTGCTGCTCATTGCAGAAACCCTGTGTAAAATTCGTATTGTTAAGACAAGCGATGTCCCCACAGCTTTTCAGTGTTAGACAAAGAAATGGCCATGATATTGCCAAACAGTTACTCTCGGTGCCATTTCAAGGTATTCTAAAGTTTTCTGTATATTACAATCACTTACACAATTAGGATGTCTCTTTAACAATTAGATGATTCACTTCCACCATTTTGTTGTGGTGAAACTTAACTTTGTGGGCCTAACTTTATTTCAAACTTATCATTTCTTCTAATATTGTGGGAAGTCTTCTTATTTTTTAGAAAGGGAAGTGAGAAATGGCCATATTTAGTTGTAAGAAAGGTTGAGAAATATAGTCTTTTACTTGGGATAGCAATGTGCTTAGCTGAAAATTAGGGTTCTTTTACTTACAAGGAAAACATGGTGTTGGAGTTGGTAACCTGAAGACACTACAATAACTCTTTGCCTGCACAAAAGAAAATAGTAGCAACTTCTAAGGAGAAGTCACAATATGTATTTGTCTGTATATGAAGCATTAATGGTCTTTCTTGGTAAATATATTTTCTGTTATATACCTTATAATCCTAAGAATTCAAATCAAAATCAAACCCTAATAAATTAAATGGAAGAAGATATTTTAAAACAGAATCAACTATTGATAAAGAAAAGATTTGCTGAATAGAAACGAGGACTCAGTCAAGGTCTAATAATTTGGCTCCATCCTCCAGAACTATGTTTTCCTAGTGTACATTCAAGTATGTTCTGATTGATCACCGTGACATGTAAGGTTTGGCCTAGTACCAATGCAATTTTCAGAAAAAGTTGTTTGGTAGGGAAATGTAGTTTTCCAGACCAGTAATCTTTGGAAACATGAGATCTACATAAATTTTCTTTTATAAAGCACCATAAGAAAGTTTTCCAAATTACCTTTTGACATGTGAACATCTTTTGATTGATAAGATAAGCAATAAGGAATTTTTTTCCAGTCTGAAAAATTTTGATGAGGTTTTGACTTTTGAAAATAGAATTGCTCTATAAGCCCCAGTTAATATTCTTTCTCTTTTCCTTTTTTTATCTTTCATTATTGCTTTACATCCCACAAAAAAGAAAACATAAACAAAGTTATACTCATTCTCCTTATTGACTACAATTAAAATTGAATTTCACTCTCTCATTTGTAGACAGAGGTCTGACAAATTAAGAAACTGAGTCGACACACATAATCACATGCCTTAATTAAAAGAAGAAAAACAAAAATAACGTCATCTTACAGGTTACTTATCCATTTATTTATAAACCATTATCAGCAAATGAATCTTTAAACATATATTTCCAAAGCAATTGTGCAAAAATATTATCCAACTGTATTAGTCAGCCAAAGTGGTGCTGATGCAAAGTACCAGAAATCTGTTGGTTTTTATATAGGATATTTATTTGGGGAAAAAGCTTACAGTTACAAGGCCCTACAGAGTCTAATTCAAGGCACCATAAGAGGTACTTTGTTCACCCAAGTTAGTTGCCACATGTTGAAGTAAGATAGCGGGCCTGGTTTCTCCTTCCTTCTTAAGAGGTTAAGGCTCTGTAGGCCCAGCTTCTTCTGATCTCAACTGTAGGCTGGCATAGGGTTTCTTTCTGGGCTTCCTCAGCTCAGCTACTCTGTTCTCTTCAGCTGCAAGCTATCAGACAAATGGCTCATCTCTCTTCCGGGGGCTGCAGGATCAAAGTTCTCTCCTCTGCTGTGTCTATGGAGCTCTCTTTCTTCCTGTGCCTTCTTCTTTGTGTCTTCTTGAGTGAGTATTCATTTATATAGCCCACCAAAAGGTTGAGGACTTCAACTGAGTTACACCCTATTGACATGGTCGAATCAAAGCCCAAATCTTAACATAATTTAATCAAATATATCTCAGCTGAATCTAATACAATCAAAAAGGATCATACCCAGAGGAACAGACCAGTTTACAACATAGCTTTTCTTTTTTGGGGAGATTCATAAATAATCTCAAACTGCTACACCAACTAAGTAGAAATACTCATTCACCATTTTTTTCAATATCATCAGGACTGTCACCATCAGAATGTATTGGATGGTTACTATGTGAAAACAAATATTTTCCCTGACATACATCACTTGCTTTTATTGGATAGTGATGGGGAGGGGCCATTTCAAATATATCTTTAAAAAGTCAGCAAAGGGATAGAACCTCTCCTTCACAGCATTTATTTCAGTTGCATTTTTACATTTGTATTTGTGATTTTAAAAAATAATACCACTCTCCCCAACTATACTGTCAGTTCTATGCCCTCCAACTTTGTATTATGGAAAATTTCAAACCTTCAGAAGAGTTGCAAGAATAGTACTATGAATGTCTATATATTCTTCAACAAGATTCACCAATTGTAAACATTTCTCCACCTTTTTCTTTCTTTTTCTCCCTATGTGTACATATATTTTGTCATTTAAGTGTTAGTTGTTGACAACACACTTGGGAAATTTCACACTGATCCAATATATTTTTAGCATACTAATTTTTTTTGTCATTGTATTCCCTGTTTTGTATCAAGGATAGTGTCTGGCATAGGGTAGACATTTCAAAAATACTTGTTGAATGAGTAAATTAGTGAATGCATGAATAAGAAAGAGGAAGAAGGCAAAGGAGAGAAAGTGAGATCCAGGAAGCAGAAATTAGTTGCACTTTCACTGACACGCAACCATTTTTATTTCTGTTAGTCATAGCAGTGATCCTGGGCATGTAACCTAAGGAAACCTCGGGCCTGAAAGAAAGAGTAAACTTATATAAAGGGAAAGATAGCCTATATATTATGCACTTTGAAGAAAATGAAGAAAGTAGCAACTTATAGTTCTATCATAATCAGAATGCTGACAACTCAAAAGCTGCATGTAGTGAGACACCCAAAGTGATTTACAGATTCAACACAATTACAATCAAAATCCCAACAGTCTTCTTTGCAGAAATGGAAAAGCCAATCATCATATTTATATGGAATGGTAAGGGCCTCTAAGCAGTAAAAGACATCTTGAAAACAAAGAACGAAATTGGAGGACTCTTACTTCCCCATCTTAAAACTTATTACACTTGCTTGCCAGGAGTCCGACGTGGAAGTTGCTGGTGGACTGGGCGTCCAAGGAAACCACTTCTGAGCAGGAGCGGGAGGCCAAAGGAGAGCTGTGGTGGTGACGCTGGGCCTAGACCAGGAGTTGCTGTCAAGGCTGGGGCCTATCTCTGAGAACTGGCGAGGGCCGGCAGGTGCTTCATAATGGGTAGCTTTTCCTCAAGTATTTTTTCCGGTCTGTTTGGAACCCAGGAAATGAGAATTTTAATTTTGGGATCAGATGAAGCAGGAAAAACCACAATTTTGTACAGATTACAGGTTGGAGAAGTCATTACTACTATTCCTACCACTGGAGTTAATGTTGAAACAGTAACATACAAAAACCTTAAGTTCCAAGTCTGGGATTTAGGAGGACAGACAAGTATCAGGCCATACTGGCGATGTTATTATTCAAACACAGATGCAGTCATTTATGTAGTAGACAGTTGTGACCGAGACCAAATTGGCATTTCCAAATCAGTTAGTTGCCATGTTGGAGAAAGAAGAGTGGAGAAAAGTCATTTTAGTGGTTTTTGCAAATAAGCAGGACATGGAACAGGCCATGACTCCCTCAGAGATGACAAATTCACTTGGGTTACCTGCCTTGAAGGACCAAAAATGGCCAATATTCTAAACTTCAGCAACCAAAAGCACTGGCCTTGATGAAACAATGGAATGGTTAGTTGAAACATTAAAGAGCAGACAATAATTCAACCATTTCTGCTTCTCTGATATGAAGGTTACAGCACATATCCCTTTGGAAACAGTCAAGTGTGCATCACACTACTAAATGTTAAAACTACATGATTATTGGCATATACTGGACTGACTACCTCATTTGTAATAAATATAAAAAATGGGTATTTGGTTGGTGGGGTAAATCATCTTGTTGGACCAACTGAGTATCTGTTCTGTATAATATAAAATATTCCTTCCTTGCTTTCTTGTGTTAAGGTATATATTCTATTTGTAGAATTCTTATTCAATGCAGTCCTATTGAAGAACGTACTCTTGCTGGGGGTAAAAAGCCCTCTTATTTATGAATTAGTGGTTACAGCTTGTTTGTATAAATACTAATAAAAACCTTAACTTGGAAAAAAAACTTATTACAAAGCCACAGTAATCAAAGCATCATGGTACTGGCACAAGGACAAACATGTATATCAATGAAATTGAAATCAGAGTTCAGAAATATCGGGAAGCAGATGAGCAAGGCAGCTGATGACATGGGCTGGTGTGGTGAGCTGATGCAACAAGATGACACAATGAGATGACACAATGAAGAGATACAATGAGGAAACAGAATAAGCAGGGAGCAGAGGTGGCTCAAGCAATTGGGCACCTCCCTCCCCCATGGGAAGTCATGGATTCAGTTCCTGGTGCCTCCTAAAAAAGAAGACAAACAGACACAGATAGCAGACAGCGAGTGCAAACAATGGGGGGGGGGGGGAGGTGGATAAATAAATAAATAAAATAAATCTTTGAAAAAAAAAAGATATAAACCCTCAAGTTTATGGCCTACTGATTTTTTAGAAGGGGACAAACCCCACTCAATTGGGAAAGAATAGTATTTTCAACAAATGGTGCTGGGAAAACTGGATCTCCATGTGCAAAGGAATAAAGGTGGACCCCTACCAAATTAGATATACAAAAATCAACTCAAAATGAATGAAAGATGTAAATATAAGAGCCAGAACTATCAAACACCTAGAAGAAAATGTAGGGGAGCATCTTCAAGACCTTGTGTTAAGCAATGGTTTCTTAGACTTTATACCCAAAGCACAAGAAACCAAAGGAAAAGATAAATGGGACCTCATCAGAATTAAAAATTTTTGTGCATCATAGGACTTTATTATGAGAATAAAATGACAACCTACATAAAGGGAGAAAATATTTGGAAACCACATATCTGATAAAGGTTTAATATCCAGAATATATAAAGAAATTCTACAACTCAACAACAAAAAGACAAACAACTCAATTTAAAAATGGGCAAAGGACTTGAACAGACATTTCTCCAAAGAAGATATGTGGCCAAAAAGCATATGAAAAAAATATTCAACATCTTTAGCCATTAGAGAAATGCAAATCAAAACCACAATGAGATACCATTTCACTCCCACTAAAATGGTTACTATTAAAACAAATATAAAATTACAAGTGTTGGAGAGGATGTTGGTGGGAATGTAAACTGGTACAGCTACTGTGGAGAACAGTTTGACAGTTCCTCAGAAGTTAAGTATAGAATTACCATATGACCAGGCTATCTCACTACTAGGTATATACCCAAAAGAATTGAAAGCAGGGACTCGAACAGATATTTGCACACCAATGTTCATAGCAGCATTAGTCACAAATGCCAAAAGATGGAAGCAACCCAAGTGTCCATCAACTGATGAATAGATAAAAATATGTGGTATATACACATAATGGAATATTATTCAGCCATAAGAAGGATTGAAGTACTGATACATGTGACAACATGGATGAACCGTGAAGACATGTTGAATGAAATAAGCCAGGCACAAAAGGAAAAATATTGTTTGATCTCACTGATATGAAATAATAAGAATAAGCAAAGTCATAGAATCAGAATCTAGAATATATGTTACTAGGGGAGGGGTAGGGCTGGCAATAGGGAGTTAATGATTAAGTTGTACAGAGTTGCTATTTGGGCTGATGGAAAAGTTTTGGTAATAGATGGTGGTGATAGTAGCACAACACTGTGAACATAATTAACAGCACTGAATTATATATTTGAATAAGTTTTAAAAAGGAAATTTTAAGTTGTATATATGTTACTAGAATAAAAAAAAAATCCATGGGACTGTACAACACGAACAGTGAACCCTAAGGTAAACCATGGACTACAGTTAATAATACAATTATAAAAATGTACTGTCATCAATTGTAATAAATGCACAACAGTAACTCAAGGTGTTAATAATAAAGTGGTATATGGGATCCCTGTATTTCATACATGATTTTTCTGTAAACCCACAACTTTAATAAAAAATATAGTAAGCGCAAAATTCAAAATTAGAACTATTAGGAGACATCTGAACAAATTTTTTGAAAAGATAGGTAATAAAATGCAGAGCAAGGCCCTGGTCTATCACTTGCCTTGTAACTCCTTAGCAAATCATACCTTCATTAGCCATCATTTCTTCAGTTGTAATATAGGAATATTACCCACCCTACCTACCTTACAAAGGCTTGTGAGGAATAAATGAGATGTTTTCTATGAAACATTGTTAAACAGTATAGAATCATGAACATATGAGATTTCATTAATATATCTACGGAAAAGAAAAGATATGACTGGCAGATGAATTTCAAAATAGTTAGAATTGCTGAAATAGTCCAATAGTCCTCTAGCTTCAAGAAATACAGATCTGGTAGAAAGGTTTAAGGCTAACCACAGCATGTGTGTGTTTTGGGAAAAGTATGTTTCTCTAATATGGGTTAGAAATATAGAATATGATGTGCAAGTAAGATGTCAAAACTGGATGAGGGACTAAGGATATAATGTGCAAGTAAGATATCAAATTTGGATTAGGGACTCAGTGTATCTGAAAGATATACAAGAAGGGACATTGGTATTCAGTGGGAGAAAAAGGAAGTTGCTTTCTTAAAGCTTAGAAGTTGAATTCATGATAGAGATATTTCAGGTTGATCAGAAAGAAAGAGAGGCCAAAATGTGTGCATGTATGTGTGTGCACATGCACGTGCACACCTGCATGTGAAGTAAAGATACGGCTTGGAAACCAGGTGTTTTAGTTTGCTAAAGGATGCCAATGCAATATACCAGAAATGGGTTGGCTTTTACAATAGGATTTATTAACTTACAAGCTTACAGTTTGGAGGCTGAGAAAAATGTTCAGATCAAGGCATCAGGCGAAGTTCTCTCTCCGAAGGTTGGCTGCTACCGATCCTGGACTCTTACCACATTGCAGGGAACAATGGTGGCTCCATATTGTTTTCAACTTCTTGCTCTCCATGGGCCTTCTCTCTCTCAGCCCCTCAGGGGTGTCTTTTCATGCCTCTGTGCTCTGCTGATTCCAGCCTCGGATCTCCAGAACCTTTCCCTCAGCCTCTGGGGTTTTCTCTCTGTCTCTGTGGCTTTTTTCTGTGTCTGTGGCTCTTTATTCCTCTGTTTATAAAGGATTCCAATAAGACCCACCCTGGGGTATACCCTACTGGAGCAATCTAATCAAATGACCTTTAACTGATCTAATCTAATCAAAGGTTCAGAATAGGTTCCACCAAGACTCAAACCAATACACCAGGAAACCAAAGTTGTGATTTATAGTGTGAACATAGCGTTAAACAAGAGAATATAGTTCATCTATATTTTTTATATGAATCTACAATATCCATTACTTTATACCCCTTTAAGGAATTTTCCTAATGAATACTGTGACAATTTTTAACCTACATAAAGATAACTAGTTTTTTATTTCAGAGAGTTCTCCATTGGCATTTATCACATATATTCAAGCATATGCACACACACACACAGCCACACAATAGAATTGTATAATATTAGAACTCTAAAAAGCTTAGAGATCACTCAAACCAAGCCTCTATTTTTATTAAAGTTCAGTGAAAATAAGAGACATACTCAAAAATTATACAGCAAGATGGTGGGAAAGTTGGGCCTAGAATGTGTAGACCATATTATTGGGAATTTGAGAAAGTCAACATAAAATGAGAATCAAATAATAATTAGTATATATAAAGTCTTATTATATGTAAAGAAAACAGAATGGTTCCCAGGTCCAGAATCCCTGTGACCAAATTTGTGCTATTTGCATATCTAAAGAAACTATATAAATTCTCAGTGAAATGGGTATATTATGGAAAAATATAAATTTCCAAAAATCACTCAAAAGATAGGCTACCTGCAGCCCTGAATAGCTAGATAAGAAAGTTAAAAAGTTATCAAAGAATTTTCTTCTGTTAAGAAAAGTATAGTTTCTCATCCAATAAAAAAGAATCTTTATGAAGAGGGAGGAAAGAGGAAGTTGTGCTGTCAATCACAGGAATTTTTTTTGTCTTTCACTTGGCAGGAGAAACAGGGAAGACTGCCAACAATTTTATATTAATGATTTTTGTCTAGTCACGTATTTCTTACTCCCCTAGTAGACTCCCTTATTTACCTTTGATTTTTTGAGGATTAGACCATATCTAAATATATACATATCCTCTAAGGGATATATAATATATATAAAATGTTCCTAAAGTGTTAAGACTCATTAGTTGCAAGTTACAGAAACCAACTCCACTTACCTTAAGAAAAAGTTAAATGTATAGGGAAAGTGCTATCATGTATCAATGCAGGAATGTCAAGCCTAGGAAGGCCAACTGAATACTTTTGATATTCCAAAGAAACCACACAGAAGGCCAGCAGAAGCCATGCCATTTATTTACTCACATGTCCCAATGACGGCCGTCGGGCAGCGACCACACTGTACAGCGGGAAGACAAAGATTATATAGGGCTAGACAGCACAAAGAAGGGGTCTAGCTAATGCACAGAGCAGCTTGAGAGTGCACATAGCCTAGTAAATGGGTAACAGTGAGTGTATACATACAGGAGGAATCGTGTGAGTTCCCAGAACAGTGAGGGGCAGTACGTACACAGATTAGTGATTACTACGCCTAGGGTCCTGTGTGCGCTGTAGCAGAACGTTCCAGGATGGATTGCTGGCCAATCCCACCCCACCCCCCCTTCCAACAATCTATACGAATAACTAGTGGGAGGGGGAAGCAGGCATTTCATGTCTGTACACGAAGGAAATATTTAAACAGGCTTCAGGGAAGGTAGAGAACTCAACAGTATGACTTCAGGGATCTTCTTGTTAGAGCTTTGCTGTTAATGGCATTCAGCTCCCTATACTTAGGCTCTATGCCCTACAGTTTAAATTTGTGAGAGAGTCAGATTGGATCAGCTTGGGTTAGATGCTCACCCCGGTCGGTTTATAAGCAGGTATCAGGTCATGTAGTGCAAGCCTAACTGCTGAAGAATAATCCCTGGGGATGCTAGGGCAAAGGGAGGGCATATATCAATATATGTAAGTATAATTAACATAAACGTTTAAAAAACTTGGCATGTGATAACCGGTGGCAGTGTTGTTGGATCCAGAAACCCAGAGGGCAACTGCCCTTTAAATTGGATGATTGTGCATATTTTGTAGGAATATCTTAGTTCCCAGTTCTAGAAATGGTGTTGAGTTTAGTTGGTTAATTTCTGTTTTTCTGGGGCAGAGTATGTGTCAGAATGATTCTGAAGGCCTCATACCATGTCAAAGGAAGTGCCAGCAGGGATGGCTATAGTGGCCATATTGTATGTGTCTATCACGGTCGGCTTGTCTCAGACCTCCAGTTTCCCTAAACTTCTTGCTCTCCGTGAGGCCTCTTTGTTATTTACAGCCATAGTGAGAGGCAAGAGTGCTGCTGCGGACATGTGGACATGCCATGTGGATATCCAGGAGGGCCTGCTCAGCCTGGTGCCGAAGTGTTCCAGAGCTGTAGGCTGGCCTTCCATTTGCTTTCTCTCTAAAAGAAAAACAGTTTTCTACTTTACTTTTCTCTCCTCACTTAAAGGATCAGTAGCTACTTCAGAGCTGAATGGATTAAAACAGAATAGAAAACAGATGGACTCCCAGCAGAAAGCAGGTGCCTCTGAGAGCACAGTGCCCCACCCAGGTCATGGCTAGTGTCAGCCTGTTGTGAGCAGACCTTTTCCTCCCAGTGGTCTTTTAAAGCTTTAACTAGGTATCTTAAATAGAAATAGTTTCAGGAAAGTGAGAGTGAGCAGGAGAGGGTAATAAGTAGAAGGGAGTTAAGTCAGGAGATTTATTTTTTCACTCAATTTGCTTAATCCATGTTTAATATTGGGGTACAATTTGTACCATTTCAACTCTGTACTTCAGACAAAAATATGGTCACTTGAAATATTGTGTTTAAAGGAATTTAGACATTCTATCATTAAATTATTTACCCAATTAAAACAACAACAACAAAATCCCCCCAAAACAACAACAAAAAAAGGAGGGGCCAGCTTACTCAGGTAGAGAATAGCAGCCCTGACCTGGAACAGTGAGTAAGAGACAAGGTGGTGGTGTTAAGAACAATGAGCTTTAAGGAAGAGACAATGCTTCAGAGAGGTCAAAGGCAACAGCTATGGACAAAGAGAAGGAGTTTCGATGGCTTTAAGGCATGGCAAGCAAGTTGATTAATGGCTCTGAGGTAGATGCTTTGGTCCCAGCTGTGGAACTGATTTCAGAGGCCTGAGAAATGGACCAGAACCTGGAGTAGATTGGCAGTGCCAGAGGCCAGGGTGGGGGACATAGTAAGGGCTGGAGTAAGTGGAAAGGGACCAATGCCAAGGGGAGAAGTGGGCTGTAGGTCACATCCCTGAAAATAATTTCTTCAAAAGCCAATTTGTAAAAACGAGTCAGCAACAGTGCCAGGTTCCTAACTTTCAGACACTGCAGGGATATTGTGGGTCTGACTTTCTGATTTGGTCAAATCACCTCAGCCTACCCCAAATGGGTTAGTTACTGAGTGAACGCCAAGAAACACCTAACTGTGAAGTTATTTTTCCACCAATTAATGGTAGTTTATATAACTATGGGATTATATGGATTAAGAAATTCACAGAATTTCTTGAAATTTCAGAGTCTTCAGGGAACATCACCGCTTGGGTGGAGACTGGGGAGAAAAGTGCTGATGCAGTTCCTGCCTCTTTAGCTTCCCCTCCTTAGGCTTCACACCTCCAGATGTGCCTCCTAACTGCTTTTAGGCTAGCTTTATGTACTCTCATGAACTGTATCTGTGAAGTGGAACCGTAAACCAAAGGCAGATGTAGATTTAGGCACTTGTGGAATTGGTCCTTTCCTGGCTGTGAAAAACCAATGTTTATACCTGGCTGCTAGCTCTGTGTTTAATAAGTCTAGCAAATAGCAGAAAAGTAAGTTCCAAATGTATCATTTAACAGCGAGTGTTAGTGTTTTTGTGGCTCTTTCCTGCCCCTGGTGATTGGACTCTTAGTTTGGGTTGTCAGTGTCAAACATAGCTCTCCTCAGCTGGGACATTGTGGAGATGGAAAGACTGTGCCTATTGACAAACCATGCCCTACACCCTGCCATTCTTAGCAAATGCTTATTAGTGAACTGAAGCATTTGGAAAGTCTCACCAGTGATCAGAACATCCTGTTTACACAGCTGTATGCCATGTATGTTTAAGGGCAGAAAAATAGAAATCTTTCATATACAGAGGTTTGTGGATTCCTCCATAAATTTGAAAAATATATTTGAGAAGTAAGTATATATTCATCTCAGGAGAAGAAACATACAGCAAGGTGGAAGTAGAGAAGGCATGATGAAGAAATTTAAAAAAGAAAATTTAGGATCAGGACTGGAAATCTGGGGTTTAAAGAGAACTCAGGCATCTCGCTCCCTTTTCCCACCCAGTGTCCTTGTTCTATAAATATCTAAGAAATCCAAGTGGAATTAGACTAGAACAATCTTAGAAGTAGACTAGATTAGAGTCAGAGGTATCACGTGACCCTAGGGAAAGAAGACTGACTAATGCCAAGAGGAGGGCAACCTCCTGATCAGGTGTGATCCGAAGGTTAATCCCTGAAGATCCTGCTATTATTTCTTGCCATGATTTGCCTGATTTCTTGAACCAGAATCCCATCTGACTTGTCGGTTTCGCAGTGCATTTCTTCTGTTTCTTCCTGGCTGGATGGTACTAGAGGCTTCTTTCTAGAAGAATTTTCACGTCATCATGATTCCTTGCTTATAACCTTCCTCAGTATTACTCAGGCTAAACTCCCAGAACTAGTCCCTTTTGGTTGGCCTGGTTTTGCAGTCATCAAAGACCTATAGGGGGCCAAGATGGCTTTAGTGTAGGAGGGCGCACACTGCAAGCTCCCAGAGCAAGGCGGATTGGGGACGGGGTCCTGCCCGGGGGTCTGTGCTGTGCACGCGTGGAGTGAGAGGCTTGGGACATCTATCTGCGCGGATCGGCGGCGTGGACCAAACGGTGGAGATTCGTGAGTTTTGAGGCTGCCGGTGGAGGTTGGCACAGGCGGCTGAGCCCCGCGGTTAGGGAAAAAATAAATAAATAAAACGGCCATTTTGAGCCGCGGGCGGGGCGAAAAAGTTTTATTTTCTGGGGATCTGGCTGCCCGGCGCCCCTTGGACCTTGTGTGAACAGAGCAAATGAGCTAATCAGCACCCAGTGAACCGGAGGGGGGATTTTGGTCGGGCAACGCAGCTGATTTCCCTAGCCACCGAATTGCCAAAGCTATATTGAAAAAGAAAAATGAAGTTGGAGGTATCACATTACCTGACTTTAAAACATACTACAAAGCTAGAGTGATCAAAACTGTGTGGTATTGGCACAAGGATAGACCTACTGACCAATGGAACCGGATTGAGAGTTCTGATATAGATCCTCGCATATACAGTCATCTGATATTTGACAAGGCCACGAAACCCACTCAGTTGGGAAAGAGTGGCCTCTTTAACAAGTGGTGCTTGGAGAACTGGATATCCATATCCAAAAGAATGAGAGAAGAATACCATCTCACACCTTATACAAAAATCAACTCAAGATGGATCAAAGATCTAAATATAAGAGCCAAAACCATAAAAACCTTGGAAGGTAATGTAGGGAAGCATCTACAGGACCTTGAAATAGGAAATGGTTTCATGAACCTCACAGCCAAAGCACGAGCAGCAAGAGAAAAAATTGATAAATGGGATCTCCTCAAAATTAAAAACTTCTGCACCTCTAAGGATGTTATTAAGAAAATAAAAAGGCAACCTACCCAATGGGAAAAAATATTCGGCAACCATATATCTGATAGGAGCCTAATATCCTGCATATATAAAGAAATCCTTCACCTCGAAAATAAAAGGACAAACAACCCATATAAAAAATGGGCAAGTGACCTGAAAAGACACTTCTCCAAGGAAGAAATACAAATGGCTAAAAAGCACATGAAAAAATGCTCAACATCACTTGCTATCAGGGAAATGCAAATCAAAACTACAATGAGATACCATCTTACACCCATCAGAATGGCAGCTATTAAAAAAACAGGAGACACTAAATGTTGGAGAGGATGTGGAGGAATAGGAACCCTCATCCACTGCTGGTGGGACTGCGGTATGGTCCAGCCACTGTGGAGGACAGTTTGGCGGTTCCTCAAAAAACTAGCAAGAGATCTTCTGTATGATCCAGCAATTCCACTGCTGGGTATATACCCAGAAGAACTGAAAACAAAAATACAAACAGATATATGCACACCAATGTTCATAGCCGCATTGTTCACCATTACCAAAAGTTGGAATCAGCCCCGGTGCCCATCAACAGACGAATGGATAAGCAAAATGTGGTACATACATACAATGGAATATTACTCAGCTGTAAGAAGGAACAAAGTGCTAACACATGGAATAACGTGGATGATTCTTGAAGACCTTATGTTGAGTGAAGCAAGCTAGGCACTGAAGGATGAACAGTATATGACCTCACTGATCTGAACTGAGGAAAGTGAGCAGTCTCTGAGAACCATTGTCTGAAAGATAGGTTAACAAAGGAGAGTAAGAGAAGAGCAGGCTTTGAGCCATCACCCATATGGACATAATCTATGGTAAAGGGATAGAGTGTGGTTGCATGTTGGGGGAGGGGCAGATGAGTGGTGGTGTTCCTGGGTTTGGTGGTGCAGCACTGGGGCGGGGGGTGGATTAGGAAGGGCTGGTTCAAATCCCCAGGGCATGTAACTGTGAATCTTGACATTCCATGGGTTGGGAGAGGGGGGTATCATGGGCCCTGGGGGGCTGGGGAGAAGGGAACAGTCAAGATCTAATGGGTTGTTTGGTGGTCATGGGGAAGGTTTTTAATTACCTTACAGTAATGGACACAGGACATGGTAAATATCATCAAAATCATTAAACTGTATCATCTAAATTGTAAACTATAATGTAAATCACTGAC